>OX393563.1:10651038-10798135 GCA_947652115.1 Blastomussa wellsi
CGAACAGAACGCTGAAATTCAGTTTACCAGAGAAGTTGAAGAAAATGGAAAACTTCCTTTTCTAGACTGCCTGGATGAACGCGACGGCAACGCTCTAAGTACAACAGTTTACAGAAAACCGATGCATACCGACCGATTACTTGACGAATCATCTTACAACCCGACATCACACAAAGCAACGACTGTTAAGACACTGACGAGACGAGCGCAACTAGTTTGCAACTCACAAGACAGTTTATCCCACGAAAACGATTAAGTTGACTGTGTCTTTTTCTGAAAACAACTACAACAACGACTTTATTAGACGAAACATTCACCGACTTACTGAACTGATTACTGAAACCAACGTTAACCCAACTCCTATGACTACAAGTGACTACACCGTACATTAAGGGCATGTCCGAAGCCATCTCGCGGGTCCCGTGAACCATACAATATCCGCGTAGCCCAGAAGCCGATTACTACGCTACGACATTTACTAACCAACGTTAAAGACAAGGACTATCAACAGACAAGGACAGTTTACAATATCAAATGCTCCGACTGCCAAGCCTCTTACATCGGAGAGACTTGCAAGGAACCTCGACACAAGACTGACTGAACACAAACTAGCGACGAAAAACTGTGACGTCAACAATCCACATTGCTGAGCACCGTCGACTTACGAACTGCAGTATCGACTGGGACTCCGCTTACGGTTTGACCTACAGCACTAACTATTTTCAACGACTGACTTTGGCAAGCTGGTTTACTAACTTAGAAGAGAATCCTCTCAACAGAAGTCAACAACTACCGGCACCGAACAAACGATTAATTCACGACATGGACATAACAAACAGACCGAATTATATCAACGCTTCAAATGTAGGCTATTCTACTTACCACTCTGGCTTTGTTGATCCCATATTAAACTTTCTGGCCAAACTAAGAAGGGACCTACGAACATTGTACTTTCTGCTCGATTCTGACAGTGCTGCCCTTGTGTTGCACAGTTGGAAATAGTGGGATGCGGGACCTTAGTGCTCCGACACGTTGTCAATCGGCAGTGAAGGAAGATAAACTGCTCTTTCGCTCCAAAATACTGGCCAAAAGTGAAGTTGAATCGTACAGCTCTGTTGCTTGTAGGGAGATAATAGACGTGATAAGCTCGTGGGCAACTGCAAGTGTAAAATTTATGTAACCATGTAAACGGGTTGCAAAACAATCTCTTTCAGGACAAATTTTAATTTCCTCTACCTAGCGTACTTCACTTCAGTGACTTTACTCAGTTAAAAATGTTAATATATGTTAGGGAGCTTAAGCAAACCACGACGGCAACGTCAACGAGAACGTCGTTAACAAAAGATTAGTACAACAGCTCTGCACGTGCGTTATAATTCTTTGTACATTTCTTTGCCGTCCTCTTCAAAACAACAACGTTAAATGACCAAATTCTGAGTAGTTTGGAGAACGTGAACCACGCAGGCTAAATTTCTGTTTTCTGGTTGAGAATAAATGCTGTCCGTATATTTTCTAAAAGAGCAACGTTTGAAAGCGATAGATGCACCGAATCATAGAGGAAAATGTTAAATTCGTACTTAAAATTTAAATTCAGTTTTAACCAGCCGTCGAACTTGCCCGTAAAACCCAATAAAAGAGTATTATTCCCCGGATCCCTCCCCGAACCGATCAAAACATTTATATTACTGTCATCTACTTTACTTACTGGCCGCTTATCAGTTCATATCCAAGCGAAGGAAAGTGATTGCAGTCCTTGTACGCACTAAGATGACATTCCTTAGGAATCACAACCCGGTCGGTCTTGGTAGCTGCAACACAGTAAAATATGAACATATACAAGTCGGGATTCTATACACAGCATGAAGCACAGGGCCATTTATTTAAAAGACGTTCCTCTGTCTTTCTGGTAGACTTTACCCTTGTTCAGGGCGTGGCTTGCCGTTGCTAACTTGAGAGCCTTACTTACGATCACATTGGCGCAGAAGGGACTTTCAGTAAAAGTCCTTTAAACTGCACAAACTTATTTCAAATTGAAAATGTTTTAATTAAATACCATTCTTCTTATCTGAAATTGAGAGAAGTCTAAGTAATTTTCAGTTTAAAATACATACTGGGAACTTGAGAAGATTTTCATCCCAGCGAACCAAAAACATCAAAATAGGACTCTTAAATAAAGAAAGCCGTTTTGCAACAGAGAAAAAATTATAGAAATAATAATGATAATCACCATCATCGTTAATAATAGCAGCAGCAACAACAATGATAATAATGACAATTAAACGCTTCTTACCTTCTACCTCGACGTAAACATCTTTGCCCAATTCTATGTAAACAGGAAAATTGCTGTACTCCAAAGTAAAGGAGTTATTGCCAAAGATTCTAACTTGAACTTCTTCTTTGGGTACTTTATTGGCCTGATCCTGCCATGATCCTAGAAAAAAGTACAATAATTGGTTTATCCATTTAAAAATATTGAAACAGAGCTTCAGCCGTAGACAAAAGTAGCTGAAACGCTTACCCAAAGACGGTAAAAATGGGGATACTTTATACTTGAAAGTTATCCTATCCCTATCAATGTTGAACCCTTCGTCGATAAGGATTGTCTGTGTTATAGGTTGGAGAGTTCAACGTTGAGACGGGGAAAGGAAAACAATTTGCTAATCATGCAAATTAAATTAAGGCAAGGGGATTAAGGTTTTACATTCAAGCAGTTCCGTTCAAGTGAGGATAAAAGGGTAATTACGTTTAGTGGACTTCCTAAACAAAGCAGCTGGTGGCTTGAAGAGACGTTTTTGTTTATCTCTGTATAACAAAATTGTATTTTATGGCGCGGTTTACGATTCAAGACTACCATGCCCTCAGAATGGCTCGACTTTTGATTATTTGGGAGTCTGGTTGTAATCCTCCCCCAAAACCACTAACTAATAGTGAATAACAGGTTCAAAAATATTCCTTTTGTTACTCCTAAACGTTCCGCGGCAATTTTTTGTTAAGACCGTCCGGCGGCTCCTCCTACCATCGACACCTTAAGCTTCTTGTTTGCATGTGGATGTGGAGTCCAAACGGCTCTGCGAAATTGTTGTTTTCCTGATAAATTACAAATCCAATTTTAATATACAACCTAATATATAACCTTTGAATTTCGCCAGGATTCCGTCGACATGGTGGTGACATAATTGCTAAAGACCTTACGTCATTTTATTTCATATATCTTTTGAAAAACAGAAAAGTTCAGGAAAGTATCGAAACTTGTTTCGATGATTTTGAATTTAGAATAATTTATTGTAAAAAGTCCGGTGAACTTTGCTCTTTACGAAGGAAAAACAACACATTCCTGGTCCTGGCTTGGAAGCACCCTTTATTGGTGTGCCGTTTGTGTCAAAATATTGGGACATTTCAAAATTGAACTCAAAATGGGTTTCCGGTTAATTTGAAGATTTGAAGTACGGTACAAGTTTTGAATTTTCTCCAACAATACCTGTTATTTTTTCAATGGTTACATGCCAAAGAATATGCCAAATCTCGCCTATCATTCTCCATTCACGCGGAAGCTTTTCTATGGGCCCCTTTGAAGTTTTGGCTGGTTTTGGTCTACCAAATACCCTATCGAAACTCCTTAAAATGATTTTTCTGAGTATCATATTACCTGCCACATTTAAAAGCACAGTTAGCCATGCGAAGAGGAAAAGGGTGGACATCTTCATTCTTGTTTGCATAGGTTTTCTTCTTCCGGCTGTAGCCAAGTCTTCACTGAAAGTCATGAAGCCGCGTCTTCACTGAAAGTCATAAAAACATTTTTTCAATACTGCCGCACATTATGACGTCATACGTCACTAAGCCCAATTAAATTTGTCCGGCACCTCGTGCCTAAAGTCCGGCTTCTCAGTCAGCGGTTAGTCACCGGAAGAAACTGTGGGAAAATGAAAAAATAAAGAGAAACAACATTTTTGCTCCATTATAGCTAAACAAACCGGATCATTTAGTTGGCAGCTTACTGCAGGACCCCTGCAGGAAACCGTCCCAGAACCCTTTTGCCGGCCATTCAATATTTAAACTCCAAGTTTGAAGTTTTTGAGGTAGTTTTATTTTCGTTAACGTTTTCAACTGAACATAAGGCCCGGCTCAACGCTGTTCTTCACATAAGCCGAACCAAATGACAGTTTGGGTCGACTCAAATAATTTAAAGAACGCCTGATTAAGTCAAACGTCGAACTTATTAATATTCAGTCGTACCGAACTGCAACAGCAATCAAATAACAAAGCGATCTTATTGGTCATTGTTTCGTCAATATAATGAATTATTAACTTGATTTCCTGATTGATTTTGATTGACACTTACTTATGCAATTTAGCCACGTGAATACGTCAGTTTTTCCGGCAGTTCAGATATTTTAGATTTGAAGCTACGTGCATGTTTTGCTAACCTGTCTCGCTGACCCGTCTTCTGTTATTACCTGACCTGTTTTATCCGTTGCTGACCTGTACACAGTTGTATACCGTGAAACAATCCTTCTAGACATCGTCAAAGAAGTAAGTTCTCGGTGATGTCATTCTAGCTGTAATAGTTTTACTCGTGCCTATGGATCCTGTTCAGTTTCTGAAATGTATTTTGCTCTTTTCTTCAGATCGAATAATAATAATGATATACTGGAATAAATTATACGATTTGCGTAACCTAGTTAGATTACCTGTTTGGTTTGTTGGACCATTTCATTCGATTTCTGGCTTGATGAAGAGAGTGCGCTAATCGAACCCGACCATGGCTGAAGCGGCGCTAAAACAAGCGAAGACTGACCGGCGTTCAGCAAAATCGGCCTTCACAAGGGCTGGAAAAGCGTTGGTACATACCGTAGAACATAAAAGACCCCCGAATGAGGTAAGAGAAGTCTTAATTAAGCTGCAGGGAGTGTATGAAAACTTAGTGGTTAAACACGAGGATTATACCAAGCTCATTGAAGATGATAGTGCGTACGAAACGGAAGAACAGTGGCTCTCCGATTGCCAGGAAACATTCATGCGGCTTGAAGTAGACGCAAAAATGTTTGTTGAAAGTATGGAAACAGTCTAGTTTGGATGATTTAGCTGAGAATGGTAATTTAAGTAAAGAAAAGGAGAGTATTGCGTGTAATGAAGTGCTTGAAAACGAAGGAATTTTAAATATGCAGTCGACAACACCCAGCACAAGCGACGTGTCCCACAGCGATGAAATGCAATTAGTCGGACAAGTCGGTCCAGAAATTAACGTCGAGAAAGGCGCTAACTCGGTACAAGTAATTAACAGTGTCTCGACAGCTGATGATAAGCCGATTAACACAGAAAGCAATGTAAACATCACGTCAACCGGTAGTACAGAGAAATTACAGCAAAGTCCCATTGAAACTGGCGCCTGTACGTTTAAACTGGAAAAACCCAAGCTTCCTGTTTTCGCTGGGAATGTCCGAGATTACGCCATCTTTCGTTCAGATTTCAAGCACGCAATAGAAGCGAAGTACTCAAAAAGGGATGCAATCACACTTCTACGTACGTGCCTGCGAGACAAACCACTCGAGCTCATTAAGGGAATCGGAAGCGACTATGACGCCGCCTGGGAATATCTGGACTCCATCTATGGCGACCCAAGATTTGTGTCAGACACTGTGACTCAGGACATTGTTCAATTTAAAGCCTTGCAGGAAGGGGAGGACGCCCGATTTTGGAAGGGCAATTCTTTCCTTGTAGGTAGTTTTCTAGCTTAAATTTATAATCTGGTTTACTCCACGGAGATATTGTCGGCAATTCCCTGAGATGCTTTTTTCTTTCCTCCTTTAAATTCGTTTATGACACGATTGCAGTTTCAATATTTTGTTGCGGATTAATCTTATTTATCCCTTTTGAAGAGATTTATCTTTAGGAATGCGATAAGACGATAGGGTCTCATTTTTCCTTGAATAGTTATTACGCAGCGGAACACAGCAGTTACAATGAGAAAGCAACCTGCTATGCAAGGTAAAATTCATTCACCACGAAAGCCGCAATTCTGAATTGTGTCCTTCCAATGCGAGCCTTCACTACTTTTAGTCCGCGGAACCAAAAAAGTTAAGTCACGTGATTTTGAAGGTGAGCTATTGCGGTTTTAAAAGTGTACAGCCGCCATCTTTTTCCGTACGGTGGATTAGGGAAACCGGAGAACCTGGAGAAAAACCCCCAGGAAAAAGATCGAGAACCAGGCACCAATAAATTCAATGGGTCCGGACGCGGGAATGGAACCCGGGCCAGATAAATATAAGGAAGTAGCTTATTACTTCCGCTTTGAAACGAGCCTGCAATTTACTGGCCAGCAACGTTTACATGAGTATGCGTAAACAAAGACCGGCGAACGAAGCGGAAACGGGATGGAACAACAGAATTCGGCAAGTTATGAGCGCAAAAGAGCGCCAGGATCTCATAAATCACATTAAATGTTTGCAAAACTCAAACAGAAGATCGCCGAGGAGGAATTGACCTCTGATTCAAGCCGTTCCTTGCCTTCCAGCCCGAGCGTACGACGAGCTAAAGTCAATGGATGGACTGAGAACAAGTGGGAGAGACGAAGACTCAGCAATGCGAGTAGCTTGTATGAATCAAGGGAATCTCTTCTTAGCGAGAGCAGTGTGGCTTCATCTGGGTACAATGTGTCACGGCATGCTTCATTCACGAGCAGATCCGCTGCAACTCCAGTTGGAACGCCTGTGGAAACACCGAGTTTTACGGTTAGTAGAAATGCTCTCTCCCTCACTCGCTCGCTCTCTTTCTCTCTCATGACTTTTTAATATCATGCATTGTTTCGTTGTGACCTTGACTACACCGTGTTCCACTACTGTAGCAAGAAGCTCAAGGCATTAAACGTCGATTTAACAGAAAGGGAAAATTGACTTCAAACAAATGCTCTAGAATAAAAGTCGAAGTTTTGCTTGATTCTCTTTTTCAAGCGACCAGTCTGTAAGTCCTGGTGACTTCAATATTTGTCTGGCACATCTTCCACGTTGCCAACTCATTATCACCCATTATCGCTCAGAATTTTAGTAATTGGGCTTAAAGACTAGAAGAAGAGAAAGTGTTTGTAGCAATTTAGTCATTAAGAGAAGCTGCACTGAAAAAAGAAGATGGTCTGTTGTTGTTCTGATGTAAGTAAATCCAAAATAATGGTTGTCATAAATAATAAATGACAGTTTGGTTTTAAGTGCTTGCCTTTGTTCCACCGTAAATAAAAGAAAATTTAATCTGTAAATTTTCATTGAAAGGAAAATTTCCATCCAGTACAAACAATTTTTTTAATGACAATTTTTCCCCAAAATTAATAGTTTTGTGTAATTGCATTGTTTACCCATTTTTTTGCTTGGCTGAATTTCGAATTTACATGCTCTTTTGCACACATTGCAATCCTCAAGAAGCTATAGCATTTTCTGACACAAAATGGCGATAAAATGTTTCATGACATGCACCTATTGATGTTAAGCCAGTGGGGTGGGGGGGGGGGGGGGGGGAGGCCGGGCATAGGCGGGGCATTTGAACTGAGCTGTGATTTTCTGCTCAAATGCCCTACCCCAGGGCATTTTGGATTGTCAACATAGTAGCTTAAGCAACAAAATGTTGCTAGAAAGGTCATTAAAATGGTCAAAAGTCCTCACTACGGGACGATAACTACTGTCAAATCCCCCAGCTATGCCCCCTTGCCACCGGCTTAACATTGATAGGTGCAATACATGTATGTTATTGCATTGAAGACATCCTTCAGTTCCTATAAATTTTACTACTTCTTGTAAATGTGTATTTTACTTCATGTCCACTTGCCCAAACCATAACTTGGGCTGAGTGATGCAAGTCATGTTACCGTTTTCTTTTATTTTTCTGTTCAATGTAGGTCAGCACCCGGTTGTCCAAAGAAGAGATCCTTAATTTGCTGGCAAAGAAAGGAGAACAAGTCAACAGACTGGAGGCAAAGATTGCAGGTACATAAATTAATGGCAAGATTTAAGGTGATTCCTCATAAATAAAAGTTTTCAACAATTTTTTTAAATTTTCCCTGAATGTTCCCTTCCAAGCACTCTCTTGAAAAATACAATAAAAAAGATAGTTCACTGTGCTCGCAAAAGAGATATACTGTATGCTAGGCCAATCTTACCACATTTATGCCTGAAAATTTTAGCGTACACAACCCCTCAAGAAAGATTTTGTTAACGAAAAAAATAAGAATTGTCAACTCCAATCACAGAAATGCCACCAAGGATGGCCATGAAAAACTACAAAATCAACCAAAAAATTCGGACCTGAGCCTGCAATACAATGGAAAACTATTACCTGTTCAGCGGTCAACTCCAAAAAACATGTGATCACGATCACGAGTCCTAACCTGAGCCTGTGATATGATCATGTGATACTGGTCAGCAGATACCTTGTTTTGACAACTGTCAATTGATCATACAAAAGTCGTTTTGAAAGTTCTTTATGGCAACAGACCTGGGTAATGCTATTTCCCACCACAAAACGCAGATTACCACCAGCACCTTGTTCCCAGGCCTAATCTGTGTGTACGTATGCTTGGCGACCACCAAATTTTCTCAGCTTGATGGGTTTGGCAATTTCTGTAGGTATGGATGCTATTATGGTAAAATAACACTTGAAAAGGAATCAGACTCGAAACATCCCTCGAGATGTTGTTCGCAAGGCAGTTATTGGCATCCTTGATTAACATTTGCTGCAAAATTTTAGTTCTATCTTTTTTCCTTCCCAAAAATTCCTTTCTATTTTTCTAACTTCAAGGTAACAATGTGAACATGAAAATTTTGCAATAAAAAATATAGGTCACCATGCTTGTTTATGAGGTAAGCATCTACCTCTTGAGATGATCTGTATAGAAAAAGCTGCCATATTGTTTATACGCACACACTACATCTCGCGTAAAATTCTACGCAGTAATTATGCTCAATTCAAAACTGAGGAATCACCATTATGTAGAAATGAAGACACCAGTGTGTCTAGTGATGTGTTACCTACAACCAGTGCCCTGCTTGACATAATCACTTAAGGTTATCACCATCTTTCTTTTTACTAGTAGACAATTATATTCCAGCCTAATCTTATTTTTTTAGAGGGGGTAAGTTTCGAAAGAAACTGTGATGCTGCGTCGGTGGGAAGTATAACAATATAATTTGGTTTTATCAACTGGGTTGATAATGTGAATTGGCCACCGTAAAGAGATTCAAGAGCTGCCGTTTCGAGCGTTAGCCCTTCGTCGGAGCGAATCCTTATTTTTTTAGATTGTACTTTTCTCCAAAAGCCCTGGTGCTGTGCTCTATCAGGTTGAAGCCATTTGTTTGATGGCCAGTATAATCAGCTTCTAGTATTTCAAGGGCTGATCTGCAGTTGGAAGGACTTCATTCCTAGCTTGTTTTGGTGATAACATTTTTTTCTTTGTTGCTTGTCAAATTAACAGATATGGCAAGTCTTCTAAGAGAACAGACCAGAGTTAAAGAGTCACTTGAAGGTGCTCTTGAGAGACAGAAGGAAGGTATCCATTTGTAATTTTTTATTGACAGTATGTTGTGTTTTGTTTGCAAACCAAGTACAGGATGTCCTATATAAACTTAAATTTAAGTCTGTGTGCAAGGCCAGTACCCCTTATGGCTGGTGATTATCCCATTTTGTTACGTAGCATGACATACTATATATATTTCTATTCCCCCCTGAATGGGATGCTAGTCCATTGCAGGGTTAATACCCCCATACCCATGTACATGTATGGTATACACCTGAGTGAAGAGAGGCACTATGAAAGTCTTGCCTAATAACACAATGCAGTGCCCATGCCAGGGTTCAAATGCAGACCACTTTCTCAATCTGGAGTCCAGCGCACTAAACATAGATCCTCTGTATGCTTCAGGGAAACTGGCTTGGGATAATGGGTATTGACAGCTTTGTGTATGTGTAGAAAAATAGCAAGGAGTCAGGCCAGTAAAAATTAGTCCATTTAAATAAAAAAAAACTGTACATGGTAGTTTGGAGAACTTGCACTGTCAGGCATTCATTTACATGGTTATTCCGAACGACTGATCATGACTAAAAAGTGTCAATTAATTTGGTTTCAGAGCACTCTGCTAGAATCAGAAACATGAACACTGAATTTGAAGAGAGATCTAAGAAGACGAAAAATGAGTTTGAGAAGGCTCTCACAGAAAAAAATCAGGTAGGTATTTGTTTTTGTGGCTGTGTGTGTAATGGTTTCTAGGACGGTTTCTAGCAAATTCCTATGAATAAGTGCCAATCGAAAATTCATTTCTGGAAATGAGAAAAACACATCGAAATACTAGAAAGATGTTTATCCTGCCAAGAATCTGTACATGTAAGTTCTCACAACATAACTGTGCTAGGTACATGTAGCTGAACCTATGAAACTCGTCAATTGTTGTACCACTGATCTAGCTACAAGCAATGTGTGAGAGCTGGGTCTGCTTAATGAGGCTCAGAAGGGTTTTGCAACAGTTAGATGTGTTCACTACAAATGAAATGTGCAAAATGTGCACATCTAAAAAAATTGATCGGATATGCCTTGATTTTTTGCATGCAAGTAACATCATTATGCTATTTCAAATAGAAAGGGTTGGCCTAAAATTGTACATTGGAACTTGTTGTTACTCAAAATAGGACTTCCTCAATTTTTTTATATTGTCAGGACACCAACTTAGGTTTAAAGATAATATTATTGACAAAACTTAAATTTTGGGGTTCGTTGAGGTGTTGCCATGGCAAGCACTATGACATCATAAAATAATACCCTTATTGCACAGTATTGCCTGGCAACAAAGTTGTAAATGGATATTTATTTTTGCTTAAATGATCTTAACGACTATTCTATAATTTTTTTTTATTTTTTTACATGTAGGAAGTTTATAAAATGTGGAAGATTAATAATAACAATAATTACTTACAATTATAATTACTTAATTGACTGCTCCCCAATGGGACTTTTTAGGGCCAATGTAAACAAACAAACAAATTATTGCAAATAAACACAACAGGGTTAAGAATCCCAACTGGAAGGAGGCAGACCAGTTTGTTATTTACAAGCATAGCCGTGAAGTTGAACTCTGGACCACTGAGAACAACACCAGCTAGTGGTCAGAACAGGACTTGTCAGACTAAAACTCTTACAAAAAAGTATTAAATAAATAGCTTGATCCATTACTTTTCTATCAAAACTATTTGTTTATTATATTTATACCACTGAAATTGTGTGGAATTATAATTTTTAGGAACTTGAAAATAAACTGAAGGCCCTAACTTTGGTAAGAATAAGATAGAATTGTTTCTTTGCTAAGAATCAGATAGAATTATTATCAACATAAATTATAGCTAAAAGGAATGTGACAAAGACGTGTCCATTGTGTATATTTTTTTATTGCATCCTTTCATTTTGAAAATATATAGAAGACAATGAACTTTAAACTTTATTGTCTTGACTTTGTTTTCAAAATTTGAGCTTCCAAATTAAGGGTGTGCCTTATCTATGGGTGTTGCTTATACATGGACTTTAACGGTACACACAAACCTCAATTGAGTTAAATCAGAAGAAGGAGGCCCACCTTATACAGTGTATACAGCTGTCATAAAAGTATAGAATTGGTACAATTGTAATTTAATTCATTCAGTAGTTAGTGTTAGCTGTTTGTATATTTTGACAAGGCCCTTTGAACAATCCCTTACAATTTTGTAATGATAAAACATTCTGACGGTTTAGGAAAGCACACGCTATGCAGACATGAATGAGCTTAACCAACTCCAACAACAAGAACTGACCAAGATGAAGTCCTTGGTAGGTTTTGTTTTTTGCAAGTACCCGACATTATATCCAGAAATTTTAATTGGTGGTCAGCGTTTTCTGAAAATGTATTAAAAAGTAGTAGTAAAGCCTTCTAAGCCAAACTGGCTCATAAGTGCCAGTGCTTAACTTTGGTTTCTGTGGCACAATGTGGTGAGGAGTATTTCTACTCCTAATGAATAGAATGCTAGTCCATTGCAGGTTACCCCCCTGTATTCCCCAGCATTGCTGCCCATTTATACTCCTATGTGGAAAGAGCCACTGTTAGAGTTAGGTGTCTTGCCAAAGTACGCAAAACAGTGACCCCGGCCGGGACTCAAACCTGGGCGGTTTGAACCAGCGCACTAACTGTTAGGCCACTGCACCTCCCACCTTATTCATTATTGTCTTTTTTTATTATACATTATTGTCATTAAACCTTCAATTTCAAGCCATGGTGATTAAACACCTAATTTATTTAATTGTTTCACAACAACTTGAAAACATTCACCCATGTCATTTGTTCAATTTAGCAAGTCGTGGTGGCCTGGTGGTTAGTTTGCTGAACTTCATATCGAGCGGTCCAGGTTTGAGACCTGGCCTTTCCCCTGGTCCCTCAGGGCACCGAGTTGTTATTACTCTTATAGTACTTCTATCCACCCAGGTGTATAAATGGCTACAGTGATCTGGGGGTAACCCAGCGATGGACCGGCATCCCATTCAGGGGAGAGTGGAAATACCCCTAGTTGACGACGGAATCCGTTAGGACTTCGAGCATTTATTGGAAAAAATTATGTACCAAAATTATTTACACCTTATTGCAAGCTTTTGTGTTACTACTTCAAATATATTGTCAAGAGAAATCTTTTCTAACAACACCAAACATCGAAAACAAATTTCGAAGTTCCACTGAATTCCACTGAATCGCTTAAAAGATGCGATATTTTTCCTATAGCTTGCAAGCTTTGAAATTCATTTTCTCAGTCTCTGATAAGAAATTGTTGTACCAAAATTATTTACACCTTATTGCAAACTTTTGAGTTACTGCTTCAAATATCTTATCAAAAGGAATCTTTTCTAACAACACCAAACATCGAAAACAAATTTCGAAGTTCCACTATTATTCCACTGAATCGCTTAAAGACGATTTTACAAAATGGCTACATGTTAGATTTTGCCTACAGCTTGTGATCTTTAAAATTCATTTTCTCGAGCTCTGATAAGAAATTGCTGTCGGTGTTATCACGGATAATTACTTACATCTTTACCTTTTATTAAGGGTAAAAATAACGCAATATGATTTAAATTTTTCTAGTACTCAATTTTTGTCCAACTTAAATAAATATCACTCAACTTGCTGATGGATTCCGTCTTAAACCATGATAAACCCTGGCCTGATCGGCCAATAGCCTTATACACAGACTTTGCCTTTTTATCCGTTTTGGTCAAATTAGGACGTCATCTAAAAAAGTTACAAAGTATTGACCAGCAGGTGTTTTTGTGGTAGAGCTGTGTTGTTTTTCAGCAGCTGTTGTAAACTGATGCACGCTATAATTACAGCGTCTTTCTCCTGATATCTTCTTATTCTCTTCATCAAATGCTGATGAATCTCACAACTGATATGTTGGTTGCTTAAACTGCTCTGGTTCAACAGCTTAAGAGTAGGAGTTTGCTAGCAAGACCTCATAAACAAATAGTTTAATCCTCAGTTTGTAATCAGTCAGTGCTTTGTACGACTCACACTAGTGCATGTTTAATTATTTTGTTTAGCATGTGAATACAGATGTTGCAGTCCTTTCCAATTAGTTTTACAGCCTACAGTTCAATTAGAGCTTCGGTTGTACTTGTTGTTTGTGTTGTAGAACCATCTTTGCGCTAGAGACAGTGTATGAATAATGAAAAAGCTTCTGCCAACAAAGGATTTTTAATCACTGATTATGCCTTGATTGATATCTGAACTCCAAGTGTAAAAGAATTCAACTAACTGAGGTTCTCTACTCCACCTGAGCATTAAATAACTTAAATTTAGATAATGTTTTAAAAGCGTTAACTTTGTATTATAAACTCACAGAAACTTAAATCAAAAGCTTAGTGACAATTAATAAATATAACGCATAATTACCACAACATCTGTTTCGCAATTCAAAACTATTTGTGTCATGATGTTTGTTTCTGAAAAACAAAATAATTATATATCCCACGAAACTGTTTTTCTCCTTCGTTCTCAAGGCCAATTTCAATTGTTTTTGCTGTAGAGCTAACGTGTAGTTTTGGATATTGTTGTAAGGTATAAATCCTAATCTTACCATGTGAATTGACAAGGGACTTGCATACAAAATTGATAACGCCCCTTTAAAAATGAATTTTTATATTAACTCAATGTGTAAATTGTGTAAATGTAATCAATTTTCTAACACTTAAACAGTTCATCCAGTACCAAACCGATGCTACTCGTAAAGCTGCAGAAATTTTCGAGAAAAGCAAGGTAAGAACGGACTTGATTAAACTGGATTAAACATGTGAACAAAATATAAAGCCATTGCTTTTAAAGCATTAATAACATTTTTTTATAAGCTTCAATGTTCCTTTTTCGTCCCGGCTTTTAAATTAATCAATTAAATACATCAATTACTTAAACGAGGTAAATAAAGAAAATCAACCGTGAAGGAGGTTTGGATACCCGGTCTTAGTAACATCGATTTTTACGATTTTGTTTCTCCGTTTACTCCTTAGTTTCAGTATTAATTAAATCAAACACTCGTGACAGTGTTTCATCACATTTCCAAGCACCTCGACTTTCGTCAAAAATACTCCGCTGCGCGTCGTATTTTCAACTCTCTTCTCTCTTTTTCTCGCTTCTCAGTGTTCGGATATCCCGATGAATCACGTCTCTAGTGTTTGATATATCAAGTTTCCCCTATTCCCCGCATTAGTCAAATAAGAACAACTAAATAGGGTACTGGTTGCTGCTGCAGCGGACCTGATTTATTGACATTCTTAAGGAAAAAGCACAGATACACGTGGAAAACTCCTGAAAACAATATATACTTGGTAAACTAACGTGCCTGCTGCCCGCCAGGAAAATCCCCTTTTTGGAGGAAACCTGATCCCTCCAGAGCCATAATTAACAACCTTGAGGGAGAAAGGCTACCGAAACTGAATAACATTCCAATATTTTTACTAAAAGAAAGTTGACTGAATAAGACCTACTGTATGAGCACTTGAACAGCAGTAGTGCCAGTCGAGAATGATTCCCTCCGTAAAATCCCGCGGCACATGGTCTCCATTCTGACGTTGCTATAGCAACTGTCTAAATGTCGGTGAACCGTGGAAACATAAATTTGTTGCTGTTTTTCGAAATATAGCAAGTAGCAATCTTATGCTAAGAGTCACTTTAATTTACAGCCACGGGACGCCGGCTTGCAGCTGAACTAACGATTCGCCATGCACCTCGTCAGGAGTGTTACAACAGATCTTGTGTATTTTCTTTGCAGCAACTAGAAGACTTAGATAACGCCTACCTTGAGCAAAAGGGAGAACTGGCAGCCCTTCAGGACCGTTTAGATGACTTGGCTCGTGAAAGGTAGCCTTTTAGTGCTGTTATTGCTGCCTTTTATCCTTGTGAAATTGTACGTTATTTCTGGCGCTTAGAAGGATTGCCTAGTGGCCCATCAGGCCGGAGCTTATCCCCCGGGTTTCCGTATCCCCCGGGTTTCCGGGTATTCCGTAAGGGTATTTCTACTCCCCCTCCTCCATCAGTACTCATTTTTATACCCTGGGAGAAAGAGTAAGTGTCTTTCCCAAGAACACAACTCAGTCCCCCAATCCCGGACCTTTCGATCCGGAATCCAGCGCACTAACTATTGGGCCACCGCGCTTCCCACAAAGAGAAGTTATCTTTTTCGTGTAGAGTAAAGCAGTAACAGAAATAACTTCACTCCAGCTTGCGTGAGTTTAAAACGTCCATGTCATAGGTATGTTTTTTTTATTGTTTTATAGAACGAAGTACGAAGCTCGTGATAAGCAACAACAGGGTCGAGTTGGAACTCTTGAGAAGGAGAAGCATTCACTGAGCGACGAACTAACAAAGACTGTTAACGAATTAACACAGGTAAGGGCGCTATTTAACATGCAGTTAGATGATAAACAAATAGTGCGATTAGTATCGATTGCTGATAGAATTCGATAACGATTGATTTATCGATTGGTATCGATTACTATCGATTGTTATCAGAATGATTTTTGTGCTTTTACAAATTACATAAAAGATCATTCACGCAATTAGTCTGTATTATTTTTAATGAGTCACTTGATCTTTATAGCATACAAGATTTGTGCGATTTTCAACAAAATGTCTGGAAAAACAAATAACGGAAACATTTTTTTGGTTCATGCAGAATAGAAGTGGGCATGATTGAAAAATACGGAATCAGTCGTCAATACATGTATTTCAAAAGAGAATGAAAATTCATTGATACTTTGTTAGACCGCGGGTAGGGGTGGGTAAAGCACCATGCTGACTGTGTCATGGGGCAAGCGAGGCAACCGACCCTGTGCAATGTAAAAACTGAAGACTGAAAAAGTGTCACCTTCCCCACTACTCACAGGTTTCTTGGTCTCCCATTGTGTTTTTTAATTGGTTTGTCAATCAGAAGACGACTTGATTTATATTCGTACTCGTACTCATATTCAATTTTTCTTGAACAAGTCCGTCCAAGGGGGAAAGGGCAGCTTTGGTTTTGTTTGTGATAAAATCTATTTATCTAAGCTCTTTTGTTTACATCCTATATCGCCCCAGAAACGCAACTTAACGCAAAAGCAACCAGAGTTCTTTATTGGACTGAAGGAAGTAAACTTTTGCGGCGTTTTATTTTTCGGGAGTGTTTTTCTACGGGATTTTATTTTTGCGGATCGGGAGCAGTCCGCAAAGGGTGAAGAGGTATGATTTCATGCTTCAAAAGGCAGATCATCCCAACACTATTTGGTGCCACTGAATGGACAAATATCGACCAAGTGCTGGCATTCTAAATTTGTCAATTGGCACTCTTAATGGTTAATGTGAAACAAATCGGACTCCCGCTTCTCCGTCTTACGTTTCTGTTAATCATTCATGTAATTATAGCCTCCCGTATATTGACCTGGAGGGGTCAAGGTAATTTGGCGAGGTACCTTTAAATAGTTTTCTCTTGTGCATTTATCTCCAGAAATCAGTACAGCTTGATAGGGCGGAAAAATCTCTTCGTCAAACAGAGGAAGAACTGGCTAACTTGCGACAAACGCAGACTTTATATAAAAACAAGGTACGGGGTGTCAGTTGTATATGCAGGTGAATTTGAAAGTTCGAGAATCGCTCCTATGAAGGCGCGGTGGCCTAATGGTTCTTGCGCTGAATTCCTGATCGAGAAGGCCTGGTTCTAGCCCCGGCGTGGCGCTCCGTTGTGTTCTTGGGCAAGACGCTTCTCGTAGTGCCTCTCTTCACCCAGATGTATAGATTTGTACCGGCAAATTGAGAGCTGGGAGTAACCCTGCGTTTGACTAGCATCTCTTACAGCGATGCAGAAGAAATACTCCTGGTCGGAATAACCTCCGGCCTGATGGGCCATAGTAGGCTCGTACAAAGACTTTACCTACCCACCGGGAATCGCTCCAACGCTATGTTGAATAAAACACTTAAATCTTGTGTTTGAATTGCAGGTTTCAATGGAACTTGAACAAAAGGGAGGAGAAACCGCAGAGTTGAATGAACGACTAGGTGATCTTCAACGAAGGTAAAATTGGCTACACAACTGACCAACATGGCCTCTAAGACGGTAGCTACACAAAATAAATCTTCAGAGTTAAATGAAATAACCTATTGATTGTGAATGTTCACCCCGCTTTTCCGTGTACTGTGTTATCAACGATATTACAGAGAACCAAACTGGATCGGTTCTTTTGTTGAAACTCTGCAATGTTCCGGCGCAATGTTCCAATAGTGATTGACAGTTTGTTCGAAGCAACTTGCAACTTTTAATTCAAATTTGCTCGAGCAAGTTGGCAAGTTCCTCTTCTCATTTCTGCCGTGTAAAGCTTAGTTAATATCGCCAAACTGAGAATCGCGCTTCAAAATTCAAACTGTAAACTGTAACTTGCAGAGGATATGTGGATTTTTAACCGAAGTCGATCATACGACAATTATTTCCACAGAAGTGGAATCATTACGTTTTTATAATATATACAACTATAATGTAAAATGAAACCGGAACTTTGCAACTTGCTCGAACAAATAATTTTAACTGAAAGTTGCATTCCTTATTGGAACAATGCGCCACAACTTTGCAGTGTTCCCATCAAAAGAACATCCGGTCTGACTGTCAACAGAATGGATGTAAGTCTAAATCTTATCCAATAGGCCATTTCGGAGTTCCCTTGAGCCTCTATTTCAAAGCGAGTCTAAGTGCGAAAGTTTTGTGATGGTAATAAGTTTTGCTTTCCATATGAATGAAAACTCATTTTCATTACAAAGACTTTGCACTTAGACTCGCCTTGAAATAGAGGCTAAAGGGAACTCGGAAATGGCCTATTCCTGTCGACGTATGCGCGAAAGTAGTTTCTTTATTCTGAATTTAAGTCTCAATTCCTGATTTTGATTTGTGTTAGACTTGAGGACAGCAAACTTTCCGGTAATGATCAAGTTAAAGCTATGGAAAAAGAGGTATGTGTTGATATTTACGGTTTTATCAGTGTATTTTCTCTTAGTTTCTAAGAACAGGTCACCCTTCAGCTCATTAGCATTATTTCGGCTGGAAATTGCTACTGTAAAAAATGTCTTTCTGGCATCTTTTTTTTTAGCAGTTATCATTGCGGTTTTGTGTTCTTTCTTGGGGCATACGCTTCGTCTGTTTGTTTCCCGGCATTTTGTTTCCGTTAGCCTAGAGTTTCAGCTCCATTATTTTAGAAATCACATACCACAATGAAGTACATAGAAATTGAAGCCTTTATCAAAATTCAGTCAACTGACGCACTTTGATGTTCAGGCCTCCCGTAGTTGCCATAAGCCTACACTGTACATAGATACGAAGAGTAATGATAACATTTTCATATTAATGTTATTGCGTTCTCAAAGTGCTTTGTGTCTATAAAATCGTAGTTTTAGATCGAGTCTTTCAATCCAAAAAAATTTCGAACATTTCGAACTGTTAACGTTTGTGCGCGACAAAATTTCCGTATCGTGTAGACTTGCTGATTGCTTGAAATAGGACGAACACAAATAAAAGTTCAAATTTCCTGACTTCAAAATCTCTGAACTTCAGCATACGCTCGGCGCAGCACGTTTCTCTTTTCTTGAACGTTCGATGCCAAAAATGCAGCCATCACCCAGGAATGAACCCAGAAACTCCGGTTCTGCTAGAATCATGTCGTGTCACAAGGATCGATGCTACCCCAGCAGTAGTAGCATACAGTAAAAAGTGAATAAATCCATTATGGAACAAGTCTTACGCAGTGTTCACACTTGGTGACAGGGTACGTACCGTACGATTCCAAGTACGATTCTAAGCTGGGAACCAATGTGAACACGCCTTTTTAAGTACCCATGCCAGAGTTCGGGCGCGAGAACAAGGTCGAGACCTTGTACTCGGGCACTCGACAGTACTTCGGCAGTGTTCACACTTGTGCTTGGGTACGGTGCCCGAGTACGATTCTAAGCTGGGCACCAATGTGAACACACCTTTTTTTCAAGTACCCACGCCAGAATTCGGGCACGGGCACCGTGCCCGAGTACAAGGTCGAGGCAGTACTTAGGTACTTCGGTTTTCAGTGTCTGAACACGGCACACTTTTTTTCTTGGTGCCCAGGTACCAGTGTTCGGGCAACAAGTGTGAACACAGCCTAAGGTACTTCGGTTTTCAGCGCACTTTTTTCCACCAAACGTGAACTCAGCCTTTTAAAGGGCACTCTCATGGAAGAATTTTCTTCCTCTTTTTTTGTAAAATACGTTAGCTCATACACGAAATTCACCAGAACAGCAACAGGAAACTACCAAGTGAATTTTTTAAGGGATATTAGAATCATAAGTAGTTTTTAGTGATTTTTCACAATGGTAAAAGGTGATTACAATACAATGAGGTGGTTAAAGTTTGCAGTGTTCACTGAAAACGTAAAAGTACCAGCATGAGACCTCTTGCCAAACCATCGAACGTAGCACAAGCTCAATATATGAGTCCATCTATTCTATGCTATTTCGCATCAGTAGAAACTAAAGGATTTGTTTGGGGAAGAAAGTAGAATTCAAAAGCTCTAAAATGTCACCAATTTAGAATAAGAAATGACTTACCTCACATTAGTCTTGCGTTTCTTGGATCAGTTCCTGCCTTTATATCCCGCTCCACGAATGGATATCCTTTCTCAATGTTGGGCATTGAGACGAAGTCGGAGGAAAAGGGCCGTAATTTCGCTCCAATTGTTTCGATCGCCCCGAAATTCCACGTAGACCGCATACGATAGTTCCACCACCCCGGTATGCATTTTTCTTCTTTGTTCGAGTCGCTGGTGCACTTAGAGGGTATTAATGCCCGCCAATCGCTGCCAAAATTTTCTTTGGGAACCATCGGATGAGGCTTTATTTACAAGTTCCATTACCAAAAATCGTTGCAACAAAACGTTTGATGAACTTGAGTGCAATCATGGACATGTAAGAGCTGCTGGAATATCTTTCCGTCAGCACTGGTGTAAACCTGAAGTAGTTAAGCCTTTGCGACTTATATATTTTCATTGGCGTCACGATAAGATAAGATAATTTAACGTAATTTAATGTCAAAATCGTGGGTAGTGGTTAAAAATGACCGACTGTTACCTAAGTCTAAACTTGGTATTTATATTTACATTAAGGTCGCCGCGCGGGACACTTTTCACATGAATATGTTGATTAGATGGGGTGTTACTTTAAAAAAGTGAACTTTATATCTTGCACTTTTGGAAGCCAATCCGCTTAAACTTATCAGAAGTATTAGGGAGTAATGAAAGTGCATTAGGATTGCTTTCTACTGAATAGATCGCGCTTTGTAGCAATGTTGTATGTCACTAAAGTTAACTGTGTTTATAGCTTGCCGTTTTTTAACACATGGTTTTCTGTCCAAGTTTTCTCCTCGAGAGGAAATCAAAGAAACTTGATTTCACTACTCAGTGATCAGTCAAAACCTCTTTTGTGTCACATCTGACTTCGATTTTCTATTCCCAGAATTTTTTTAGGAACACATGAATCTCCCATAGCTAAACAGCTTGATTTCAATGAAATAGCCATCAAAACACATGGATTACATAAAGTCTGAACGATAATACGATATATCAAGTTTTTGGAAATCGAAATAAATATTACGTGATAATGACGTCACACATTTTAGCTTTGAATCGAATTTCAGCCCTTCTCCGCATTTTCTCTGGAAATGCGGAGAAGGGCTGATCTGCTGAGCGGAGTTTCACAAAAGTCTATGAGAAGAATGTTGAAATATTTTGGAATTTCGGAGAGCAGCTAAGCGTGATTTCACGAATGGTGCACAGGAATTCGATTGCCCACTTCTAGCAGTTTGGATAAAGTATATGGGACATTGGGTAAAGAACGAGTGATGAGAACTTTCATTAAACATGCAAGAAGTAGCAAATTTGTTTACAAGAACGCTAATCTTTAGTTTACAGATAAATTATATACCCTTTCTATAGAAATTCCAAAATATTTCAAAATTCCTCTTATCGTGTTTTATGAAACTCCGCTCATCACGAGACAAACACGTGGAGCATTTCCTGCGAAAATGTGGTTCAGGGCTAAAATTCGATTCAGAGCTTGAACAAGTGTGACGTCATTATCACGCAGTCAGGCTGTTTAAGCCTGGTTTTCACTAGCGACGGAGTCGGAGTCGTAAGAACGCTTACGACCTAGTGAAAATCGAAAATCGGAGTCGTAAGCTCGACGGAATCGGAGTCGGAAGAATCAGAACGTTAATAATAATAGTAATAATAATAACTTTATTTAAGTGTCAATGTATTTAGCACCACTGTGCTAATTGGGGACACTGTAAATACGTAAACAAATATTATAAATGAAACAGAAAGTTCTTAAAGATCCCAACTGGCAGGAGGCAGACCAGTTGACTAT
The DNA here is from genome assembly GCA_947652115.1 of Blastomussa wellsi. Lineage (NCBI taxonomy): Eukaryota > Metazoa > Cnidaria > Anthozoa > Scleractinia > Plerogyridae > Blastomussa > Blastomussa wellsi. Next base: position 10,672,980 of record OX393563.1, read on the forward strand.
TTACAAAGCGTGGAGGAGTTGAATTCGGGATCACCGAAGACAAATCCGTTTTAGTGGCAGGGAGGAGGACTCGAACCCGGGACCACCTGATTACAAGTCCAGCGCCCTGACCACTAGGCCACGCTCGCCTCCATTTTCTTCCGAGTCCGACTCCGTCGCTTACGATCTAGTGAAAACTGGATTGTCGTTCCTGTACTAACAACATTGCTCTTGTCGAGTTTGAACGATTTGCAACTTTTCTTTGTGTTTTTATAAGCTCTTTTAGTGTTTTCTCGCGCAAAGCATTATAAGTTAATGTACCAGTCAACATCTTTTTCCTTACGGTGGATTGAGGAACGTTCCACGCCGCCATAAGGTGGATTAATTAAGGCACATGTTATTGGTTTTGAAGAAATATTCGAACTGGACAAGACGTTTGCGCTACGTGATTCGAATCCGTAAAATTCCTATTTACTATTTTGACGAGGTCTTCGTTTTTTACTTTTGGTAGGGTTTTGTAAAAAACGAACACCCTGGTCAGATTCGTTGATAACCGCACATCTTGTTGCTCCTTGTTTATGCTTCGGTTGATGATCATGTTTGAGCCATTTTGAAGTGATTTCAAGACTATTATGAAGGGGTCTTCGTTTCGTAATTTTGGCAGGGTTTTGTAAAAAACAAAGATCCTGGTCAGATTCGTTGATAACCGCACATATGGTTGCTCCTTGTTTATGCTTTGACTGATAATTTTGAAGTGATTTCAAAGCTATTTTGAAAGGGTCTTCGTTTTGTACTTTTGGTAGGGCTTTGTAAAAAACGAAGACTCCGGTCAGATTCGTTGACAACCGCACATCTTGGTGCTCCTTGTTGATGCTTCGGTTGAGAATCATGCTCGAGCCTTTTTCAAGTGATTTCAAGACGATTTTGAAGGGGATTTAGTCGCCGCAAATCGTGAATATTATTTACATAAATGAATACTGATGAGTGTCCTGTCCCCGCGACCTTAAAAGATAGAGATATTGCTAATATTAAAAATACAAATAAGCCATTTCCCAGTTGCCTTCTGCCTCTGTTTCAGTGCACACACATGGAAATGAGTTCGATTTTCAAGACAAAGGACTCGTCTTGTAACAGAGGAAAACAGCATCTCGGAAATGGCCTATTAGTCTAGAGTTAGAAATAAAGATAAAGCTAAAAATAAAGAAGAAGAAAAACCTAAATGAAATAGAAAAGAGATAAGCCGTATCTTTTTTTGATAAAGATAAGCGTATTTACGGTTCATTGACTGTGACCCTTTGAACGTTACATTTATTGATCGATAAACTGAGAAGATCTGCCAAAAAAAAAAAATGTGACGAGAAACGGTTGCTGTACACCAACGCAACGTAGCTTGTGAATTAATCCTCATCCGATGGCTCTCAAGGCAATAGACCAATTTCGATATTTTAAAATTCAGCCTGAAACAATAGACCTCAGCACCAGGCTCCTGGGTATAAATTATAGAGTTTGTGGGATTTATTCCCCTGAGCCTCGCATTGATGTCTATTGTTTTAGGCTAAATATTAAAATATCGAAATTGGTCTATTGTGTGCAAAGATTGGCGGACAATAATGATAATGATAATAATAATAATAATAATAATAATAATAATAATAATAATAATTACTTAATTAGCCACTCCCCATTGGGGCTTTTCAGGACAAATGTAAACAAACAAACAACCAAACAAATATTGTAAATAAACATAACAAAGATAAGAATCCCAACTGGAAGAATCTGAACAAGGGGCTCGAATAAGGGAGACCTGAGATGGTTAGCGGAACTGTTGTCCGTTAGTGATCTCTGTGGAATAGATCAGTTTCTATATTTATAAGTAAACCTGAAACAATAGACCTCAGCACGAGGCTATAAAGTTTGTGGGGTTTATTCCCCAGAGCCTCATAGTGATGTCGATTATTTTCGGCTGAATTTTAAAATATCGAAATTGGATTATTTGAAGACGTCTTTTCTTGTTCAACACTTCCCACTGCTGAATTTCACGTTTGGACACTTCGAAGCTTTTTGGTCTTTTCGACTTTTCTCTCAGAATTACGGAGTGTGTATTTTTGAAGATATCATTGTGTGTGCAAACGCCCTCCCAGAGTGAAGGATTGCAATATCAACAACTGCTAGAAAATGCTAGCAAATATATGACTCGCCAGCGGAAACGTTCGCTGGAATATTCAGGAATTCTTTTTCTGGCAGTGCAGTTTGGCATTCTGCAAAAAAGGAAGGGGATCCTTGTTTGAACATCGATAATGCGCCATTTAACGTAACATAATCACTAACTACAAAGTAACCGATTCAGTTTATTGATAGATTTGTTAATGAGAGCTTCACCTCTGAGACCGAGGTGCAGTTTAGCCAGATTGTTTTGGTTGCTTGTCTCAGGTTTTCACGTGTTGTTTCGTGCCAATTGGCACGATGTGGATAAGTAAGAGCTTCCCTGTTCGTGTTAAGGCGGCTGAAAAGGAAACGACGAATTTGGATGGGAATCCATTCGAAGACTTTCTCTTTATCGATTGTGAATCTAACTTAGGTCTAATAATCGGCTCTTGGAAGCTTTATTTCATCTAATAATCAGAGCGCAGTTTCGACTTGATCCAGGCAACTAATACTAGAGCAGATATGGCATAGTTCATTGCGAAAATCGTGGTTGTCAATGATGACATCGTCCATTAATAAAAATGGCATCGATCTGTTTACAAAAAGAAAATCAGCCTCGGCGCAGGGTAACATAGCATGGTACACTCCATATCCACGCTACCCTGCTGATTTTTGTTTGACATCTCATCAAATTTGAGCCAATCAGCGTGCGACTTGCAAACCCTCCAGATGGTGTATTTCCACTTGAGATCGTCTTGCGTATGCTATCGAAACTACGAGTGAAGTTTGATCTTTCTACAGCTTTTTGGTGGCAATTTTGCGATTCTCTGGCGCCATTTCTAGACAGCAAAAAACATTTTTATTTGCCGAACCAAGTGGGATAGCTTGATCAGTGTCTAAAAGCTTTCCCGGTGATCTCTGTTCTGTAGAGTCTTGTGAGTGTGTACATACTGTATGCACACTTTAGAAACAATCATTAATGCGAACTATATTTAACTAATAATTAAAGCAAAATAGTAAAATGTATATTTATACAGGGTAACGAACTTTAGTTATGACAACGGATGTCAATGGAGGCCCTTTGTAAAAATATATAAAAAATAAAATTGTAAATAATAAAAAATAGACAATAAGTGCCAATTGAGGTTAAACAAAAAGCAAACTATGATAAAAGGTTAAAAATATTGATAAGGTTTAAAAAACTCCGTTTGCAGTTAAAGCAAAAAAGCAAAAAAGCATTTGTTAAAAATTTCTGCTCCTTTATACAAGAACGCTAAATGTTCACAACTATAAGTACTGTTGATTACTATTACTTGTGTCGCAATAATGAACGTTTCGTGTTAGTTAAAACTACTTGGGACTGTTTCCTTGGGTTTAGGCATTAAATTTATAATATATCGTGGGGTACACGACTACCAGCTTGCACGGGAAATTACCACATTTCCTCCCGAATAGATCGTTTTCACGTGGTGTCACGGCGGCCATGTTGGTGGACTAGAACAATAGACTTGCTCTCCTTTGGGAACTAAACTCTATTTTTATGCAAATTTTTCGCAACAATTTTGTATTTTTTAGTCCACCAATGTGCCCGCTTTATCACGTGAGTGAAAACCATCTATTCAGGTTATTGTCAACTATTTTCATTTGCAGAGAGAGCAACTGGAGAATCGTCTCCGCGAATCTCGCGATCAACTCCACGAGCTGAGGACGAATTCAAATGATCGAATAAATACGCTTGGATCTTTGGTGAGAACCTTACGATACATTCTATGCCTTTTACCATGTTTTTAATGGTGGATATTAATGGGTGGAGAAGAGAAGAAATATCGTCTCCGTCTTGTACCAATTACCCTGCTATAGTTTGGGGCTAATGAGAACTGAATACCTAACCTGGTAGCATAGGTTTTTTCTGTCTTTTCTCTTTCTGTCTTGTATCTGAAGCGGATCAGCCGTCTAGACGGTTGCAGCCAGAGTGAAGGAAACAACCGGTTAAGTGGTTAATGTAGATTCTAATTCCATACTGACAAACTGTCAGATGTTAAAAATGGCAGGTAAAGACTGACCTATGGCAGTCAGTTATTTTAGTCAAAAGGTGTGGACTATGGAAAATTTTGCAATATTTCTTCATTTTAATTGGTCGAGAGTCCAGAACATGATCTGCAACGTAGCTACGTACAAATTATTGTCTGCTTATGAGTATCACCGTCTGACAGTTTTAAATAGGGACCTTCGGATCGGAGTACGAGTACGAGATCGAGTATGAGTAGGACTTTCGAATTTCAATCCAGTTATGTTTCCAATGCTGAGCAGGTAAAAAGGAGACTATCGGTAGGAGATTGGGGTGAAATGTCATATGCATAAGTTCGAGGACTAGGTTTGAAAAGTTGTACTCGTACTCCAATCTACAAGTCCCTAATATTCTGCTTATGCGTAGCTGCGTCTACTTCTGTGAGCAATGCTAGTGGCAATCGTTTCGCAGAATTTTAGTTACGGCGTCGGTAAGCGATTTGAAATTTGTTTTACATGTACAATAAAGCCTAACGTAAAGATAGACCGAATGGTAAAACAATCATTGAGCCCGGCTCTCGCAAAAGATCGTCAGTGATTTGTCAGAGTATCACAGAACAATTATTTGCTTCAACCTTCGGCATTGTCCACTTGTTCGCACGGATACTTTTTCTCGGACATGGATGGAAAAGAAACCATGGTCATTAAATCTTATCCAGTTGGCCCAAACGTGTTCTTCTGAATCTCCCTTGTTAATAAAGCTTCTTCCGGTCTTTTCCTTCCTCCACCAGGGGAGCGTCATTAAAGCAATTGTAGTTGTAGCCAAAGCCAAAACAAGCAGATAGTCGCAAACGCAAAGGCATATTTCACAAGATGAAAGCCTTGCTGTTATGAACGGAAAACAGCCAAAAATATGTCATTGTGTTAGATATTGATGCTGTATTTTTGCAGTTACAACTTAGAAAATAATTGATTTGTCATACAACCTGACGACGACGCATAAGTGTTAGCCTGCGTGTAGCCGTCTACTATGTCCTAAAGCGGAAAAGTGAGGTCTGCGAAACGGCGTCACTAGTCGTGTTGCAGTATCCTGCTATTGTTCTAAAATCTGGGGACCGCGCTCTCATTGGTTGCTTTGACGAAATACTCAACATAATTTATTTCCGCTTTAGGAAATAGTAGACAACTGCACGCAGGCTACAGACGGGTGAGCAAAGCTTTCTTATGAGCATCAAAAACTATTTCCCGTTTCTAAAAAGTGTTGCTCAAGAACATTTATTTGTCAGAATTCGTGAGTATGAAACCACCAGCGATATCTTACGGGTGATGCTCAATATATGCACTATTGTGTCGTTCTATTGTGTGAAGTCCATTGTGCTATTGTTTAAGGATTAGGCCCAATTGTTGTGTTCTTTGTGATGTACTCCGGGACTTGCTATTGACTTGGTATATGGTGCTAGACTCTTTTTTCGGCCAAAGCATTGACAAGCATTGTTTTTGCAATTATTATAATAAAGAGCTAAAACGATCAACTAAAAGAGTGAGGCGCAAAAGGGCGTGATAACCTGAACATATTTAGCCAAAACGATCTATAAACTCGCGACAAACAAACTTAAAACTTCGACAAACTGCTCGATTAATTAAGAAGCATCATTCTCAAGTCAAATTACTCAGATGAAGACTTTTCTAAACCCCCAAAAGGAGAAAACTATTTTTTCTGAGTAATTTGACACGAGAACGCATTTTTCATTTCACTTTATCCAAGTCACCATTCCATTTTATCAACTACCGATCCAATTGCCCCTGTGCAAGTATGGCCACCATTATTTCCTCCCGGCATAAACATTTTTACACATTATCCATTAATTTCAAGTGCCACCATCTTAATTTTAAGAAACGTGATCAGTACAAGGTCTATATCTCAAAAATGAAAGTTAGGCACAGAATCTCTATAATTAACCTTTATTCCAATTATTACCGAGCTCAATCCAGTTGCATCAGTACTTTTGAGTACGGCAAAATAAACAGATTTCATATTCATTGCGTTCCTCGTCAAGTGTGCCTAATACGTGTTCTTCGCTTTACAGTTGAATGCAATCTCAATTAAGTGGTTTTACACTATAAGCGGTCCAGTCGACTACACGACAAAAATGGTTTTCCTTAAATTGGTATATAGCCTACGTGCAGCCGAGTCGTCTATTATTTCCGCTTTAGGAAATACATGGAGACGACAGCACGCTGGCTGAAAATGGTAGTTTTTTGTCCGTGGCCATACACGTGAGGAAAGCATTATTTTATTTTGGCTACGAGCCAAAATTGAGTTTTGCCTGACCTGGGTTTGATCGAAAGAGTAAAGTTCACCGATTTTGCCGAAGGGCACTGTTTCCACGAAACTGTTGCAGTTAACGGAACTTTCTTTTGACGCAAATTGTGTGGTACATTCATTAAGTTGCTGATGTAATATGGAAACGTTTTCTAAAATACTGAAAAGACAGCATACTCTGAGGCCACTCTTTCAAATCCGAGAGAGAAACTCCCAAAAGGAAGGTGTAAAGTGGAGCTAAAAAGAACATCATAGTAAAATTCATACCTCAAAAACTATTTTATAATTCAAACCACTGGTTATCTCATTTGATTGCATGCAACAACAAATTAAAACCTGCCATAGTCATCATCCCTTTTGCCAATGTTTATTTGCACAACTCTTGGTCAAAATACTTCTTATTCTGTCCATTCAGATTCGATGGCTGACCTCTTGACTGGTTTGAAATTCCGTCCTTTGATTCTGGTATACAGTATAGATCCACCGCTGATAGAAAAATTGCTTTCATTTTGATCAGAATCTTTATAACAAGCTAGACCCCACACAGTAGATAATGATGGTCGTTTTGGTAGAACTTGTCGCGAAAAAGGTCGTTAAATCCCGCTCCAGTGTGTCATCTAGGAAAGAAAAAAGTGTTAGCTTTTCAATTTTTGTAAATATCGACTGCAAAATGACAACCGAATCCTTGAAAGCTGAAATTTTGTAAAAACTTTTCATTGGTGAAAAGAAAAGTGTCATTTTGGATTGAATTTCTTGAAAATACCCCCTTTTCCTTAATCTTTTGTCTGCAAAACTCAAATTTTTGTTCACTGGCAGAGCTAGCAAGGACAAAACTGAGAACTAGATCGTTCAGATGGGAATATGAAGCTGGTTTTAGATATTCGTTCCATTTGAGCGAACTTCGAACTTGGCCCGGGTTATGTCACGTGGTCAACCTCTGCAGCTCGGCACACAACTTGATCCTCTTCACAACATCTTGTCCTTGTTGCTTGATCTTTTTAGACTTTCATAGAGTAGTAAAATGTGACGTCACGAATATTTAAATTTTACAAATTATGGGATTCATTAAAATTTTCAGAAAGTACATGATGAAGAATGCCTACTTGCCAAAAATCAGCATCTTATTTCAATTTGGGGGTGAGATATTGGCCCCTTAATGCTTCATACAAATCCTTGTAATTTTATCTTGATTCTAAACCGTTTAGAACCAAGTGGGCATTCTTCATCATGTTCTTTCAGAATATCTTGGTAAATCCCATAATTTCATAAATTTAGTTGTTGTGACGTCATCACTTCACCACTTTATTCCAGCAAAAACGAAGATTCAAACGATCTCTGATCTCGATTAACTATATCTGAAAGTGGGTTGGTTGAAAAAAAAAAACGCTACCTTTGACACTTGAGATGGTTATATTTAGAACTAATGATAAGTGACTAAATAAGGGGACTGTATTAGACCGGCAACTCTGAAACGATCTTTACGCGTTTGACAGGTCAGCACCTTAAATGAAAGACTAGAAAGAAAGGAAACAGAGCTAACGGAATGTAAAAGAAAATACGACCAGGACTATGAAAGCTGGAGGAGTAAAGTATGTACATGTCAGTATTTATTGCTTGATTTTACAGTGAAACCCTAAAATTATTTCTGGAATGTTTATTGTTTCGCAACCAAGATGAAACCGCAATACGCAACCGCGAAAGTTCGATTAGTTACGAACAATTGTACCGTTAAAAATACTGAAATTGAACAATAATGACAATTTCAGTATTTTGTAACGGTATTATCGTGCAAGAAAAAGCCAACGTTTGTTTCATGACTAATGTAAACATTTGAGGTTACGTCTTGCGGTCTCATCTCGCCTCTGATTGGTCAAGAAACAACATTCCAAGAATAACTTTAGGTGGTCGCGGTTTTCCGGGTTTAACTGTAAGTAAAGGGTATTTTATCTGTTATAACTTGTCAGTGGAAATTGTTAACGTTACACAGAAGTAAATTGGTGTTTGTTCTCAGGTAAAATTAAGGATATTTAGGAATATTTAGTGTTTCGCAATCATTAGCGTACAACGTGTCAGTGCGTGCTGTATTTTGTAAAATACATACTTAACACGTCTTGAGTCCGACTGTGTGTTCAGTATGGGTTTTCGTTACAAATTTGGAGCATTTCGTAGACAAATCATCCAGTTTACTTTAGCATTTCCTTAACACAGTAAACTATTTGTTGGATTAGATGCCACAACAACACCGTGGACACGAGAGACAGTGTTTCATCACATTTCAAGGATTTGCAGGATTGCTTTCATTAAAAGATGGGAGTGATGTGTTACGTAACAACAACAGAGATAAACATTGGCTTGGTTTATCATCTCATCGACCTTTCGTGCTGATCAATTGTTCGGATGGAAATAAATAATTTCGATTAGCAAAACTTTAATTATTTGTAATTTTTTCAAAGGGCTAATAGTTTTTCAAACTCGTTTTACTTTTATCTCGATTTTTGTTTGGAAAAACAAATGTGGCCCGTGCATAATGTAATTGTGATAAGACTTCATTCTCCCTTTCAGTTACGTTTTCACACACAAAGGTCTGGTATAAAAGAGGAAAACTACATTGTTGTAGTTCCCAAGGCTGTATCACAGGCATTACGCTGATTTTGTTTTTGTAGCATTCACTGAGTGTTATGAGATAATATTGGAAAGTTGTTATCCTGCTTTTCTGTACGTTTGTTTCTTCCCACTGCATGCGGCCATCAACGCAGAAAACAGAAATGGTCGCACGGTTTGGATATAAAAAAAATGATTGCAGTTTATAGATAGTTTGTTGAACTAAAGGTTATTTTTACATGTCACATAGTACTTTGAATTCATTCACAGATCTACAATCCTGCAGTTCTGCACATTGAACTCTTCAATCTCCTATAACCGTTTCCCAATTCAACGAATTTTGGTTGTTTCGTTTTGGGTTCAAATTTAGACTAGACAAGTGCCTCGTCTTTCCTCTGGCTACGGCCACGAGTCGGGAATAAAATATAAACAAATCAAGTTTCAGATTTGTTCTCGTCTTCCAGCAAGTGAACCTTGATCTGTGTGGCCATTGGGCTAACTGCAGGACCTGCAAAAATAAATACAGCTATGATCAGTGTGCTGGAATGCTACATCATGCACCAAATCAGTGAACAGCCGTTACCAAACAGTTACTTTCTCCTCTGTGCGAAACTAGCATGGGGGGGGGGCAACATCCACGGAAATGCTATCAAATACTATCCCGTGTATGTGTATGAGTAGTGAGTCAATCAGAGCACACGCTATCTGGTGATTTGATTTACGTGATTCGCATCAAAACAGATGAAAGTAAGCGATTGTGTGTCGTAATTGTAATAGAGCATTGGGCGTCACAGCTGTGATTCTAAAGACTGATTTTGGTGCTCGGGGAAATTTTTTCATTCTTATTGCATTAAAGAGTAACCCTTTCCTTCCGTGATCACAATCTAAATCCCACAATCTAAACATTGTTGAAGAATTTCAACAGGCAAATTGGTTTTGACGTTTCAAAATGAGGATTAAGTTATGAACTTCGTACCCAGAACTTCGATAGTTTATACTCAAGAAAAGAGGCCAAAAACATTCATAATTACTGCAAAATAATCATTACTGCAAACTTAAGAATCGTGGAACAGTTCGTTTGGTGTTGTATTATCGCGTCTTGAACATCCAACTTCTAAGATTGTATACTAAAATGTAGGTTGTATGCGTTGCCCAGATTTCACACTATGAAACTTTATGTAATATATCAAACACGACAGACAGTGTTTCGCCGGGATATCCAAACACCGAGAAGAGAGTTGAAAATTTGACGCGCAGCGGGGTATTTTTAACGAACTTCGAGGTGTTTGGATAGCCGATGAAACACTCGAGTGTTTGATATATCTTCTCAATCGAAGCAAAAAATAAAGAGTAAACGGAGAAATAAAATCGTCAAAATCTATGCTAATTAAGATCGGGTATCCAAACCACGGTCACGTTATGATTTTCTTTGTTTTAGCTCGATGAATTGTGTTTGAGAAGGATGTATTACAATCGTGAAAATATTTACGATGTTTGAATACAAGAAAATATTATCTTCGCCTACCTTGAAACATGAACCAAATTCCTATAAACAGTCTAAACAGCACCCTTGGAGAGAAAAAACAAAGGAAAAGTGGACTTGAAATCTTCCCCAAACATTTCCAAGATTGCTTCAGATCATTTCACGTACTCTTTTCATTAAAAGATTCAGTGAAAGCTGAAAAACCCTGGAAACACTCCATTGAATGTATTTGGTGATTCGTCCGCCATTTTCCCAAGAACAATAGTGTCGCGACGCAGTTCGAAAACAGTTGAAGGAACTGAATGCCAGTCAGTCTACACATCCTGAAATCGACGACAAACTCACGTTTCAAGACGAAACTGAAGCCTGCTTTAGCTAACCATCAATGCGATGTTTATGTCTTGAAGTACTTGAAGTGCGATGTAGATTACAATTTATATTGGTTTTACCACACGACCACTTCATCTACACATGAATGTCAAATCGTGACAATGAATTATTCCACTGTGTCAGGGTTGTTAAGAAAACAATAATGTTCTCCGTGTTATGAAAATGCCAGGGAAAACTGGAACTTTTTAGTTTACAAAACGCTCCTAATTCTTGGACGAAAACCAAACTAAAAACGCAGTGTGGCGGCTCAACGCTGCCCGTGTGAAAGCATTTATTTCATGAAACGCAGAACGTACGGACACCTGAAACGCCCACGGTTACGAAACACTGGCTTAGTTTTAATTTCAATATACTTTATCACCCTTTCTTTATCTAAATTGAAACAATGACCTTTATCTCTCTACTTGATAACAGAATCAAGGTGACTTCGAAACAGGTTTTGTTTCGCAATTTTTTCGTTGTCAGATGTATTTCCAAATGTTTTTATTTGTTCGGGTGTTTCGTTCATGCAGGATACCACTGTTATACGTACTTGTTTTATTGTAGAACTTTCAGCTTGAGCAAGACCTGGTCAGAATACATCAAGAAACCAAGTCAGGAAAGCGGTCCTCAGACGAACAGACAGCGAACTTAGAAGGGCAGGTATTTTGTGCCCTTTGCTTATTTCCGTGCAGTAGATCGTCTTCACGTGACGTCACGGCGGCCAGGTTGGTGGACTAGAACAATAGGCTTTCTCTCCTTTGGGAACTAAACTCTATTTTTATGCAAATTTTGCGCAACAATTTTGTATTGTTTAGTCCACCAATATGGCCGCCTTATCACGTGAGTGAAAACCATCTATATTATTGCATCCGATAGGTTTTTTTGTTATCTTTTGTTCTCGTGACACCTCCAGCCTGAAAAAGGTGCCCCTCTCGGGCGGATTATCTGCACTATTTTCTTAAAGTGCACCTAACGCCAAAATATTTTTTCACTAAAATAAACCTTTGCACTTTTTCGAAACGCATTGCACCTTTCGTTTCTCCTTTTTACCAAATTCTGACTATTTATAGCATTCAAAAGTTACGAAAACTTGTGCATCATTTGTTCCACGACCGAGTCATAAGGGGGTTGGGTCTATTCCTGATATGACGTCACAAACTGATTTGAATCGCATCAAGTCTTTGTAAAAATGCATGCAAATCATTTTGTGACGTCATATCAGGAATAGACCCAAGCCACTTGTGACTCGGTCGTGGAACAAATGATGCACAGTTTTTCGTAACTTTTGAATGCTATAAATAGTCAGAATTTGGTGTAAAGGAGAAAAGAAAAGTGCAATACGTTTCGAACTGGTGCAAAGGTTTTTTTAGCGAAAAAAATATTTTGGGGTTAGGCGCACTTTAAAGGGACATTGGCTAAAACGAAAGCCAAAAATAATGATTTAGTTTTGTTACCTATGACTATATTACTGCATTGAAACCATTTACTGACGTCTGTTTTTACAGATGGCGAGGACGGAAGTGGATTGAAAATGGAAAACAAAAATTGCCAATCGTTTCAAATTCTCAAGCTATCGTCTGAAAAAAAAGAAAACAATATTTTTATGATTTATGATATAAATAGTGTGCGAATGCTTTGGATAGTGTAAATAAAGAATTGAATTGAATTATGGTTTGCTCTCGCTGCTAAATTTTCATTTGATATCTCCAGAATTCTGCAGGAGCATATTTTGTACGAATAAAGTTATTAAGCAATGACTTTGGCACACAACTGATCTGAACACTCCAAACTCAACGTGACAATGCCCTTTAAACTTCATATCAAACGCAACTGCCGCAAAGGTGTTTTTCTCATCAGGTGATGCGCTTAGAAGCTGCCAGGGAAAGAGAGAAAACAGAAATGCAAACTAAACTGGTGAGTGAGTGCTGACTTGTTGTATTAGCTAGTGGGCTTCCATTCTCAGAAACCAAATTTGTGTCAATTTATGCGGCTACTACTGTTACACCAGTCGGTAAAACCCCAGTATGTGGCCATTATATTAAAGGAGCTACGGCACGGAAACTCATCTTGAAAAAACTGGCAAGTTTTTTCAAGTTTGTCGTTTGTAATCGGTCTATATCGTTGTCATTCGAAACAATCCTTGTATAATTTCAGTATTTTATTTTCCCGTTGGTGTTTTCGACATTAGAAAACTCTTACTTTTAGATTTCCTTCAGTTTGAAAGTAAATGGGAAATTGACTTCAAATGCCGTGACACTGCTCCTGTAAGTGAAATCTACTGAGTCGAGAACGTTCAGTAGTACAATTCGGTATTCGAGGTGGTTTCAAATTTTAGGTTTGTGGATGACTCTAGTGTTGGACCTATCAAATGAAAGCCTTTTGAGAAGATAGATATTTTCGATATTTTTCAAAATTAAAAGATTAAAACAGTCCTTTCTTAAGGCGTGCATTGCACTCCTTGTTATCAAATACAAGGCAGTTGGCTTCTACATATGAGATATTTCGATTTCGATTTCAATTTTTGACGCTGTTTTTACAGAGATGGTGAATGAACTTCCGGGAATGACATAGCTAAAAAACGTGCCTTGGTTTTCACGAATACAACAATTAACATTTTCTACTTTGTGTTGTTGACAGGATCAACTGAAAATGATCGAGAACGAGTATTCTAGACAAGAAGACTCATATAAACAACAAATTGCTGACCTTGAAGAAGAAAAAGAGCAACTACAGGTCAGTGTAGGTTGCTGCTTCACTACTGAAAAGTTACCCCTGTCAAACCCTTGGTAATTGAATATAAAGCAGCCAAAAGTCCTTTTCACCATTTGGCAACGTTTACATGGCTTTAACCAGCTAACAACTGCAAGGTTTCGTGGATGGTTTTCAAGCAGTGCGTGTACTCAACTGAATCGCGTATTCAAATGAATCGCGCGAAACTGAGAAAGTCATTCCTAAAGTTGATCCGCAATGTTGACTGTGGATCAAAGGACCATTCTTAAAACTCTTTGAAGTTTTCGACGCAGCTACAATTGCACGATTAAAAACAGATTCATATCTTTTACAGAACGAACTTATGTCAAAAGCAGAGGAGAATAGGCACGTTTCACTGTGTTTAGAGGACGCCATGAAGGAAACAAATGAACTCAAGAGCCAGGTTAGCTGATCAAGACGAAGTCTTGCGAAGTGTTTTTATTATTTTTATGTCCATTCATCCTACTCCGAACTAAATAGCAAATAGCTTTATAACTTACTTATCAGAGTCGCATAATCAAATTCAGTATATGTAAGCGTGCACACAATTTCATAGTGCAAGCGTCCGAAGATCGCTTCGCGTAGACTGTTCACAGCCGCTCTATCGTGTCTCACGTTTTGCGCTGGAGTCCAGTTTTCTGGCGATTTATTCACCGCGTTTGCCGATCGAGGAAAAATACGAAAAAATAGCGGACTGTGAACAGTCTACGCTTCACGCGACATTTAGCGTCGGGTGTGATGCGCATTTCCAGCGGGAAACTTATAAAACAATTGGTTGATGCTTTGTCGCCTCAAGCAACTTTTAACGCTTCTCTCGTGCTTTCCAAACTTCCCGCGTGTACCATAACTCGATTAATTTTTTTTCTATTTTTGAGGATTAAGGGTTAATCTCGTACCCAGATCTTCTCAACCCTACGAAGTGAGTAAACATCTGGGTACGAGATTAGATAAAGGGTTAATACTGAACACACCTTGTTATATTTAGTCACTTAAGCTAGCAAACGATCACTTAAGCTAGCAAACTCATGCATGCACTTGGCCATAACTGAAAAAGACCTTTTCTTAAAATCTCTTTAAAAACATCACTCGATAAACTTTTCTTTATGAGAAAAGCCATGTTTCTTGTGCATAAAGTTAACAGCTCAAAGAAATTGTCTGATTATTCAGTGTTGTTAAAATACATAACTAACTGCCACATTACTTTTAATTTAGAAGGTAACTATCTTTTATCTCACACTTTTCTTTTTATAAGAAACATGAAACGTTAATAAGTGATGTGAAGCTTTTAATTAATCTTTGAACTTTGACAGTAATTTATGATGCTTTCAGATCGCTAAATTCGAGGAGACGCTAAAGGAGAAAAATGATCTTTTAACTTGTTTTAAAGAGAGTAAGGTGAGATAAAACTGAGAGATGTAAACGAAAACGTATCGCTGTAAATCTCGAGCAAAATGCAACATTAGAGACCATCTGACACCATCGCATTAACTGCACCCCTTATTTTTAAGAAAATAAATGTTAACCTTGGAGGGCAGACATTTCTCGCACTCAAATTCTCCCTTTGGCGCTCGAAACGTCCTTCCTTTACTGATAGTCTTGTAACAATCATTAAAGTCCTCTTTCAAGGCGGTATGAAATCGACAACCAACAAAAAAACATTACAATAAAAAAACCTTGGTTGAAATTTATAGTTACTAATAATAATAATAATAACAATAATAATGATAATGATAATAATAGCGGTAAGAACGGGACTTGAACCTGCTACTTTCAGATTTCAAATCTAACGCTCTAACCACTCAGCCACGCTGCCTCCACTCAGCTGGTGTTTTCTCAGATGGCATTGAACCCTATTGACAGATTTTTTGGAAAATTTCTAAAATTGTTTCTTCCATTGATTAAACAAAATATACCAGAAATAAACGTTTCCATGGCAACAGAGTTTGCCGTCACTTTGTTCTTTGATAAGTGCTTTACAAGATTGCACTGAATGTTTTTAATCCACGTCATCTGTCTAGCTGTAAAAGAAAGCCTGCTGAGACGGCTAAGCTATTGTGAGCCACCTAGCTTAAACTGCACAGCACCAGTTAATCATAATTACTGTTCTAAACTGTCATTTTATCTATGTTCATAATAAAGTGTCCCTCAACTTTCACAGGTATTTTCATCAATAATTTATCATCATTTATCATCATTTTTGTTTTCTCTCGATTTCAGCTTGATTCGCCTTCACATTTTACAAGTAACCTCAGTCCTGAAACAATCGAAAACCTCAAAGAGGAACTCGGTAGCACTAAGGTAGCATTCCAGTTACGCTTCTTGTCAAATGTATTGTGCGATTTCCAGAAGTACACTTTACCTTTTACTCAAATAATACAAGTGTCACTCAGTATTTGGGACTCTCTTTTATATTCTAAAGGCTCGTTATCAGAACGCAGAAGAAGTTTTAAAACAGAGGTAAGATTTGCATGGTTTGTTGAAATTTCGTATTCTATACTAACCTCTTACTAACCTAGCGCGAGTGTCGACCAATAATCCCCAGTACGGCTCTAGCAAGCTAGGTTAGTAAGTAGTTTATTATATGGCACTCGGGTCGTGCACATTAAAAACAGACGCACTTTCGGTGACTTGAATTCAGAGTTTTTCCGCCGTAACGTGTTTTGATACTACGAACAACTCCGAAAGAACAAAAAATTAGACGTTAAAAATTATTCAACTCGGTTGCGCCTTGTTGACAATTTGCCCATAGAAAACGAGGGCGAGTTGTCTAATTTTTCCCCCCGCGCGGGAGAGCTTAAAAATTATTCTTGAAAATTTCTGAAAATTGTAGCTTTCTTACTATTCCTTTGCGTGACTAAACAATTACACTACTTGTCCTCGTTGTCTATGAGTGATAGTCAACTCGGCCACTCCTCGGCCGGGTGTCTGATTGTGAATAAGAAAAGTGAACTCGGCTGTGCTTTTGCTTACTACCCAGTACTATGCAGCCCTGTGAAGAAATAAACAAAAACAAATACAGTGTGATCTTTCGAACGCTTGTCAAAAGTACAGTTAAAAACTCACCTATCGAATGATGAAACCATTCAGCATTGAACCACAAAATGTTGTGATTTTTCAGTGTCTTACAAGACCATTATTTTGCATTAACTAATAATTGATTGCTTACCGCTGATAAATAAAGTCACTTTGTTGAACCTCGCCCAATGGTTGCTTAATTCCGGTTTTTTTTTGTGCAATCAGGGATCAAGCGATCGCCGAGCTAAGAAGAACTGTTGCGGAGAAGGAGGATTTGCTTAACCGATCAACGACTAAGGTAACATCCTTGTTATACGTACTTAGCCTGCGAGAGCATACGTTTTTCTGCGGGGTGAAACGAAAGCCGAAAATATCGTCTGCTCTCATATTAGCCCCCGGTAGACTATTCCATTCTATTACAATTCTGATAAAAAGGGGACGCTTTTTGTCTTTGTTGTCTTCAGGCACAAAATCACGTCACAAATCAGAATAAAACCACACATTTTCGTCGTATTGTTATTGCAGTTAGTGTTAAAACAACAGGCTTGTAAACAAAATCACAAAAAAAAACTGATCTACTTTGTGTTTTTGTTTCTAGATTAGACAATATGAAGAAAACAACAGATATTTAGGGAATGACAGAATTTACGGTTCAGAAAACAGAGGTACAGTAGCAGATTTGTTAAGACTGGATCGTGCAAGCAAACAAGTCGCAATACCTGGTAATTCGTACTAATTTTCGCGGGATTTGATTTTTTCTATTTTCGCAAAATGCAAAGAAACCACGAAAATAAAATAATCTCGTGAAAACTGAATTAACGATTTGAAATTTAATACACTGCGGAAAGATTCTCTTATAAACAGTGTATTAAAAGATTTGCCGTGTTCACTCTCTCCTTTGACGAAACATTCAACAGAGAGAAGACCAATTCTTGGAATATACCAACCCATCTGTTCTGTTGAGGTTCTTTTCAACATTATTCTAAGATTTGGCTCTTCGCTGACACGGATTTGTCTTTGGGGTAAATTTTCATGAAATTTAGCTTCCTTCAACAACATTTTTTCTGCGAAATAACGAAATGCAGGTCTCCCGCGAAAATTAGTACTTATTATGAAGGTATAAGCTTTCCCTCCATCATGAGGATTTTGTACCATGAATTTGTTTGTTGCAAAAGTCCTATTTTGAGAATTTTTTCGAGGTACAAAATTGCCCTTGAAATATAGCAAACCACAAAACAGAACTGTACTAAGACAGAAAAACAACACAGGTTATAACAAACCAAAAAGAAACAAAGATTACGACTGATTACAAACAACGACGTTGAAAAATTATGGTTGTGAAAATGATGTTACTGATGTGCTTGAAAGCGGGCGTCTATTTTCTTAGGCCAGATCCCTTTTAGAAACAATTGTCATTACTGTTATATTCCTAAATTCATTAGCGAGCATTTATGAAGTATCATTTTAAATTTTTTACTCTCGATTTTTCACGTTTCTTTATCACATAGATTCTCAAAAGGTAATTTCAAATTTGAAGGCGAGACTAAAAGAACTGGAAGAGCAGCTTCAAGAAAGAGAGGTAAATAGTCCTTGTCGAGACAATTCCGTTCGATGAGAATCTTTCCTACATCATACTGGTTGTATGATTTCCGTAGGGGGCTGCATTCTGGTAAACATTTGACTGTTGTTTTGTTAATGTGATAGCGCCTGAAACCCAAAGATGTCAAGCCTCGGTTGTTCAAAGGTTGGATAGCACTATCCACTAGGAATGGTGTAGTTTATTTTGTCAACACTTATCCACTGGAGAGCAATTTATCTGGGCCGGGGAATAGCGTTCTTCATTCTTTGAAAATAAAAAAACTCAAACAATCACTTTAAATGAATCACTTTTTTTAAGTGTCAACAATACACCTTATTCCAAAATGGCCGCTGATTTATGCACATACAAATTGGCCATTATTGCCTCGTTCAAGATAAAATATTCTTTTGATTTTTGAGCTTAAAAACGAGGCAAGAAGGGCTAATTTGAATGCAAACAAAAGAATATTAACATGGTAGCCATTTTGGAATAAAGTGTATGTACTTAGAACTGCAGTGCTAATTGGGGACACTGAAAATAAGGAATTGTAAATGAAACAGAAAGTTGTTAAAAATCCCAACTGGCAGGAGGCAGACCAGTTGGCTATTTACAAGGTGGAGGAGCTCGAGTTGAGGGAGGAGGATTTGAACCGGGCGCCTCCAGCGCCCTAACCACAGTTTAAATAAAAAAAATACTCCATGGACTAGTGAGATCGATCTTTATATAATAACAAAATCAATGCGCGCGCTCTGAGTGGTCAATCAGCTATGGTTTATTGTGCCGGTAAACCCATGGAAAAATCGCGCGTCTTCTGAAAAGTTTGTAAATCACGCGCCTGCGGCTCGTGATTTACAAACTTTTCTAGTGTTCTCCCAAACATCCCGCGTGGGTTATTACCCCTATAAACCCATAGAAAGTGTGGTCTATTGCTTAAATATATCGAGTAACGCTAATAATCGTTTCTGCTATTTTTGACTAGATGCTTCAGCTGGATGAAAACGAGGTGAGTCATGCATAAGTGATGCCGTTATACTTTCGTTGGGTGGGTAACGAGAAAATTTAAGAAGAAATGGCATCGAAAAAGGTCTCTGTCTGTCGAGTGGTGTTCAATCGGCGAGCAAGTGCCAAGTGATGACGACATCCCGCCTCCAAGACGGAACTGAGCCCACGGTGTTTGCCGCTGAAGTTGCTAAGTAACATGACGTGTTTGCTCGTGCGGTTACTTTCGGTATATTCGTGATTTCTCGCCCTAGTTTATGTTTGATTGGATAAAATATGTCGGAAACCTGTCGAGTGCTTCAACGAAGATTTGCCAAAACTGGCACCAGTTTCCCCGACTGTGTTACGCCAAGTTAACGAAAGAAAGAGGGGGCAGTTTCTTTTGACAAATTTTCGCGTTTCACGTGGAACAGTCTTCCTGGCGGGACAGCGTCCTCTAATATCTCAATCTCCGGAATGGCTTTGTTGGCAGGGAACAGTGCGAGCTGAGTGAAGGGGTAATGTTCATAAGGGGCCAAGTGGGGGGGGGGGGGCACGAACCGAGGTCGCCTCACCTACCCTGGTCGTCGAAATTTTTGCCCGTTGTTAGTTTATTCGTGCTATTCCTCACCAATGAGCCTAGTCCCAAGCTATGGTTTTGCTTATAGATTAGGTGCTTGTTTCTTTTTCCATTGGTAATGTGAACTGCATCCTCTTTGTCAACAGTTGCGTGATCTTAGGAAAGATAACAGTCGACTGGAAACAGATCTGGAGGACAAAGACAAGGTAATCGTTGTGAACCAATTTTGATTGCCTTAGTCTGTTTCGATCTGTTCTTGGTACAACGAGGAAGGAAAAAACACGTTTTGCACTTGCCTTTAAACCTGTTATGATCGCTTAATTGCTCTCTCTCTTTCTTCGCAGAAAATAAAACTTCTTCAAGCTAAAATAATCGAATTAAAGAAGGCGTTTCAGCGGGAACTGGTAAGTTAATGTTCCGTTACTAAGGCAACCTTATCACTAACCAGACTTCTATCCTACTTTTAAACGAAAATGGGTCATTAAGTCAAAATCAATCAACAGCAAGCAAGGGGGTGTTAATAATAAAAATATTGTCCTTTGTTTAATTTAAAACGTAATTTTTTCAGAAAATGGCAGCACCTGGAGAGGCTGTGGAGAGAAGTCCTGGTACACCCAATGGTGATGTTATTGTACACAGTGACGAAGAGAAAGATAGACAAGAATATCTCGATGTTAACTTCAAGTATCCTTTGATACTCAACGTCAAATCAGTACTGATAAACAGCGCGGCATCAACTCGGTCAAACACTGTATTGTGCCCTAGCTTTTTTTCTCGTTAGGACGGGTCGGTTGGTCGATCGGTCGGTCGGCCAGTGCAAAGTTGTGAAAACCAAGAGTTGTATTATTACCTTAACTCAACTTAGATATTTAAAACATGTGGTTTTAAAATACATGTGCAGCACAAACAAGCAGGTAATGAAGCCACGTTTCACTTGGGGGCAAATTTCATTGACGAGATAATTACGAAATGCGCTCGCGCTAATTATGTAGCACTTCGCAAGCCGTCAGGCAGAAGGTTGAACCCACGCCGGAGGGTTGTGGCAGATTTACCTGGGACTGTGACAGCTGTCTGAAATTCAGTTCTAAACTTCACGGATCTTTGTGTAACCCTGTAGAAACATTTACCTTTATTTTAGAAATAAATGTATTGGAAACGTCGCTGGAATCACGGGTTCCCAGCCAATCAGAGCGTATGCCTTCCCTAGGCTTTTTTCTAATACAATTTATGTGTTTGTTCTCTTAGTCACGCCAGCTGATCAATGTGATCGGCCATTTGTTAAGATTCACACCAAAAGAGAGCGCATGCGTCAAGGAAGCTATGGAGTGGAAGGTTTGTACTCTTTTACTGGCTAAAACTGAAAAAAAAAAACAAGTTGATTTCAACTGAAAACCTGGTAAACTGACTGTCAATGTTCGAAGAAACGTGCGCTGGCGCATATTCTGGGAGACATGGCGCTTATTATATCAAATAGGAACGAGTGAAGGGTTCGCTGGGGCTTACTGAAGGGAGGCTACTGAATTGATTTATTATAATTGGTAGCTTTCTGTTGGGCTGTTTTTACTGAAGGTAATGGTAATGGAATTTGTATTTATTCTTTTTCAGTTACCACTCGATTAGAAATTTTTGTATACGAAGTCGTTCTCAATAGGTAAGACAAGGGCTCAGGGTTCAATTGGATTTATTTTGCCGAGTTTCACTTTGAGCAACTTCAGTATTGTTCATTCCTATTGGAAACACCGGACACAAATCTGTTTCCATTGAATAGAAGTTAAATATCACTGGTAAAAGTTTGACTTTCAACTGCTGATTTTTTGTATCAGTCGAGGGCAACCAATGTACGGTACCAGGCCGTGTGTTCATGTTGGTGTAAACGGTGTATGGAGTATGTACAATAATACACTGCATTTGCATACGTTTACAAACACATTGGAAACTAAGGCTGGTTCTCACTAGCGCATAAGCATAAGCACAAGCATAAGCACAAGCAAGTGAGAACACCCGCGACATAAGCATAAGGACATACGCACGCGCAGAATACATTTTTTGACGCAATACTCGATACCAGGTCTCCTCGATGTTTAAAAACAAGATGGCTGATGTCTACAGATGTCATAGCGTCCGCCATTTTGCTTGTGATACTTTCCGCAGAAGTCTGGGTGACATGTGATTGGTTGAAAGGCTTGAGCTTATGCTTATGCTTATGTCGGCCCCGTTATCGCTTGTGAAAACTGCGACATAAGCATAAGCATAAGCACAAGCCGACATAAGAAAAACAAACATGTTCGTTTTTCTTATGCTTATGCTTATGTCGCGGGTGTTCTCACTTGCTTATGCTTATGTTATGCTTATGCTTCAATGTCGTAGTCAATTGCAAGATTGAAATACGATAAATACCATATAAAATCTAATACCAAGAAATAAATCGATCTATTATTGTTGGTCACAGACTACAAGCAAACTTCCTATCATTATTAACATACCTTGGTTTTCCGCATGGCTCTCAGCCAATCAGAATGGGAATGTTCCATAAATTTAGTAAAAGACTTAAAACGTCCAATGTCCGACCACCTATTACACTATTTCTTAACCATCCACCTAAATTTTTGCAAACATTTTTATTTCAGATGGATTCGCATTCTGTGTTCCTCGCGTAAAAACCGTAACAAAACGCCGAGGAAGACGACAGGCGAAACGTCATTATAAATTGTTTTTTCAGGTCTTCCCTTCTACCATGCTACTGCTTACTTTCCACTCTTTCAAGGCATGTTGGCGACGCATTCACTCCCCTGTTCTACGGCAGACTCCGCCTTGCTGCTCTGAAAAATAATTCAGGATTGTCGATGAGTTGGTCATCCTCTTCCTCTTGACTGTTGACCTAGAAAAACCTGTTTAAAAGATAAAGAGAAACTAGATTCTGATCACAGTTAGGAGCTAATGGGTTTGGGGGTATTGACAGGAGTACTGACGGACTATTTATGGTTCAACGTCGACTTAGAAGAGGCTAAAAGAGTAACTTGATATCACTGAGAAAATCTTTCTTCTCAACTGTATATTTTTGTCTATTTTAACAAGTTAAATTGGATCTATTTTGAAGGAACAACTATTCTAAAGTATGAAGTTTTCTGAAATAATTAAGATAACAATTCAAAGAGCATTTTTACGTAGAATGAATAATGGAAAAATATCCTTTTGGACGTATTTTTAATATGAACATCAAGATATCTCATGATATGAAATAATTTATCTGGAGAGAATATTATTTATGGAATAATTATATTTATTTCCAAGAATGGAAAATAGCATCGGTATAATCAAAATTCACAGAAATAAAAGGTGTAATATACATTTGTTACAGAATAAAACCAACATTGATGAAAGAAAAAAGACCTTATATTATAGTAGTTGTGAGTAATTTGTTTTCCCCATCCCCACCGAGATAAACCCCATGTAAAATTCTAAATTATTTTCCTGTTAAATCATGTTTAAATTATTGCATAGTTATTACGATCGGCTTACAATGGACCACCTGGAATGGAGAAAACCTGTTGATGACCGTTGTTTGATACCCCTGGGCTCCCCTTTCTACCTCCTATAGAACTCCTTCTTTAGAACTCCCCCTCTAGAACTCCTTCTCTAGAAATCTCCATCTAGAACTCCCCCTCTAGATCTCCTCCTCTAGAAATCCCCCTCGAACTCCTCTAGAACGCCCCATCGAGCGCCTCCTTCACAAGTCTTTTACGCTATGATTTTTAAAGTGCTGGCTGTTTTGAAAAGCAAAGAAGACCCCGGGACGCGAGGTTGAGTAATAGAGCTTTTACGGCATTTTTCATGCGCTATTGCAATAATTATAAAAGATGGTATAGAGGACTTTTTCCGTGTTTAGATTGCTTCATCCGAACACGTGGGGTGTTGGGAGAATTCTCCCAACCCCGACGTGTTTAGATGAGGCCATGTAAACACGGAAAAAGTCATCTATTGCTTTAATGGAGTTCGCACGTGCATTTATGTACATATACAAATAATTAAGTGGTCACCCAGGTGTAGCGTATCTGTGTTTTTCACAGCGGTAAGCGACTATTGATGGCATTCCGGTCATTTCATCGAAGGCTACCTCTTGACATTTTGACTTGTTATTCTCGTCATTGCGGCAAGTTGCGTCCCTGTGTGAAGTGACTTTTTTTTGCACGCTCGCGCTCAACGGACGACCCGGAGAGAAAAACTACTCGTAGTTTTAAGTTTTCTGTATTGCATGCCTGTCTATCTAAATGAGAAAGAGAAAAATTGTCCCAGCGTTTCCTGTACTGTTTGCCAAACTCCGGCAGCAACTGACAGATCCATTCATACAGTATTTCATTTTAGGGGAAGGCTACCTTAACTCAGCTATCGGGCCAAAGGCCCACGCACACAGCCGGAGGTGATCCCAGTTGTTGCAGCATGAAGCGATTAAAAACATTGCTACTCCCCCCTTGATGGGATGGTCAAATAGTCCCCAGCATCTTGTCAGGATTGCCCAACAGATCACAGGCACCCTCGAATACCCGTGGGCGAGGAGAGACGGTGTGAGAGAGATGAGTGTCTGCCCATGCAGGATCACATCACAATCCGCTCAATCCGGTGCCGTCCGAAAACAGATTCAGGAACCAACGTGACCGATCCTGCACACCATATAGAACCTTCCAAATGTTTGATATATGAAAATTAACAAAGGCACGAGAAGACAAAGATCTGAAATAACCATATCTTTACCCATACAAAGAAAACTGGTGGTAGTTGTAATTACTTCAATATACAAACCGTAATTGTTTTATCAGGTTTTTATATCGGGTTGGTTTCCTTTCCGGTAAATTAGATAACTGTGTCAGGGTCTGCGAGACAGAACTAATTGTTTTTTCTTTCTTCGCTTCCTACAATCATTAAACGCTGTCATCTCCTTACCCTGAAAAACAAGCATAAAACTTTCCCATCGCTGTCAATACTGCTTGTCGAACTTCTTTGATTTTCCAGCAGTAAAGAACTGGATTCAACGACGAATTGAGGTAAACCAGGGTCAACGCCCAGCCTTCAGCTAAAGAAAGAGAGGAGCTTAAGCCTCGAACAGCGATTACTCCTATTACTACTGCGAAAGGAAGATAACATGTTACTAAATTAAGATGAACCCACAATGCACTAAAAACTGTCTTTTTATATCGTGCCATGCTTAGTCCCGTGGCCACGGCCACTGTTTGGCCTTCAAGAATATCTTGTATATGTGTTTGTTGACGTCGAATTGTAAGAAAGACCCTTGTGTAACAATAACTTGAAATAACTAGTGCGAGAAGGATAAATACAACGCAAAGGATGTTGTATAACTGGGCGCTGTAAACGTACACAGTGCTGGTTGCGATGGCTATAAACCAAAACAGGCAAACGGATGCACGAACTCGCTTAACAGTAACAACTTGCCTGTATCTTAACCTCAGCGACAGAGCGAGAAACCTGTCCACACTTATTGCGGTCAGTGTTAGCAGAGATACACCGGAGAACATAGAGTTGAAAACGTGCATTAAGATTTTCGTCATTCGACAAAGGTGCCACTGCTCGAATATAACCGCCGAGAAAATATAGGTGACAGCTACTGGCTGTGCCAGCACGCCAACACAAAGATCCGTAATTGCCAGAGAACGAAGCAGTACTCTTGATGGCGGATGAAGGGATGTATCCCTGCGAAGGGCGAATAGGATCAAACTGTTCCCCAGAGTAGCTGTTATTGCTAGAAAAATGCATAAAGACGCAACACACTTATAATTGTAAAGAAAGAACTGTTGATTGTTATCTTCGATCGAAAGAGTACATTCCAGTACTAGAAGCGTTTCTTTGCTACGCTCTTCGCTAACGTTTGCCATCTTTCACGCCATATGGGTATGATGTTCTTGTTATAGAAAAGGAACATGTAACTGCTCGGTTGGTTTTCGTTAGCTCCGATTCAATTTTCTTGCTTTCCGATGGCTGCCGTTTCCTTGTCCGAATGGCACAGGTGTATTCTGAATCTTAAGGACGGTGCGGGCATTTTACAGCCAACAGAAGTAATTACTCTTCTAACCGTCCATATATCCCTGATAAACAGAAGCTGAAAATAGTCGGGCACATTGTGTGGTCGTCTCATGTTGACATATCAAACGATAAACACTCAATGCATTTAAATTATTTGCCAATGATATGCTTTTTCTGTAGTTGTGTTGATTTATGTCAGTCCTCCGGAAGACATTTTATAATGTACACTTCCTTGCTGTTCCCTGGATTGTTTGTTCAAGATGTTTCTGTTACTGTAATCTGATTGGTTCAATAGCAGCTGGATATATAAAATAATCTCCTGTTTGTGATTCTTTCTACTTAACAAATGATGAGAGTATTTACTGTCATATATTCTGGAACTAAAATGGGCTGAAAAGAAATGTTTTGCGGAATAACTGCAAACCTCTGAAATTTGTCCGGTAACACAAAGACAGCCAATTGGCTGTAAAGCGCAGCGCGGGTTTGAGGAATCGTTTCATTTTGTTGGCTTTGTCATAGAAAATAAATAAATAAAAAGCACTTCACCACTTGTTTATATTCCCTGATGCAAACATTAGTTTGGGAGAATTCGATAATACTTACGGAAACCTTCAATTGCGGCTCGACATTCCAAAAGGGGCGCGTTGTGTATTTTGGAAACAGTGTTACATACAACCCTTAATTTTTGACGAGAAACCGCCGCAATAATGTCTTTTATACCTCAGAAATAATTCACCAATCAAATGCCTGCATTGTGGCCACGTGCAGAAACAAATATTTCATTCTATTACACAGCAAAATATTGGACAGGCAAGTAAACATGGCGTCAAGCTCAATTGAACGATCGTAACAGGATAAATAAAGTTTTTATTATAAAATATCTTTCCATATTGGGGAGGACGAATCCAGTAAGTGTATAATATAATAGTTCTCCTTCAGTGCTCACTGAAGTTCTTTGATCTTCTAGCAGGAAAGGACTGGGCTGGTTTGCTGTAGCAAAATAAGGATAACAAGCTACCAACACTCGATGGACGCACGCCATTCCTTTATAAGCTTATTCGTTTTCAATAGGTTGTTCTTTCAGTTCATATTCACTTTGAGAAAATGAGAAACCTATTTAAGAACCTGTCTAGCCTAATTTTCTGGCAAGAACCTATTTAGGCTAACTTGGAAAAATCTAGGTTCTTATACGCGTGGTTTTGCTGTACCCACAAAAGAACGCGTATTTGTTGGCGAAGAATGAAAAGAAAAACTTTTAAGTTGAAGTTAGAAGCAGAAATAAATTCCTCCCCATATGGCGAAAGTATGAATTTAAGAAGAAAATTTAAATTTTTATCGAAAAGTTAACTGAAAAGACTTCACAGTCACACAAACCTTCACACGTTTTGCATCATTAATTTGAACCACTGCATTTAAAGCATTGTACTGATTTTGTGCATTTCATAAAATAATTAAGAAGCTTTCACCGCTTCATTTTAAGTCGAGAAACAAGCACAGAACTGTCTTATCGTTCCCTTTACTGCGTGTCGGAGTTCTTTGATCTTCCAACAATAAAGAACTGGATTCAACGAAGAATTGAGGAAAACCAGAGTTAACGCCCATCCCTGAGCTACTAAAAGAGACGACCTAAATCCTCGAACGACGAGTAGCGCCATTATCACAGCAGAAGGAAGGTAGCATGTTACTAGAGAAAGATAAACCCACAAAGCATTAAAAACTGTGTTTTTGTATCGCGTCATGTTTAGTCCGGTGCTTCCTGTTTGGGCTCTATGCGTATCTTGCAACTGAATTTGTTGACGTCGAATTGTAAGAAAGATTCTTGTGTAAGAATAAGTTGAAATTACAAACACGAGAAGCATCCAAACAACACCAGTGATGAGGAAAATGAGCTTGCTCATAAAGTAAAGAATGCTGAGCAGGCTGGTACCCACGAGCCAAAAAAGACAAACGGTTACACGAACTCGCGTAACGGTCACAACTTGTCTGTATCTTAACTTCAACAAGAGAGCGAGAAGTCTGTCCACACTTATTGCACTCATTGTCAATAGAGATATGCCTAAAAAGATCCAGTTGAAAAGTTGCGCTAACATTTGAGTTACTCCACAAAGGCTCAATCGTTCGAATGAAGCTGAGAGAAAAGCAATGGCAGTGACTGGCTGCCCGAGAACGCCGACACAAAGATCCGTAGCTGCAAGGGAGCGAAGCAATATTCTTGAAGGCGGATGAAGAGATGTATCCTTGCTAAGTGCTAGTAGAATCAAACTGTTCCCTAGGGTAGCTGTTATTGATAGAAAAATGCATAAGGATGCTATAGAAATGTAATGAAGGGAAATGTCTTGATAACTTTCGCCGTCAGCTGAAAGATTACAAAAATGTTGAAATCCGTTAAAAGGCTCTTTGCTGCTTTCGTCGTTAGAATTTAACATCGGCTTTGCGGCAAAGATAGCTTATACAGTATGTGTACTTGACAATTGCAGACTTTCATATGTTACACGTATGTTAGATTGGCCTTTCCTCATGCAAGGTTTTAAATTGAGCCTGCTTGTTTCGCTGCTCGAACGGCCTGATTAAGTGTTCTGCTGGACGAAGACTCGCCGTGTCCTCTTTTCGGTGAAATGTTTGTGGCAGGTGCTTTATTAGATTAAGACGGAATTTCTATCTGCTTTGTTGAATAACAACTAATTAAAGAAAGCAAAAGAGAAACATGTTTTGTTCGATCTGTTTCTGACTGTTGCCCATTTGAACATATAATTAATACAAGCGAATGTGAAAGGTAAAGGAAACTTTCTATAAATTGAAAAGCTCCAACATGTAAATTAGGTAACTATTTGAACATGGTGATAATCTGAATGAAGATTGAACTCCTTGTAAATTGTACTTATCGGTTTGGCAATTAAATGATAAAAATTTTAATTATACAGTTGGCCCGGTGTCGCATGAAATATTTCCTTTAATTACAGTTTGAATTGCAGGGTGGCCTTTCTAAAATCTTGTGTTGCTGAAGCAGGTAGCATTGCATTTACCTCAGGGCTTTTGTTTTGGATTTGAATAGGGCAGCAAAACTCTGTATGCAGTTGCTGAGCTATTTAAGGAATGAATTTTTAAGGTTTTATTTTCCCCGCGTGTGGTAAACCTGTATGCACATATGTAACCTTGGATACATTTCCGACTGAGACATTTCTTGAGGGGTTGTTGGTTGGACAATTTTTCTGAGGAATAGATATTTTTTTCACTGTCTGGTTGTGCAGGGTTTTTCGTGAGGAAGTTCCTCATTTCCTCCATGCGTTTCTTTGCATGACTCGCTTTGCACGATATTTTTGGCGCCTTGTCTTGTGCAGGAAATTATTTCGGTAATTGCCGGTTTGCAACCACTCCCGAGAGACTCAAATGACAATGAGCGTGGGCAAACAGTGAAGCATGTGTCCATAACAATGTGCTCCCTCCCATGCACACACAGGCGGTGGCGTTTGTCACCTCCTGGTTCGCACGTTACAATCGAATTATAGCCAAGAAATATATCCATGATAGTTACTGGCAATCCAACAGCTCAAAACACTACCAGAGAACAAGGCACGAGGAGCGACTAGGACCAAAACTTTTCAAAGAGTAGCTGTTGCTGTGACATAACAAACAAATTCGCGAACAACAACAATATTTTTATCACTTCAGAATTAGGTCTTAATCTCCTGGCTCCGCAGGTAACCACGCTAATCGAGGTGGGCCAGGATAATCAGGGAAAAAAGAAAAAGGCAATACTCACTAAAACTTTATGCAGTAAAAATGCAAATAAGTAATAATTAAATACGAAAACAGAATAAATCTACAGAAACAGCTATGTAATTAATTGAGGTTGGCAACGTAGTAGGTTATGAGATGTTGATAAATGAAACAAAAATGAAAAAATAAGATAGGCTGAGTGTATTTACTAACATCTTTTGGAAGATTTCTCCAATCGACCTGTCAACGCCTAGAGGTAAACTGATTTAACAGTTTGGTTTGGACCTGTTGTCTAAATGCAGGTTTCTTGTCCCGAATGGTAGAACGATAAGCATGCATTGGTGCCTACCTTGCCCTGGTGTAGAATTCATTTTTTGAACGAAAACTTTCTTTCATAGTATTATTTTTATTTTATGTGGCAGGTGATGTTCTGCAATTAACGTTTTTTACACTAGTTAAGGTGATTCCTAGTAAAAGAACCTGCCAAATATTTTCGATGAAACTTGGCACACTGTTGTAACAAATCAATAACATTATAAAAACGTAACAAAAAGTTGGGGTCACCGTGCTCGTTTCAACGTTACAGTGCTGACGAATACGGCTATTTACGCGTCTTTGGCAATAGCCACGCACAACCCAAAACTAGACAACTAAGGTCCATGTTTTCCACAAAGCTCCCAACATAACACAGCGTTTGACTTTATTGTATTGTTTATTCACCTACGTATCAAAAAAATGCCTTCGACTACCTTTGTTTTCAGTTAACGCTACAAAACTGACTTAGTTTCGATATGCGCTGTTTCACCCTTTGTAGCTCAATCCGTACAGTTTAGTTAAATTCCCAAAAAAAGCCATAGATTGCTGCCCATTTTTCTATCATTGAATGGAAACCCTATTCTTATTAAAAATCATGAAATAAAAAAGGGGGGTCACCGTACTGGTTATCGCGGTAGAGGTATAGAAAGTACGCACGACCTGCATTTCTTCCAATTTTCGAGCGAGGACTGGGGCGAGTTTCAAACTGGCATGTCCTTGGAAGGTCCTTGGAGTGTGCAAGACAGCATCAAAAAAGAGTTTAAGGAATTTACATCGAGATATTGAAACGAGGACATAATATGATAAAGATGAAGCTTAAACTACAAATGAAGTAGTTCATCACAAGGTTAACAGCCACCCTTGGTAAGTGGAATGCAACAACTGACGCCTTCCTCTAACGTTATACACATTTTAGAAACATTAAGACTCTTCTTGGCCAGAAAAACTGACTGTCGAAAATCTTTATTAACTTTTACTCTTCGATTGACGCAATTTCGATAATCTTTCTGCAGAAGCTCCTTTTAACAGCCGCCATTTTGTTATGCGCAGTGAGAGTTGCGCAATGCAAAACCATCGAATCACCTTAGGTGCTTTTTCTACGTTTATGTAAATTTCGAGTTGACGTAAAGGCTCTAAAGCTATAAATACAGCTTTCCTCCATTTTCTACTCTCACTCGACGGGCTGCGTATCAAATCACGGCATGAGTAGATAAAGCCAACTTAAAGCTGGCGTAATCGTCTGTATTAGTTGTTTTACGCTACTTTTACGTTTTTTAAGTTGAGACCTAAAGCTCCTGATGCTATGATAATGATATCACTCCATATTTAGCTTCGGTGCACTGGTATAATAATTTTAACAAACATAACCACTGTTTGTAGGTTTCCATTGGAGTAAACACGTTTTTTGGGCTGTTGACGTGACGGTGTCACTTTAAAACGCAGTTAATGTTTGAACTAAGGGTAATTTATTATCTTTCTTAAACTTTGTACAAAGTTAAAAATGGTTTAGTCCCTGATTATATAAGAGTTTTTTTCAATTTTGTAAACAAAGGGTACTCCCTAAGAAATGCAGATTTTGATGTACCTCGCTACTCAACAGTACGATATGGAAAACATTCTATTAGGTACCTGGGCCCATACCTTTGGTCCAGACTATCCTCAAGTGATCGACATGTACAGCGACCATTGCTGGGCAATTTTAGGAGGAACATCAGAAAGAAAGACTTGACTTCATTTATTTAGGGTACATGTACCAAGTGTAACGTATGTGTCTCTTAACCACCTTTACAATTGAATTTTATCACTTTTTAACTAAATAATTATCAATTCTAAATATTTCGTAATACCCCCATTTTAATCTCTTTTTTTATTTTGTATTTGGAATGTTCTCTTAGTGTCCCCAATTAGTTAATATATCTAGCTAACCACTCTGACACTTAAATAAAGTTCATTTATTCATTCATTTTTGGATTTTGTCTGTGGAAATGACTGTTATGGTAGAATTGAACAGACACGAAAAATCAATTTGTTCTGTTAACGTTGTTGCTTCTTTGTTTCTTAATCCTTTTTAGTGCAGAGTGCACTATTGGGATGATGTGTTGTGGGCTGTCCTCTTCTAACCCGCTAATGTGTAAACATTAACGTTTGTTTAATTAATAAATATCAATTAATTAATTAGTCTTGCGGAGGGGGTGGAGGGTTGGTAGGAACCTGTGTGCACTGCACCATGTAAAACGCGGACACCTGCGCGACTGCTTCTTCAATACAATAAGGTATATATATGTTTCAGAAAACATCATACCCTCCTTGTGGTACTATCCTTTCTACAGTTTCTAGAACAAAGCGATTTGCTCCCTACGCATGCGCAGAAGATTAATTTGCGTTACTGTACACTACAAGATGGAAGATAAAGTATGACAATACGGAATCACTCAAGAACGTCTTGTCCTCTTCCTTGCTGCAGAACACAAAGCGTAAGGCGCATTCGTTTTAATACACTCTGATTTTAGTCGGGGAGGGGCCGGAATATTTTGATTTATTTCGGGTATTGACACTTTCCCTTTTAATGCAATGTTCAGTATTGTGATTGCGTGTCTTTTGCGTCGAATAACCAGAGCTTGTGTAAAGAGAGTTTTTCTGTAGTTTTGAAACTGCAGCTCTAATGTGCTTGTCAGGTATCCTTTTTTGTCCTTCTCTTGTCAACTTGAATAGTATTTCAAGGGAAGTATGAAAAATTTAGCTGCGAAGCGTACACCAAAGTCAAGGTCTATTCTTGTTTTCCCTTTGTTTTCTTTATTTAATCTTTGTCCCTTCTTTTTTCTTTGTAGAGGCCGAGGGAAGTTGGAGCTTTATATAGAGGTGTGTTACATTTGTTTTTTAATTCTTTTTTCCACAGCAGAGATAACAAATGAACAGCGAATAGTCTTTTCATGTCGGATACCTGCAGTATACTTTAAAAAAAGGAACATGAACGATCTTAAAAGTATCCATTTGAGCTGCGAAAGAAGTTGGCATAATTTATTTTATTCAATCATTTCTGAATGGGCGGTTCCATAATAATGCACATGCAAAAATATTCAGAAAGGCGTTCGCGCGAAAATTTGTGATTTGATTGCTAAACATTGGTCCGTTGTAATTAGCCTCCTACGCAGGCGTTATTAGGGGATTGCGTTACCACCCGTCCCCACTAACGCCTGCTTAACCGCGGCCAACATTCCTTTCCCATTGTCTCTCGCCAGACAAACTAACCAATCAGTATTGTCTGTAGGCATTCAAAACGATCGTTATAAAATTTCCCGCGAATCCGTTCTTCGCCGGCGCTGTTGGATACAATACTCTGGTGTATTTCGATGGTTGAAACAACCAAAATATTATTTATTGTGAATACAGGAGGTAAGCGTGCGAGTCTGATTCTGTCATAAGTTGGAAGGGTTAATATTTTGGGAAAGATGATCTCTCCCCCATGAACACAACAGTGGACCAGAAATATTTATTTCAACGCTATAAAATGCTACAACAGACTTCGCCAACTCGAAAACGCAAAGCGGAATTAATTTAGAAATCATCAAAGAGGTCCAAATCCGTGGTGTTTACGAGCGAACAAATCGAAGGGATTCACCGCGCTGAATCATTCATTCGACAAACTTGCCACAGAACGATTTAAAACGTCCAGCGCTGCTGGGTTAAAAGGCTGGCTTGAAAATATGTTCAACTTCTCCTTTCGATAGTTCATTGGCCCTTTGATTTGAGGCCTCAATTTGCTTAAAATTGGGTTTGAACAACCGACGATTATGAACGGCGCACACACTTGAAATAATATTTTTCCGAACACCAAAATCGCTACGCAGTCGTTTAGAGTCTGAAACGTGGAAACTTTGACCCATAGGCTAGCTTTTCATTTGGCTGAACTTCAGTAATTCGTTGCTGGATTGTACGTCTTTTTGCGGAGCTGTGAGGTATAATATGAAAACTGAAAATCAATGAGACTGTCGAACACACTGAAGGCAAAGCTTGATTTCAAACGACTTACCGTAGCCAGTTGATAAATTAAGGACTGTATCTCTCTTCCCTTTAGTAAAAGTAAATAAGTTTCCCTTCGCAAATTCAGAACTTGCTTTCATCTGAAATGAATTTACCAGAGAAATATCTGACTTGGAGCAAAATCAATCGTCCCTGGCATCGAGCGTCGTGGGGATTTTAGTTGGTAAAATCTGATTGGCTAAGCGGCGGTCAAGGTGAAGGTCGGCTTTCCGGATTTTAGTAGGTAAAATCTGATTGGCGAAGCGGCGGAAAGGAATGTTGGCCTCGGTTAAGCAGACGTTAGTGGGGACGAGTGTAACGCAATCCCCTAATAACGGCTGCGTAGGAGACTACGTTGTAATTAATAGACAATATTCGTATTCTCCAACGGCCCTGGGGCGAGAGCATTTTGAACATGAATGCGAGGCTAATGCGGGGAACTTCGCTCGGAAATACAAAGAAACATGAGGAAAATTACAGCTCGGGTGCCGGAAAAGCAAAAACGCATTGAAAGTTGCAAGGCTCTGGAGTTTGTAAGTGATCTGCAGGTTAGAGGAATACCTTAATTAAGCGAACATGCCAAAAGGTTTGGTAGGAGTGACCGAGAAGATTCACAGATACACAGATTCACTGACAGGAGATTGGGAGTCAGTCGGGAGTCAATATCGCCAATCTGCGGCGAAATACTTTTTAACTATTTTGTCAAAAAAATATGCTGAACTGATTCTGTTTAGTCTTTGATGACCATCTGATTTCGCTTTCACCAAAAGGGGAAATACTGGAGAAACTACAAGTAAATATATTTATTATATATATAGCGCCAATTTTAGGTAATAAACCTTGCAGATAGAATTCTATATCTGCTATATTTTCACATGTGAGAAAAGCGATACGTCCAATCAGCTTCGCGTATAGCTTTCTTCACATGTGAAAAATATAACCAATCAGCATCAAGAGTAGAACGACCTAACCAATCAGAGCGCGGGAATTCAAATGGTTTCCAACGAGGTTGTGAAAACAACACGCTGCAAGTTTGCAAGCTCTCGAAGACAGTTTATGTTTTGGCTACAAATTTTGTACTTTTGAGAACTTTATGGAAAGGAAAGCCATCAGAAACACGCCAAGCAAAACCTTGAGAACACAGTTATGATATGGAAATGCTAAAATCATTCTCCAGGCGGAGCGAAGACAAACTAAATGTCGATAAGGGAAAGCCAAGAAATGAAAGACTTTCATTGTAGCTTTGATACAACGCAGCCGTGGACGTTCTAAGAAAATTCAAGCACTCTTGGGAACACCAGGGTAAAGTAAATATTTCACTTTTGAATGTGGATTTACGTTGTAATTATTGTTTAATGAACCGACTCCTTGTGTTATCACAACTTTTGTTCAAAAATTCGCCAGTTGATTTGCGCGCAGTAGTTGATTCACTTATGGCGACGTTTCTCGATGTGATAGCAAAAGCTTTTCTTTTAAAAAGTATGAACACAGTGTGTAATATACCGCTATTTAAATAAAGTTCTTGTTTACGATAGCTTGTCGTCGCCGTAATTTTTCTTTTCTATTTAAAAGAGATCTCGCTTGGAAAGCCATCAGAATGCATTTGCAGCTTTGTTTTCCTCGCGCTGCGTTTAACTCTTTAATTATAGACTAAAAAATCGCTTCAAGTTTACAATGGTTGAGTACTCGTTATATATAATAAACAAATTACAGCATAGAAAGTGCTTTGTACGGATTATTATTCACTCGTCGCAAAACTTTGGAAAACTCACTCGTTCGCTGCGCTCACTCGTTCGTTTTCCAAAGTTTTGCAACTCGTGAATAAAAATCCGTACGTCGCACTTTCTATGAAGTAATCTATATTTCTCACTCGCCAGCACATTTCTTTGATCGCTAAACTGACCAAAACTTCCACATTCGCGTTAAGCCAAAAACATCAAACCTTCGGTCCGAAAACAAGCTTTTCATTTTACTTTGCGATATTGGTGTCCATAGTTTGAAGACCATTTAATTTTCTCCCTGCAAAAAATGTTTATAAGTTAACAGAATTGTAAATAGTAGAAAGTAAACAACTTGTGTGCGTGACGAGTACCAGTAGCCGTTCGAGCCTTCTCTGTCACTCCTGCCACATTTTTTTGCATTTTTGTTTAATTCTGGTATTCCTCTTGTCTGTAGATCACTTTTAAGCTCCAAAACATTGAAGCATTTAATTCTGTTTTGGTTTTCTGACACCCGAGCTGTAATTTTCCTCATGTTTCTTTGTATTTTCGAGCGAAGTTTTCCGCATTAGCCTCGCATTCATGTTTAGAACGCTCTCGCCCCAGGGCCGTCGGGAAATACGAATATTGTCTATTTTCCATATTCATGACCATGCAGAATCGAGGTGTTGTTTGTCAGTCGGATAAGTTCGCGGACGGGGTGAGACGTGTATCTCCACAAGTTTACTGACAAGTTCCAAGTTTAAAGAAGAAGCGAAGACTTTTAAATTGGGGAAAGTTGCTTCACACTGTTCTTATCCATGGTGAGTTTCATTTCATGGCAGTTACCTCAATTTAGAGCAAATAATTATCCTAACAGGCCACTCCAAAACCGAACACGTGCGCTTTCTGACTCGATTTATGTTTCGCGTCGAAGCTTTGGTAAAACGCCTCATAGCATTGGCGAAGAGCTTGACAACTCACAGTAGAAAACCAGAGATTAATTAAACTGTTGTTTCGACGAAAATTTCCCGTTGTTAAAGTTTTGTCATGTCGAAGCGTAAGTGCGTTTGTAGAAACATTTCGCTAGTGACTATGTTCGGCAAACCTCTTAGAATTGTCTTGACCTGTATACACACTTGGTTTGTTTCTTACATCCTTTTTATCTCTACTTATTTCAGAGGAGAAAAGAGCTGAAAAAGAAGATTCAAGGAATGGATTTCAAGCAGGAAAAGTTCAATATGCTGAGTGAATAACACAAAGATGAGAATTGAATCTGAGAATTTAATTTAGTTTCGTGCATTAGAATTAGGCCCGCGATTCCAGAAATATTTACCTGACAGACTATTTGAAAATAGATTTTTCTCGATTGAAGCATTATTTGCATTCGGGACAGATCGAGGCATAAAAAATAGTTATCAATCAATTAAAATTCTGCCATGCTTCGTCGGAAAGGTTTTTTGGGGTCTTGTGTCTTGAGCGATCACTGCGGTTATTTCACGAAACCCCTGGAATTAGTATATAATTGCCCAGCATCATTTCACGGGTTCGTTAAAATCACTCGAAAATTTCTTTATCAAATTGTTTGTTTTCGCTTTTCGGAAAAATTTCCGCACAGCCCCATACATTTATTATTCATGCTGAATGCTTAATTATGCATGCGCTTTATTGTCTTTTTAAACAATAGATATCCCCTAAGGATTTGAATACATACATCGTTAATTGGTACTTACAGTTTGAATAAAAATGGTCTTCTCTGCTCTCTCTTTCTCGTCCCCTTTCTCCCTTTTTCTTTTTCTATTCCCTCACTTCTACTCCGCATTTCTGTCCAGATTCCCCTCGAATATTTCTTCTTTTTTCTTTTTTTTTACCACAGCAAGCCCCGAACTCTCGGCCTTCACCTACTACATAATCAAGCATATCGCCGATCTTTATGAAGTCCGCAAGGACGCATAAGAGTTCCAAGTACTTCTGTATGCATCGTTCGTGATCTGCTGACTGACTGTTTGATCGATTGATGGTGGATGGATTCATTTCGCTGCGAGCTCCGACTACGAAGACTTAAAGGAATTAGACCTGTATTCACTATTCACGTAATCAAAACAACGGAAAACAACGACAAAATACAACGACGGAGAAAGGTAAGCAAAACATTTATTCTTTATTTTGTATCATTAAATAAAATACTTGATGACCCAAACAACATTTTAAAGCTAACCCCAAGGCCTAAATCACTATTTTACACCATTTCTACTAGCGTATTTAATTTTAAAACATCGTGAAATCGCCCAAAAATTTCACTTTTCCTTTTAATTTTCCGTATTTTAGACGCTAAATTTGAAAAATTTTCTAAGTCTAAATATATTTAACCTATTTTTCACGCGTTTCCAGACAAATTTCCTTAAATTTTTCTAAAAAATGAAAAGTTAGTCGAACAAAGAAATGACTCAAACAAAGAGCGTAAGTCCCAAAGGGTCTCTATTGTTCCAGCTATTGTCTACAATAAACAAAGAACTGCATGCAAAATAAATGTGTGGGGCTGTGCGGAAATCTTGCCAATGGGGCAAGATGGTTTAAAATAGTGATTTAGGCCTTGGGGTTAGCTTTAAAATGTTGTTTGGGTCTTGCGTGATGGCAAATTAAAAACCTTTGCAGGACTAAAGATTTTTGAATAAAGAAAAAATACACAATAAATGGCTTTCTTACCTTTGTGGCTGTTTCACATCATGATTTACATTTATTACTGAGGATTTAGCGACCAGAGGAGAAGGCTGAAATTCAGGTTACCCGCGCAATACAACGAAAGCAAACCATCAATCAATCGGTCAGCACACACTGAGGAACGGAGATTATGGGTCCTAACGGACATCTTTTTGGTCGGTGAGATGTGCATAGTTGTCCGATTATATTTCAAAAATTATATTCTACATAGAATTAACGCCACAACAACTCCTTTCGAAGACATCTCGAATGTTCCTGTGCGATGCGTTTTCCAGGTGATATGCGAGTGAAAATTTTGTCCTTTGTCCTTCCTCTCCCATAATAAGGATGTTGACCTTGGTTTCTCGGTAAATAATAACGTTTTTGCAGCAGAGAGAACATCGAAGATGTCTGAACGAAAAGAAATGCAAATGCACTTCCTCTTTATTCTCCATGGGAGCCAATGAAGGAGAAATTCGTCTGCATTATAAACAAATAAAAATAATATATCAACCGAAAATTTTCAACTGAACCTCGTAGCGTTGTGGTATAGACGATAGACTGGTAATGCGACAGAGGTAAGCGTAGGCTCAGGGTTCGAGTCCTGTTGCGTACAAAAAAATAATAAAAAAAAGAACAAGAAGGGGCTGGGGACATGAAGAAGTGGAGAAGGGACTGATAAATAAGGAAGAATTGAGCAGGGAAAGGGAGGAAAAGAGAAAAAACGCGCGCGATAAAATCCTCTTTTATTTGCACTGTAAGTAGTAATTATAATGCATTATTAGAGGGGTAAGTTTCTACAGAAACTGTGGTGCTGAGTTGGTGGGAAATATAACAAGATAATAGGTTTTATCAACTGAGTTGATAATGTGAATTGGCCACCACAAAGAGATTCGAAAGCTGACGTTTCGAGCGTCAGCCCTTCGTCGGAGCAAATCGAGGAATTGTGGGTCGTGTGTGGTTTATCATACAGAAAGATGGAGCTACGCTATTGGTTGGTGCCTGGTAACGTGAAAAACAACAGAATAAATTAGTTGAATGAAAAGCGTTTGTTGATACCGTGAGGATTAAGAGTGCCGATTTGAAACATAAATTTTTGTTCTAGAGTTTTGCGGCTTTCCGTGCGTCCTTGATGAAGGGAAAGGCCGCAGACTGCCATATAGTGCTTTGGGGAGATTAAAGTGTCTCGTCGCGAAGGTGTTATCGGAATCGGTTGCCAAGTCGTCTCCCTGTTTCGCCGATGTATAACACTTTTTGCAAAGAGTGCAAGTTAATCAGTAGATGACATCGGCTGAGGTACAGGTGATCTTGATGGATCGCTTGGGTCCCGATGCTTTATCAACGTTGCGAATGAAAGGACATGTTTTGCATCGTGCGCGAGCGCATTTAAAAGTTCCGGGTTTGTCACTTGTTTGGAATGCACTTCTGACTAAAAAGTTACCCATCTCAAGCTTATATGTATTAACTAAGGGATATCGCCTTGATGTATCGCCAAATTCATTCAGATATTTGTGACCCCACCCATTGTAAAAGGAAAAGAACACAAACCGCGGTGACAAACATCACAAATAAAATATAAATTTCTCACGATGCAAGTTTAACTTGATGTTTCGTATGCTGCAACATACATCTTCAGAAGTGACGGTTACAAAATTTGAAAATGTTTAGAACAGCCACACCTTTGTTATTGTTTACATGCGAAAGTTTCAGTGTTATATTTTATGCGGAGCGTGTCGAAACGAAAGAGTTCAGTGAGAAACGTGCTAAAGGTAACTTAAACACTCCCAGTAATTATATAAATTACAGCAACGCGACAAGATTACGCTTCTCCATACAATTCCCATAATTTCGATGGCATCGAAAATGACGATGGCTGACTTGGGCCAGTTAAACAAAGAACTCTGTTGTTTATTAACTTTTGGCAATTTAAATAACAAAAACAATGTTTGCAAACAAATATTTTCCCTATAACTAATATTAACAAATTAGTAAGGAGAATGGAGATTTTGAGTTTAGGAATAAAGAGGGAATTTACCTGAAGCAGTAGGGAACAGTTGGCTGGAAACCAAGCTTAATCCATCAACCTCATTACTTTCCTGGAAAAGAGATCAGAAATTTTAAGACGGATCCATCAAGAAGTCGAGTAATATTTATTTAGGTTGGACAAAAATCGAGTATCAGAATAATTTAAATCATATTGCGTTATTTTCTGCCCTTAATAAAAGATAAAGATGTAAGTAATTATCCGTGATAACACCGACAACAATTTCTTATCAGAGCCCGAGAAAATGAATTTTAAAGATCACAAGCTGTAGCCAAATCTTACGTGTAGCCATTTTATAAAATCGTCTTTTAGCGATTCAGAGGAATGAGTGGAACTTCGAAATTTGTTTTCTATGTTTGGTGTTGTTAGAAAAGATTTTTCTCCATAAGATCGATATTTGAAGCAGTAACACAAAAGCTTGCAATAAGGAGTAAATAGTTTTGGTACATAATTTTGTCCAATAAATACTCGAAGTCCTGGCGGATTCCGTCTTAAGTGTTTTTAACGACTCTATACGTATACTCAATGATGATTGTGTGTTGTCTAAGGAGACTGAAAATAAATTGACTTCCACAACTTTTTACAGGATGATATAGGGAAGATATTAGTGACGTCGCCCATTGTCATTAATGTGCCAACCAGAAAACTATTGGCTAGTGAAACAAAGAACTCTTGTTTAACTTGCTGGCTATCTAAATAACAAACAATGTTTGTAAACAAATATCTTCCTTATATATGAAAACGCTATAAGTTTACGTATGTGTGAAATGAATTATTGCGCTTTTACCAGCAACTAACACGCAGAAGTGTTGGGGGCAAACTGACTGGGATCTGAGAAAAACGGGAAACTACCGGTTTAAAATAGGATATATGATAGGCATGTTGACGATATTATGACGAAATTCTTAATAATATTTTCGTTTGTTTGAAAATTAGAGTCGGACGACCCTAGTGAAATTTCTGCTCGAAAAATGTAATTGCGGATGTTTGAATGTTGAATAATTTAGTCAGAAATCACTATAATTTTCACGGCACGATTGATTCAGATGACTCGGATGACTAACTGATGCATCCTAAATAAACCTTCACACTGAATGTCTCGTGTTAGTGTGGTCTGAATTAAGATACATTCCGGCCGAGATAATTAATTCAACCAACATAAAATTAAAATTCGCTGGACAAGGAACAAACTAGAAAAGCCTGGAGCCTTGTTCTTGAATTGTCACAGAGTTGCAAATACGTACAAAGATAGCTTTCTGAGAGTTCAGGTTAAGTTACCTCTTTGTTTTGTGCGTATAGTACGTACCTTGAGAAGTTGCAGAGAAGACACATGCTTGCTGCTTGCAAAGTCCGTTGTTGAAGTCAAGTTCTTGCTGTGGATAATCCTAAACAGAAGCTTGGTGCTATTTCTTAGCAATAGACAAGGATACAGGTGGAATTTCCGTACATTCAAATTTTGAACACGGTAAACGTATAAACGAAGAACTCAACGCAAGATGAATACTTTGCAATTTAAATTTTCAAACTCTTGCGACCGCACATCCAGTGATAATGTAATCAATACAATTGATTGGCTTCATCCCTTTATAATTAAGCGCGGGATATTTTAAATTTCCTGTGAAAATGTATTTAAACAGAAAAGTAATTTAGTATTATGAGAACTTTTGTTTACATTGTGTGTATCAGAGGTTATCATCGGAAGTAACAAATTTTGTGTTTTGAAAATGGTTGGGCTTGCATTTGGAAAGGGTTTTGTGTTTAAAAACCTCTAGGTGCAAATGAGAATATTGAACTAGAATGTTAGTTAACGGACATCATTACTGCCCTACCTACTCAAATCAAACTACTTACTAAAAAACAAGTTTAGTTGCTATCAGAAGGGTATGAAATAACTGCAATAGCTAGGTGCGCTTATTGAAGAGGAGGGGTTCCCATCAGAAATTTACAGCATGTTAAAAGTAGTCAAACTACATAAATCTAATCCGAGCTCCCTCCAAAGATTGCATGGCAGGTAAGAAGGACAGTTGGGCTAGACGGCGAAATTTCACGGCCAAAAACAATTATCGTCAGTTGTCAAAAATGTAAAAATGTTCAACCCTCAACACCCTAAAATGTTTACCGTCAACCCTAAAGATCATCAACCCTAAAGATGTTCCCCATGCATTGAGACTGGATATGGGGTAGACAGATATTCCCCTGGAGGAGAGCTTACTCGCAGGCTACTCTTCCCGAATCCACTAGTACTTCAATGTTTTTTTTTTTCGTCAACATAAAAATCAACAGCATCAACAAATGCACCATTCATAACATTTTTTTTTATCATATTTTCTATGCACACAGTTTATAGCGGAGCTCCGGCGGCCCGAAGGAGCCCGTGCCATACCCATGAATAGGAGAACCAAGCACGCATAGAAGGTACAAACAGGAGAACCATGCCTTTCACTTTTCATGGTCAAAATGGTAAGCGGCACGACTCGCGGGCGCGTGCAAAATTACGTACGTACGTACGAACGACGTCACCCCAATATCAATATGGCGGCCATAGTCCATCTTTGCCAAGTTACGGTCAATTGACAGCTGTTAAAAGGTATCCGCTGACCAGTATCGCATGACCATATCGCGGGCTCAAGTTTAGGACTCATCGAGGTCACACGTTCTTTTTCAAGTTGACCGCTTACTAGGTACTGGTTTTTCATTGATCGCTGGCTCAAGTCCGATTTTTTTCCTTGCGTTCTGGCAGGATTTTGTATTTTTTTCATGGTCGTTCTCAGCGGAATTTCTGCAATTGCAACTGGATGTTTAATTATATGTTGGGATTTATTTCGGCTGTTAAAGCATTTTCATAAACGAGCGTGATCGATGTAATCCAAAGCAAGTTTACTCAAGGACAATGTACATCAACTGTTAAAGATGAGGGCGGATGCTGTATGCCTGCAGCAAAGTTTATCGAATATACTCAAAAATATACATGGTTGCCAGAAAATGTATACGGCTTAAAATTCATTTTTCCTACGAACGAAGGCGGACCCGGCTCCTTCGAGGCCTTATATGACAATACAGGTGATTAATTATGTCTACCCAACAAACAGTAGCGCAAACTGCTTCTAAAGACACTTACTGCTGATAAAAGAATGCAGAAAGGAACAGAGAACGAAATAAGAAGTAATATAAGATGAATTTCTTCATATTTATTGCCACCCTTTGGAGGAAAAAACAGAAGTAGCCTCGTTTGTATTTTAGGCGATTTTCGGAATTCAAAGAAGTAGTCAATAACGTTACGTGACAAGCCTGCATCTCATTTCGCTGATATTGCTCAACTATATAAGATTTTGGGCTTCGATTATTTTGAAAGTACAAAGCTTACTTGCTCAAATGAGCTTCGGCAACGTAATAATAATCGACTGCAAACCCGCAGTAAAAAAAGAATTGAAGATCAATGAACAGCGACAGTACTGAGAGAAAACTAAACTAAATACATTAATTTGAATTAATATGTTGCGTGGCCTGACGAAAATGACAGTTTAAGGGGCCGATATAAAATGTTAATTTGCAAAGTGAAACAGAAAAAATATAGCGGCTTGCACTTTTTACAGCAAGACAGAAACAAGCACTGCGCCAAATGAAAAATATTCTGGGGTATTCTAGCCTCAATGTGATGCCCTCATTGTGATGCCATAGAATCCTAGAGTATTCAAGGCGTACGCAATACGTAAAGTGTTCAAGAGTATTCGATTTGAATACGTGAAGTTTCCTTGGAGTATTCACGAGTATTCAATATTGAATACGTCATGCACACCTGGAGTGTTCAATTTGAACAGGCCGGATTCTAGTAGGATATCCCAGGTGTATTTCGAATCAGGCGTCCTAGAATACGTCGAAAAATTACAGTATACGAGGCGTGTGCCGACTCGTATTCGAGCTAATTCTGGCCCCAATATTTGGCTTTTCGCGCAGTAAAGAAGGCAATGAAACAGCAAATATGAACAATTCATCTAATTCTAAAGAGTTGAGCGCAGTGACGAAGATAGTTTTATCGTCATGGTTTGGTTTCACAGGTTTGGCGGCCATTATTGGAAATGGGGTTGTGTTTTGGTTGATTGTCAGAAATAGATCGCTGAGAACAATTTCCAACTCGTTTCTGACTTCATTGGCGGCGGCGGACTTT
Organism: Blastomussa wellsi; assembly: GCA_947652115.1. NCBI lineage: Eukaryota > Metazoa > Cnidaria > Anthozoa > Scleractinia > Plerogyridae > Blastomussa > Blastomussa wellsi. The sequence goes on from OX393563.1 coordinate 10,717,484, forward strand.
TTAGTAGGACTTGTTATAGACCCAGTGTGGATATCTATCAGATATACGGCTTATAACCTAGATTATTTGCAGACCCATGGAAAAGCTATTGACTATCTCTGGATCCACACGACAGTGGCTACAACATTTAATTTATGCTGCGTCACCCTGGATAGACACATTGCCATCTTTTATCCTCTTCAATACGAAGAGATTATCACCCACAGGAGATGTTATGTGCTCATAGCCACTGTTTGGTGTTTGTCCTTAGTTCTCCCATGCTCGAGATTCCTGGTTAAGGATGTAACAGTGCTATCAACATTATATATCACTGTTACAATTATAACGGTATTGATACCAATGATTATCATCATATTCTGTTCTATTCGTATTTTAAAAGCCGCCGCAGTGCAGTCCAAGAAAATCATGACTGAGCATACTTTAAATAACGAAGACACTGTGAAAAGAAGAAAAAAGAATTTTAAGGCTGCCAAGATTATTAGCATCGTGGTTGGGCTGTTTGTTGTTTGCTGGTTGCCCAGTCTTGTTGTTTCTTTCTTGCATTATTTTAACAAACAAGTGACTTGGACGAAAGGGTGGGCACCAGTCGAAGCGGTTGCGTTCACTTCATCGGCAATTAACCCGTGGGTTTATTGCTTGCGAAACGACGAATTCTTTCAAGCTTTTGCTCGCACATATCCATTTTTATTTTTAAGACGACACTCGGAACAAAGTTGCGTTCGACATAATTCAGTTAAGCGATCAACACACCGAGGAAAGCTGAATGAAGAAAAATGACAGTTTTCGATCTGTTTGTATAAAATATAATTCATACAACCATTTGAAAAAGTTTTAATTTGGCCTTTGAACGTAGTTGACTGGCGTTATCATGATTATTATTAGTAATGGTGTTAGAACTGTTGGCTCTCAAGTTGGTGTTTAATTGTAACTGATTAGGAAAAGGAAATGAATACATTGAACCATGCGGCTACTTTAATAAAAAAAAAATGATCGAGGAAGCAACCTGTTGCGTGATGTTTGAGGCTCAAACAACATACAACTGAGTTCTTTGAGGTTTCCGAGTTATGACGCAAGGCTGATCAAACAGCTGGAATTGATTGCATATTTAATTTGGCCCAACATTTTGGATGTATAAACCAACTTTAATCATCACAGGCATAAAATGCTAAGTGAGCATGAATCGCAGTCTAAATCACACGGAATAATTATACGCATATATAAAGGGCAATTAACCTAGACATATTGTATTAATTAATTAGGTAGTTAGAACTTTAGCTAGGTGTCCCCAATTAGTGGTTGTAACTGCTATCTTTATTGACACTGAAATAAAGTTGTTATTATTATTATTATTATTATTATTATTATAGACAAAATTTTGAATGTTTTCTTTGATAAGACCAAATGCACTCCAAAATAAAAATAAGGCAGGTTCCAATAACATCTGCCAAACATCATGATTAGCTCATTTAGTTTCATCAATATTCAATAAAGGCAATCGCTTCTAGATGAGATCCTGAACATATCTTAAAATATCATTTTTATATCATGCTTTAAATAAGGCATTCTGAAGCACATTAGGGCTTGAAATTATTGTGAAGGAATACGTTCTTAGAATATTGTTCTTGTAATATATCATTTCTACAAACAAGCGACAAATGTTTGCCATCGATTGTCAGTCATAAATTAATACCATGAGTACTGGACATTTTGCTGTGTGTCATTATCGTGATGGCTAAAAGAAGGTCTTCGATTTATTTACAGTAATACATAGAGAGGTAAAGTTTGGAAATCGCTGTTCGGGAAGGAGATCGGGTATAGATTCTAATACAAAACTGCATTATTACAAGGATTTCACGTCCCCTGAAACATTGACGAGGAAAAACAGGGTGTACTAGAGGTACACATCATGGAATTTCAGTCAACTGAAATTATTTGGCCCTAAACATACCGGTACCGGCTCCCGCGTGACGTATTTCGTGCTGTGGGATTTCCAGGATCAGGTTTCCGAGTGTCACGTCTCGTACCGTGGAATATCCGGTACCGTGGCCCGAGTTACATGTCTTGTATCGTGGGGTTTCGTTAGAAAACTAACATTCTCAGCGAAAAGCAAAATAATTCTCTACGAATGAGAAGGAAATGTTCAGCTTGATCACATGTGTTCCGTACCTGGCAAGCCTTGATTCCCTGTATAAACCTGGAAGGAATAAGCAAACTTGTGGGCCTTGACCAGCCGCGTTTCAAGGTCGTGTTCTGGCATCGGGTAAAATACGGTTCCTGTGGGAACGTATTGGATATGTCACGTGTCACAAGCACGACACCTCCGGATTTGTACCGTATTCTCGAAGAATACGGGTCGGTTTCGTGTGATTTCCGGACCACGACACGCGCATTTTTAGGCTGTCAAGCGAAAAATTGTCTTATCGTTTCCTTCACTACTTGCCGGACTTCTTTGATCTTCCAACAGTAAAGAACTGGATTCAGCGACGAATTGAGGAAAACTAGAGTTACCGCCACACCCTCGGCCACAAAAAGAGGCGGGCTTAATCCACGAATAGCGATTACAGGCGTTACCATAGCGAAGGGAAGATAGCATGTTGCAAGAGTCAGGTGAACCCACAATGCACTGAAAACTGTCTTTTTGTACCGTGCCATATTCGGCGAATTACTTTTCTTTTTAACTCCAAGAGTATCTTGTACTTGTGTTTGTTGACGCCGCATTGTGCGAAAGATTCTTGTATAGGAATAAGTTGAAATTGCAACTTCTAATGCTATTAGTACAGCACTTGTGATGCAGTACGCAGTCGTATCCCAAACGTAAACAATACCGACCACACTACTTTTCAGCCAAAATAGAAACACGCTCACGCGGACTCGCTTGACAGTTACGACTTGTCTGTATCGTAACCTCAGCAACAGGGCGAGAAGTCTGTCCACACCTATGGCGGTCAGAGTAGCCAAAGAAACACCGGAAGAAGTCGTAGTTACAACGTACACCGAGTATTTAGTTATTCGACAGATGTACCAGCTTTCGTTCATAACGGACAAAAGTAGAGTAATCGCTATTGGTTGCGCAATGACGCCAACACAAAGATCAGTGATTGTCAAAGAGCGAAGCAATAATTTTGATGGAGGATGAAGAGAAGTATCCTTGCGAAGGGCAACCAGGATCAAACTGTTCCCAAGAGTAGCTGTTATGGCTAGAAGAACGTATAAAACCACAAAAAACGTGTAAAAATGAAGCACATAACTTTCGCTGTCCCAATGTCGACTGCAAAAGAGCATGCGGGTTGTTTCCTCACCGAGTGTTGACATCATTGGCCGCAATATTCCTAAAACGGAACAGCCGTCCTTCTGAACTTACGTATTGGCTTCAAATGTGAGACTTTTTAGCGATCAGTTTCTTTTATCCTCCGAGCATGGTATTATTGGTATTACTATTTATGGAAGCGCTCTCGTTTCGTCCGGGCCAATGGACTTCCGCGACCTTTCCGCTTGGCAAACCCGTTGAGCATCGCGCTCAAAGTTGGCGTCCCGTTTGCTAACAAAATAATGACAGCAAACTCGCCTTATAATATATATGAGGATTCCAGACCGCACAAAATCACGAGTTAAATTGACAATAAATTTCATTGTTCGTGGCTAGTCTGACTCGGCTGTCAACTTGAGTGCGATGCCCAACGAGTTGCAAAGCAGAAAGATCTCTTATTTGCCGATTCGAGACAATAACCCTCACGCTGGACTTGCAGATATTATTCTTCTTTTAGTCAGATGTTGACTTGAATTTAAATATGGAACGTTATTACCTCCCGTATCTGGCGCTCAATAGTTTAAGTAATTATTTAGCACTTTTGGGGGTTAAACTGAATTGCAAAATATATAGAAAAAGAAATGCTAGTGTTTTTCCTTAAAATAACTATTTTCTTCCAATATTTCCTATTCTTATGAAATTCTATTGAAATAGCCAAACCAGGTTAAGCTACATCGATAGTCTAGAACATACCGGGGTGGTAATTTATAGAGAATGTAAAATTTCTTTATTATTATTATTATTATTATTATTATTATTATTATTATTATTATTAATTTATTTCATTATAATACAACACAATACAAAACTTCGCTTTCGCTGTACGTAAACACATTCACGAACAGACAATGAAATATATCAAACCGGAGTATCAAATCTTTGTGAAAAAGCCATTGCTGGTTTTTCAGCTGAGGAATCTATTTGTATACGGTATATTTCTCTAGCTGTGAAGCGTTTCTGTAAGAGATATTATTAATTAGATCCAATTAATCTTGCCTTTGGATAAGAGGAAGGTAAAATCTGATCGACGAGTTTGATTCTGGCAGCATAAAAGCCAGAAATAATAAGAATAATTTGAAATAATTTAAAGCAATGCCGGCTGACGGTGCATATAATAAAACGTAGGTAAATTTAAAAGCTCGCCTTCGTTATCATATTGTATTCAGCTCTTTCTCATATATATACTTCTCAACCTCGGATGTAAAATATCAGACACGAGAGACAGTGTTTCATCGGGATATCCAGACACCAAGGATAGCAAGGATAGCCGATGAAACACTGTCTCGAGTGTTTGATATATCTTCTCAATCGAAACAAAAACTAAGGAGTACACGGAGAAATAAAATCGTCAAAATCTATGCTAATTAAGATCGGGCATCCAAACCTCCTTCACGGTTATGATTTTGTTTGTTTTAACTCGATGAATTATTTAATAGTTTGAGAAAATGTATTTCTAGCTTTCTCATTGATTCACTGGGTCTCTGTTACTACATTATACCTACGTTTTGACCTCATCGGGAAAATTAGTGCGGTACTTTGGTGAAAATGTTTCGGCATGCACGAAGGCAGGTTTGGTCGTAAAACCAAGGAAACTACGGTGGGTTATTCAAAGAGGAAATACAGAAAATTCGGTATGGACAATATCATTCTAGAATAACGACAAAGAGCTGTTAGGACACATGGTTCGGGATAAGATTATTTAAATTAAATATGCAGCTGAAAGCTTTGTAACCCCTCCTTCATGAAATCAAGTCTGCATATCACGCTGAACAATTTGAAAATAGAGTGATGAGAGACGCCAAAAATTTCAATTGGTCAGGAATGGAATCGTCATTCATAACGTCGCACAGGAAAATGTCCAGTCTGGAGTCTTCCCAAATCGGGCTTTATTTGTTATGGTTCAAAGCTTGATTAAGAAGACTGAATTTTAAAACCCACTGGTACTGGTACTGGGCTCATAAAAACTGATTAAATTGTTCCGGCATATAAATTAATTATTTACCAACGGCTTGCTAGAGAGGACTTTTCTACATTATCCACAGAAAGTCATTAACAACCCGGCAAAGAAATTGTAGACTCCAGCAGGCATGAACAACACCAGTACTTGTTGTCGTAGCAAAGAGTTAAACATGGCGGTGAAGATTGTTTTATCAACGTGGTACGGCTTCACGGGTTTGGCAGCCATTATTGGAAACGCGCTCGTGTTGTGGTTGATCGCCAGAAAGAGACAATTGAGAACTGTTTCAAACCTGTTCTTAGCTTCGTTGGCGGCAGCGGACTTTATAGTCGGACTTATTATAAACGTAGTGTGGATTCTTATTAGATGCTTTGGATACAATGCAGATAATTATTTGAAAATCTACAGTAAAGCTATTGACTATCTCTGGATCCACACAACCGTGGCTACTACATTCAACTTATGCTGCGTTACCCTGGATAGACATATCGCCATCTTTTATCCTCTCCGCTACGAAGACATTGTCACTAACACGAGATGCTATGTGCTCATAGCCACTGTTTGGCTCATGTCCTTGGTTCTCCCATACTCGAGGTTCTTGGTTGACGATGTCAAAGGGCTGTCGACGTTATACATCTCTTTTACGATTATCACGATATTGATACCAATGATCATCATAACATTCTGCTCTATTCGAACTTTAAGAGCCGCTGCAGTGCAATCCAGGAGAATAACTGACAATGTTTTTCAGCGCCAAGACTCTGTTAACAGAAAGAAAAGAAACTTTAAGGCAGCCAAGACCGTTAGCATTGTGGTTGGGCTATTTGTTGTTTGCTGGTTGCCAAGTCTTATTACTTCATTTGTATATTATTTTCGAGAAAACTTATGTTATTGTACTGAATATTTAACGGTGTGGACATCTGTCGAAGCGGTCGCGTTTTCTTCATCAGCAATCAACCCGTTGATATACTGCTTACGAAACGAGGACTTTCATCAAGCATTAATTCGTACTTTTCAATTTCTTAGAAGACGAAGTTTGACACAAAGTTGCATTCATCATTCAGCTGAGAGAGCAATGAAACTACAGAGAAAAAGTAGTTCATAATCTGTCAATGCAGATAATTTCCATATTTATTTAAAAGTTTTCAGAAGACATTGACCTCGATCATAGTTTCCATGCAAGGCTGTACATTATTAGGTTTATTTTTGTTAAATAATCTCCGCTTCTTTTCTCTGTTTGGCAATTAACCCGTATAAAAGGTCTATATTAAAAGAAAACTGTAGGATTCTGTCAGTATGAAGTATAAGACGTTTTGAGCTGAAGTTTTGAAAGCCTTTGCATGTATAATCGCCTGAATTGACAAAGCTAATCGATTTGGAAAAATTAAGGAATACAAATAACATCAAATATATATAGATTACTTCATAGAAAGTGCGACGTACGGATTTTTATTCACGAGTTGCAAAACTTTGGAAAACGAACGAGTGAGCGCAGCGAACGAGTGAGTTTTCCAAAGTCTTGCGACGAGTGAATAATAATCCGTACAAAGCACTTTCTATGCTGTAATTTGTTTATTATATATAACGAGTACTCAACCATTGTAAACTTAAAGCGATTTTTCTAGTCTATAATTAAAGAGTTAAACGCAGCGCTACGAGGAAAACGAAGCTGCAAATGCATTCTGATGGCTTTCCAAGCGAGATCTCTTTTAAATAGAAAAGAAAAATTACGGCGACGACAAGCTATCGTAAACAAGAACTTTATTTAAATAGCGGTATAAAACACACTGTGTTCACACTTTTTAAAAGAAAAGCTTTTGCTATCGCATCGAGAAACGTCGCCATAAGTGAATCAACTACTGCGCGCAAATCAACTGGCGAATTTTTGAACAAAAGTTGTGATAACACAAGCAGTCGGTTCATTAAACAATAATTACGAAATCCATATTCAAAAGTGAAATATTTACTTTACCCTGGTGTTCCCAAGAGTGCTTGAATTTTCTTAGAACGTCCACGGCTGCGTTGTATCAAAGCTACAATGAAAGTCTTTCATTTCTTGGCTTTCCCTTATCGACATTTAGTTTGTCTTCGCTCCGCCTGGAGAATGATTTTAGCATTTCCATATCATAACTGTGTTCTCAAGGTTTTTCTTGGCGTGTTTCTGATGGCTTTCCTTTCCATAAAGTTCTCAAAAGTACAAATTTTGTCGCCAAAACATAAACTGTCTTCGAGAGCTTGCAAACTTGCAGCGTGTTGTTTTCACAACCTCGTTGGAAACCATTTGAATTCCCGCGCTCTGATTGGTTAGGTCGTTCTACTCTTGATGCTGATTGGTTATATTTTTCACATGTGAAGAAAGCTATACGCGAAGCTGATTGGACGTATCGCTTTTCTCACATGTGAAAATATAGCAGATATAGAATTCTATCTGCAAGGTTTATTACCTAAAATTGTCGCTATATATATAATAAAAGTATACAAGGCTGGTGATACTCTTGCTGCGGGGAGAGAAGTTCGAAAGAACGAGGAGATATCTATACAAGATTTTATTTCTCTACACGGAAACGATCTAAAAACTTTTTCTTTTTACAAAAACTTGATTTAATGATCTTTGTCAGTTTGTCAGTCACAAAGGTAAACAAAGGTGTTGAACGAGATCCATCAAGTTAAGTTTTACAGCTCAAAAAAAAAAAAAAGAATGAAATAATATGTTGGAGGTCTTGTAGGTTGTGACACTAACGTGTTCTTCATTGGACTCCACAAGACTTTAGAATTATCCATAAATTACTTGAAGTACTATATGATAAAAGCTTTTCAAATGTAAAGCACGTAGGAAATCAAACAATACATTTTAATTTCAAAGGTCTACCGATTGCTGCATTGCATTCGAAGAGCATAAATGGACTTAATACTTTACAGATTCAAGATGTTTTTTATAAAAGGAAAAGAGAACTTCAAGGCGCCCAAGATAGTCAGCATTACCGCTGGAGCGTTTGTGGTTTGCTGGTTGCCAAGTTTAGTTACATCATTTGTGTATTATTTTAGCAAACGATTGACCCTCTTTGCCGAGTGGACTCCAGTCGAAGCGCTTTCATGTACTTTATCGGCAATCAACCCGTGGGTGTATTGCTTGCGAAAACGCTGAATTCTGTGAAGCTTTAACCCGTACCTTTGGATTTTTAAGAAGGCGAAATTCGGCACAAATTAAGTCGTCGTTACGAGATTAACCGAACAGAGAACTGACAGGACACGCAGAGTGATCCTCCAGTGTAAATAGTTCACTTCATGTTTATTCGAAAGTGCTTACAGGACACAGTTGAGATTAAATTTGTGTTGAATTCCATGTGTTAAGTTAATAAAAGCAGTTAAGTTACTTCTCTTTCTTATATATTTCAGCAAAAATCGGCAATCAAAATGTAGCTTTATTGCGAAACGACGTTTTTCTGAGTTGATATGAACTATCCCGGGGGGTTGACCCCAGGGACATACGCGGGCATAGGGTGCGATTTGCTGATTTTTGTCGCCAATTTTTGCCCGGGACGGGGGCTTTGGAGTTTTTTTATGCTTTTAATTACAAATTAAAAGATTAAAGTTTAAAAACAATTTTTGTTGGCGTTCAATACAATCAAATTGCTCCATCTTTTCGTTTTGCTGTAAAAAACGCACCTCTCCACCGTCTCACAACTATTTCAATAAATGCATAGGGTAAAGTAAGTGTATGTTCGTTGAAATTGCCATTCTATGACTTACAAGGGATAAAGCTGAACCTCACCGTATGCAGAAAACAGGTGGACTAGCTGTTTTGCTCACTGTATATTTTAATATTAAACTTTTATCAAAAATTATGCAGGAAATTTTGTTACAATTTGGAAGTTCTTTCAATTTTTGCTGCCCGGGGGGAGGGCCAGTGGTAGCTTTTTTTGGAAAAATATTGTTCTTGGGTAGGGGGAATTTAAAAATGTCTTCGTACAAATGCCCGGGGTTCCCCGGGCTCAACCCCACGGGATGGCCACTGATAAGTGCGTTATACACAACAAACACTTGTAAGACATTAGTCGATCATAGTTCACAGTAATGGCCGGAAATGTATAAACCTGACTTCTTTTTAAGGCATGCTAGCATGTGAGACGTGAAAACGGCAAAGGACCGCGAACGATAATGCTGAGCTAGTTGACGTAGGATCTGCAAGAGACCTAATCACCCTTGCAGTGATGTTTATGCTAGCAAAGTCGCAATTGAAATAGAACTCCGTGACTTCAATGGCTGTAAGTTTTATTTTTTCACAATAAAATCAGCTTTAAAGAAACTGAACGTATGAACAAAGCAGTGCGTAACTGAAGATGATTAAACATTCAAAGAAAGCAACTTCAAACCATAAACATTATTCATCGCTTTTGGTGTGCAAAATACATGATCCGTAAAAGAAAGTTGAAAGTATTTGATAGTTGAGTAAAGATAGGAAGCGAGTGATGCTCAAGCAAAAATTGTCAACACAATGCAGAGCTTTTGCAGCTGGCTCGACTCACCCGGGTAATCAGGACTGGGGATGAGGCAAAGTTGTTTTGATTTCTTAGACCTTGAAGCACTTCTTGATCATGCGTGACTTTAACTATTGTGAAACCAACGCAATTACCATTTACTTTAAGAGAAGTCTTCGCTTGGAGTTTCAGAAATTAGATTTTATTTTTGTCTTTATTATGGAGGAACTAGTCGGCTTTATTACGATTAATATATTTTTTATATATCATAGATTATAACATTTTTATGTCACTTATATATACGTTTTTCTTGTATCATGATATCATGAAACTCGTACTGACAGGGTTTATAAGTTTCTAGTTTTTAACAGTGTCCCCTAATTAGTATATGGGGTATTATTTCCCAGACTATAAGGTTTGCCACTTTATTAAAGTTCTCGTCATCATCATCAACAACACTGACAGCGCTGGGCGATGTAGCAGGCGTGAAAACAAAAGAGCAAACAACAGGAACAATGCCCTTAGCTTAGCCCCTAAAACAATAGCAACCGCTATCAGTTGAATTACAAGCTTATGTTCGCTTTACCAACACAGACCGTTTTGATGTTAATTATACAACCGTTTCTACAGGCACAAACTCGGAGTTATACCGCCTGCACATAATATACATTCAAACCTGTCTTTGAGGACAGAATCGTTTAAGAACCAAACTGGCTGTTTTGTCGTTTGCCTTGGAAAGGGGAGCCGCTATAACGTTAACGCATATACATGAGAAAAAATAAAAACTGATGGATTTTGGTATTATTCCAATTAATTGTCTTATTTGTTATAAAGCAATGGTTCGCCGTCAAACGGCCGAACGTCAAACGGTCGATCGTCAAAAAGGAAAAAATTTAATCATCAAACGTCAATGATAGCTGTCAAATGCAAAAGTCAAATGGACCAGATGGTTCTGCAATTAATTAGTTCAGCCTGGATCAACAAACAGGTAATTAATATTTTTGCGATCAGTTTGAATTTCTTTACGCTAATTAAAACTCGATTGTTGATAATTACCGTCGGCTCGCCAAAAGGGACGTTCTGAAATTGTCTACAAAAACTGAAGGCAAACTGTATTAAAATGCGAGCAACACCAGAACGTCCCTTTTGGCGAGCCGACGGTAATTACTTCCCTGTTTAATACATTACCGCTATCTCCCCTCGGTCCTTGAGTAACTGTTATTTCATAATAAATAACGCTCATCACTCGCTCGAATGTGAAGGGTAGTCACGCATCACTTGATTATAGTAAAAAAAGCAGTTTAGATAACGAACCCTGCACCGATTTTAACATTAGTTTAATATCTTTAAGAGATGGATGATCGACAACCGCAGCTGACTGGTGGGAGGACTTTCAAGGCGCGCTTCGCTATTTAAACCTGCAGCTGAAAGCTGCCAGCCTTACTTGGTTATTTTGGGAACCTTCGGACCCATGCTCGCAATTCTTTGCCAAGCTTCATTAAAAAGCCGAGCAATTCAACATCAACGCACTGACTTAACATTCGAGCGAGCGATGAGCGTTATTTTTCAACTATGAAATAACAGTTGCTGTAGGACCGAGAAGAGATAGTGGCAATGTATTAAACAAGGAAGTAATTCAGTACCGTTGGCTCGCCAAAAGGGACGTTTGAAATTTTCTACACAAACTGAAAGCACACTGTAAATATGAACAACACCAGTGTTATTGCAATGCATGAAGTGTTTAACCTAGAGGGGTGGATAGTATTATCAAGGTGTTGATGTTACGTTTATAGGAAAAAATTTGAATTAAATTTGCTAGTTGCGCCGAGAAAACCTGTCGATCAAAATAAAAACATGCAGCGTTCCTATCAAAAGAATACCCTGTTTGAATGAAAACGCACGACACAAACGTTTGCATGCCATCTTTAATACCCGTTGAGTTCTCAACTGGTTATTTTCCAATAAGTTGACTAAAAGTCTTCATGGTTAAATACAAACCTACGCCCACTCAGGGTCTTAGAGTGCGGTATTTAAGGGGGGAGGCACCTAGCTATAAAACTGTTGCTATAGATGACTTCTAACCATCATATCTTGGGTTCCCTTTCAATCCTGGAATTAGCTTTTTTCCATGCTTGTTCTATTGGAGGCTGCTTTCACTTTTGGCAGCTTTAACCATATTTGGAAATTCACGTGACCAGAACACAAAAACGCTAACAGCTTACATCTTTAAATCTGTCGTATCGATGCTTTGAAATTCGCAATACTGTAAAAGTAATGACGCCACAAAAAAATTATGACGTCATAGCTTTTTAACTAATGGGAATCGGCACAAATCCTTACGACAGATTTTGCATCTGAATGCACTCTATCCATTGGCTTTGGTTTCATCCGAGAAAGATGTAAGCTGTGCGAGTTGTAAGCGTTTATGTGTTCTAGTCACGTGACTTTCCAAATATGGTGGAAACTGGCAAAAGTGAAATGAGCCTCCAATAGAGCAAGGATGGCAAAAATACTAATCCAAGGGTTGAAAGGGAACCCAAGATATGATGGTTAGAATTCATCAAAAGCAACCGTTTTCTAGTTAGGAGACACCTCCCCCCCCCCTCAATCTATTTTCAAGCTGGGAATGCCTTGATGAGGTGACGGTAAATGACCGCCAAAAGATCATGCAAATCCATCAAAAACACCAAGAAGACAATAACCACCTGTTATGGCGAAGGAAAATCAAAACTGCGGGAAAAAGAATCGGCAAAGAAACGTTGGAGCAAAAACAAGAAGCTCCAGGGGAAAGAGTTATACCGCGCTAGTTCCGAAAAGCTCTCTGACTGCTTCCCCCTGATTGGGTAGAAAAATATTTTGTTAAATTCTGCCCAATCGGCGAACCGTAACTTTAGAGTCACTTTCGTGTGTTCTTACACGGCAATTATTGTATCAAATTTCAAATTTAAAATGTTTTAAAAATCGAGGCGCCATTTTGTTCAAGGATAAGGGCCGTCTTTTCATCTGCATAATTAATACCAGTTAAAATCATATTTGAATATTCCTAAATGTTTCATCTCTACCCAATAAACTGGCTATGTTGAGGCTGGTTATTTTAAAAGGCTGTATATTTAAATGGCACCAACACAAACACTCAGTTGGAGGTGAGGATGTGTATTATATTTGCTCCTGGTGTTTTGACAGGATGACAGTTCACGACTGACAAATAAAAAATGAGAACGTATCAAATAAAACGGGAACAGAGTTGCCAGCCGTTTGGGACTTTTGAACATCTTTAGTGTTAACCAATAAAATAACTCGAAACACTACTAACACACAGAGTTCAGCATGAGCTGGGTAGTTTTGTCAACGTGGTACGGTCTCGCAGGTTTGGCGGCCATTATTGGTAACGGGGTTGTGTTGTGGTTGATTGCCAGAAACAGATCGCTAAGAACAGTTTCCAACTTGTTCCTGGCTTCACTGGCTGCAGCGGACCTACTAGTAGGACTTGTTATAGATCCGGTGTGGATATCTATTAGGCACTTGGGTTATAATACAGAAACGCACGTGGAAACCTACTCGGAGATCATTGACTTTCTCTGGAGCCACACAACAGTGGCTTCTTCATTCAACTTATGCTGTGTAACTGACATTTGCCATCTTTTACCCTCTCCGCTACGAAGCCATTATAATATGCTATGTGCTCATAGCCATTGTTTGGTTCATGTCCGTGGTTCTCCCATGCTCGACGCTGTTTGTTGATGTGACAGGGCTACGAACAATTTGGCTATCTTTCACAGTTCTTACGATATTAATGCCAATGGTCATTATCGCATTCTGTTCTTTTAGAAATTTTAAAGTTGCTGCAGCGCAATCCAGGAGAATAACTGACGATACGTAACAAAATCATGATATTATGAAGAAGCGAAAAAAGAACTTTAAGGCTGTCAAGACCATTAGCATCGTGGTTGGACTGTTTGTTGTTTTCTGGTTGCCAAGTCTTGTTACTTCTTTTTTGCGTTATTTTAGCAAACGATTGACTTGGCCCAAATTGTGGGCGCCAATCGAAGCAGTCGCATTTACTTCATCGGCAATAATAAATTGGTGTACTGCTTGCGCAGTGACGAATTCTATGAAGCCTTAACGCGTACCTCATTCGGAAGAAAATGGCTTTCACCATTCACTTGAAACAGTAGCTGAGTGAATATAACAATTTTTTCTATGATTTTAAAATAAACAGGGTAAATTTCAATCGTACTTTCGTTTTACTGGATCAATAAACTCAAGTTCGATTAAAACGACTGGATTTCAAGATATCACTTGAAGTTGGCTTCAAAAGTACTTTAGATGATAAATTATACTGTTAGTTTTTGATGCACATTTACATCTTTGAGAGGAACATGGCCTATGATTGATCGCTTGTGGGCTACAACAGCGATGAACGGATATTTTGAAGCGATTATGGCGAGGTCAGTGAATAACGATCCAAAGAAATAATATACCTGTTACTTCACAAAGGTAGAAATTACATTAGCCAAGGAAAGCAATTAGGTTTTCGATAATATTTTCGACTTGCAATAATCATTCTTTCTATAAGCTTAAAGTTTATCTCCATTTTGCCAAAATGTAACAAACTTAATCGAAGCTATCTTATACCTCGGAAGCTTACGATAAAATAAAATCAATGCAAGAATTTCTTTGACTGTTTTTTTTTCGAGGAAGATTTGAGTCAAAAGCTGTTGGACTATTGAAAATTCATCGTCGTGGGTTTAGACATAACTTAGTAATAGACTGAGTCTTTTTTTGTCCCGAGGATGAACGGACTACAAGGCGTTAACACTGAGTTCCTCAAAATGTTAGTATAAAGAGAGAAATAACCACCAATTCTCGCTGAATCATTTAACTACAAGTCTGCATTGTCTGTTTTCATCGGTAAACGATTTCCTTTGATAAATAGACCAACAATTCCTGCTGCTAACAGCTGTTATCCCAGAATGGCTCAGGAGACTGATTTTTATTTTCCCTCATCAGTTTTCATGGACTGTCCAACAGACTTGAAACACTTCAGTAGCTCTGAATACAATCAGGAGCTCTTGATAAAAGGCAAATAATTTTTCAAAAAAATCCCATAGCGGATAAAATTGATGCAAAGTTTCCTGAGGTGATAGCAAAAACCTTGCGGGTACTACCTTAAGAGCGTGCCGCCAATTTAAGGCTAAAGAAAACGGGATTTGATACCACATAGTTCACTTTGCAATATACCATAATACTCTTTGTTTGTCCCCCAAAAATTTTGCGTAAGCATTGTTTCCAGTTTCTCTTGGGACTTACAATGGTCCCAAGAGAAAACAAAAACAATGCTTATGCAAAATTTTGGGGGACAACAAAGAGCATTATGGTATTTTCCGAAGTGGGCTATTTACAGGCCCAAACCCGAACTGAAAATTATACCCTATTCAAGGACAGATAGGTGTTCTATCTCATTATTTGTTTTGTTTCTTTGATATATCACGTCGCCTCTAATTGCAGTATTTGCTTAGTATTTTCGATGAGCTTATCGCATTGATTTGGCCGTTCAGGTAGCTAAAGTTTAAACATTGAAAAGATCCGTTTCTAAGCTATTGTGGTAAATATGCTAAAAGCGGCGAATGCGCATCAAAACAAGCAAAGCAAAGATTTAAAAAAAGAGTGTGGCCAAAAATGTATGTCTACAATTTTTACGTGCGAAGTTGACATCACGTAGCCTCAGCCTCCCCGCCGAAGCCCACAAATTTCGGAAGGAAAGCAGCTATAAATTCGCCTTATAATAAAGAGACATTTTTTGACATCTGTCAGTCTTTTTAGGGCCATGCAAAAACGATGGATCTAGATATTCGCTAGATCATTGAGTTAATTTTAATTTCATTATAGGCAGTGGACTACCAATAGATTTTTGTGACCAATTTTTAAATCTCATACGTCATGGCTACTTGGAAGAAGACTTGGTGTTATATGCACCGAGGGTCTCAATGGATATGGAGTAGTGGCTTTTACGGACGGATGCCCACAGGCAACCCAAGCTCTCTATCTGAACCATACAAACAATATGGCTTCAAATTTTAAGGGTTTGCATGGGAATTCTGACAAAGAATTCATGGAGGAGTTATACGAGAATTTTGTCAATAAAAAAGGCTTACTTTGTTCCGTTTGTGTTTTACTTGCTTTTTGTTTGGTTATTTCATCCATCTAAGGCGTTTTAAGCGATTTTTTTTAAATTCCTACTCTTCTTTATGAACGGATCGGAGAGTATTAGATCGGTGTAATAACCACACCACAAGCAAGGAATACACAAACGGAGCAAGGTAAGCCTTTTTTATTGACAATTTTTTTCAAATAACTACCTTCATGAATCCTTTGTCGGAATTCCCATACAAACCTTTATAATTTGAAGCCATATTGTTTGTACGGTTCACATAGAGAGCTTGGGCGGCCTGTGGGCTAACGGTTAATATTTTCATTTGGCTTTTTACGGCAAACGGTTAGAATAATTTTTAACATTTTTTTAAGAATGTTTTTTTTTCAGTTCTCACGGCTAACGGTTAACCCACAAGTTGAGACCCTTTGCACCTTGCTTTTCAGTGGCTGTTCTCTAAACTAAGTCGTGTAACCGGGGTATTAAAAGCTAGTGAAAATGAGTGTGAGATACGAAGTAGTCGCGATTAATTTAAATTTTGCTTGTATAATTAATGTATAAAGCCAATGAAAAACCACTCTAAATTATCTGAATTCGAGATCCGGCATATATTATTAAAGGACTCTTGTCAGCCAAGCCTTAAATAGATATTGTTTACATGCGAGAGTTTCAGTATTATATATTATGGGGAGCGCGTCGAAACGAAAGAGATCACTAAGAAACTTGCTAAAGGTATTAAATTTTAAACAATTCCAGTAACAAAAATTATAGCAATGCAATACGACTACGCTTCATCATACAATTTCCATAATTTCGATGGCAGAAAAAATGGCGGACGCTGACTAGGGCCCTGTTAATAATTGAAGTAACACGACCTTTCAGAATGTTCACGTATAGCCTGGCCTATCAATTGTTACAACTTGGTTGTAAAACCCCTCGGTTCAATTTCTGGCATAACCTTCTTTCTTGATAACGTTTGTGGCGACGACTTCGGTCTTCGTATGGCTTCCTGCTGACATCTGTGCTGTCTGCTTACAATCTCGAGCAACATGCGTTCATTCAAGGACTTTGACCTTATCATTTCACAGCATTGGTACCGGGAGCTTTTAGGTTGATGGCTTGACGACTGAGGATAAACGGCTGGTAGTGCCTGGAACCTTAGGACTGATCGCTGGTTGCTGGTATTATCAAAGTGACTTTCGCTTCCTTTTTGTGTCGCGCAACTTTTAAATTTGGCTCTCGGTTTTCTTGTAAAACTCGTGAGGTTTCGATCTGGTATTTTCTTGGTTTTCGACGCAAATGTGGATGGCACTCTGTTTGGTCTTCGTGTCACGTCCTGCTCAGATTTTTGATGGCTACCGATCCTCCCGACTAAAGACTTCGACCTTATTTTTTCACGATAATGTTTCCGGGAACTTAACGATTGAGGCCGAAGCGATGTCGACTGGAATGCCGAGACTTCAAGCTGATCGTTTGAATCTTTGTGATGAACTCGCCTTCCATTTCTTGTCACACCGCTTTCAAATTTGATTGCTGGCTTTCTTGTTAAACCCATCAGTCCCTTTTGTGTTTTTTTATCGTTTCTTGTCGTTGATGGCGCTGTATTTGGTCTCCGTTTCGGTTTCTGTTGACATTTATGCTGACTGTCGATCACCTCAAATAACACACATTCATTCAAGGACTTTGGTCGTACCAGTTCTTGGTAATCGAGTTGTCGGGAACTGTGAGGTAGAAGGCTTGAGGAATGAGGCTGGATTGATGCCTGGATCCTTGAAACATGAGGATTATCGCTGGTGTCTTCGTCATGACATCGGGTAATATTTTTTGTCACGACGCTTTTAACTTGGATTCTTGGTTTTGTTGTGACGATCTTCGGTTGGTGTATATCGACACATATCACTCTGTTTACTTCAGATGATGGAACTGACGCGCGTTTTTCTCGCTTCACTTGTCCATGGACCCTCCTCTTTTCAGTGTCCCTAAAATTTGGAATCGAGCCACAGCTTCGAATTCGTGGTCTTGGTGTATGGTGGTTGTCCTGGTCGTCTCCCCTTGACTGGACAGAGCAAATTCTTCTGACTTTCTCCCTAACTTCAGCTTTAGTCTTCTTCATCTTTAACATTTCTAGCATCGCGTCTCGATAGCGGCGGTCCCTGTAGCAATAAAGGAGAGGGTTGATGACAGAGTTGAGCTGAGCCATCATCATAGACCAACGAAAAAATGAACTTCTACGAAGTGTGGGATATCTTCCTCCAAGGAACAGGTAGATTGATGATGGAATAAAGGATATCAACATGGCAGCTGTCAGCATGGCAGTTGTTTTGGCGACTTTGGTGGCGAGTGTGGCTTTGATAAGAGAACGGACTTCACTGATTGT
This sequence comes from Blastomussa wellsi, assembly GCA_947652115.1. Lineage (NCBI taxonomy): Eukaryota > Metazoa > Cnidaria > Anthozoa > Scleractinia > Plerogyridae > Blastomussa > Blastomussa wellsi. The sequence continues at coordinate 10,735,754 of OX393563.1, forward strand.
TTCAATGTTCCGTTTGCGCACACCAAGGTAAACCATTATGTAGAAATAACCGACAAAATCCCAGGGAGTGAGGTAAGCATGTTAACCACTGCAAGGTATTTGTACGGGACACCAGCGATTTTCATTATGCGTGGTGGAATTGCTGTAAATATGGTTGTCAGCCACGCAATTAATGCATACTTCTTTACACGGCCTCTGGTAACGATGACTTTGTACTCTCTCCACTTCCTTATGGCCAAAAACCTCTCCCAAGCAATCACAGCTAGATGGTACGTGGACGAACAACCTCCGACATACAGTGTCAGATCATTTACGAAAGCTATTACACAAAAACTATCCGGAGTCAAATGCTGCCGGAGAAGAATTAACACATCTAAACATATAGTTAATGGCATGGAAACAGTGCCCATGAGAACATCCGTTGCAGCCAAGCTCGCCAAAAGAATGTTCGAGTTGTGTTCCTTTAACTTTTTTGTTAGCCTTACTGCTAAAATTACTAAGATGTTAAGAAGAATGGTAACGGGACATATAACGAGTGTGATCGCGGCGGTAACCTTGAACATGGTTCTATCGCTTAAAACCCAAATATGTATTGGTTTCACTGGGCAAAAAAACTCGGACAGCAGCTGGCTTGAAGTACTGGAGTTCATCTTGATACCAGGTTTTACATAAGAACTGATAAATAACGTCCATATACTCACTGCGAGAGGATTTGCATGGTGATTATGATCATCTAGCTGTCCATCGTAATTCTTCCAGTACAGGAGTTGCTTTGAGTAACTTGTTTACTGAGCAGGTCTTAGTAGTCAAGTTGTTTAAGACCATTCTGCACCTTCTGTCATGCAAACGAACAGAAGTGGAAGCAAGCAATAAAAGCAACCGTTTGTGATCTTAATTCTTTAAAACGTTGGGCGAATCAATTACATATAAATGTATACCCAATGATGGTGGAAAGCTTTCTCTAATCACGGGGAAGTTTTCTCTTTTTTAATGGAAATACAAAACAAAAGAAAACATTTTGCTTTATAAAACAATTGAGAAACAAAGCGACGAAAAATATGCGAGCGTCCAGGTTAACAGCATTGGTCATTAGTAAGTAAAACGCGTAACGTAATATTTTCCTTCAAATGTTCCTTAACGTTGGTTAACAGAAAATTCGAGGTTGCTGATCATGTTCCCAAATTAAGGGAACTTTCAAGTTCATTTCTAATTAACCGTGCAAAATACATCAGTAATTTCCCACTGACACCGTGAGAATTTAGAGAAAAAATGCAGATGAGAACTTAACTTTTGAATAAGAGAGAAAATCACGAAAGACGAGTAAAACAATTGATTTTTGGCGAGTGAAACAATTGATTTGAATCTTTCCGTTTACGCTTTTCAAAGGCTGGACTTGTTCCGATTTTGTTTTAGTGAGAAATACAATAGGATATGTGGCAGTTCAAACGAAGACAGACGTCAGTTATCCTGTTGAACACAGAGAATACCTCTTCCAACGCACTAAGAAACTATGCGATGCGAAACGAACCTAAACAGTTTTTGCTATTACACAAGGCCTAAAGTTTAGGCCTTGCGTAATAGCAAAAATTGTTTGAAAAAAGTGAACCCACATCCACTTTTCGAGAATTAGACGTATTATATATGAAGTAAACGTGGATACTTCGCAAGAAAATCGGTAGCAGTTTTTGGCCGCCATTTGTCAACCACCCAATGTTTTGTATATAAGTTTAATCATTGCACCTGTTCAAGTTCCCAGTGGTTTTATAGGATCTTATAGCACATTATCGAATTTTGCTTATATCACGCGCCCTACAAGTGATTGCTTCATACTTCAATATAAACTTTTGCTTATATAACGCCCCTCGGACTGGCTGTGCTGTCGTTTTGCATGCATATGGCTAGGCTACCTATAGGTTGTCATTTTTTGGCTCTATTTTATGAAAAGAAATTGATAATGCCTAGCCTGGAACAGTTACTTGTCTTTTTGAGTATTTCCACAAATCATCACGATCTAGCTATCAACAGTTTTCGTGATAAACAAAGATTCGATTCTTAGTAACGACTAGATGACAGTTGATTCTCGCCGTTGCCCGGCACTATGTTCTTAAAGAAAAGTGCCGAGTTTCTTCCCCCGGTCTGGAATGAACACTCCGCCAATTTAAAGGAACCCGAAAATACGCAATAAATATTTCACGGACCGTCACCTGACCATCAATATACTATATTAACCCGCATGCAGCCGTCCTGTGATGGTGTAGGTCTCAGTCGTATACTCCGTGAGCAGGGGTCCCTTTAGTCTTTCACTGACAGGATCGGTTGCTTTAGAAATCAGTTTTTGTATGACATGAGCAGTGGAAATTTCCCAGTCGGAAAAATTCAAAATTCAAACAAAAGCACTTTTTGCTAATTAGGTGCACACAAAATAGATATTTTAAGCCTTTTTCGATCCACTCAATAGCATAAAAAGGTTGTGAGTGGAACGTAGGTAGATGGTCTGTACTCGGCAAAGCGTCGATGGAAAAACAGTTACAACAGTGATTCAGTTTATATTGCGACACCGGGGAACTGGCTCAAATTAAACAAGATTCAAACTTTAACGAAAATATAGACCGAGCTCTAAACTATTATCTGATAAGCATTATTTTCTCTTACAGTTGATATAATTTAGGCGAAACGGCCTGACATGTACATGCCGACCTCAAGGGATACGATTATGCTAGCATGGCTAGCGGGCTGTACTTAGATCAAACAATCAATCGTTCAGTCAATCAATCAATACCGACTGGGCGTCGTGTTGCTAGTTTCATAGTGCATCTCTCCACCCAAGTCAGTATTGTCATGGTGCCCGCGAATTTAATTATATGTGTAGCCCAGAGGTGGAACCTTCTGGGGAGGGGGGGAGAGTAGAAATACTCCTAGCCGCTTAATGCTACAGAAACCATGATACACTCCGGCCTTATGAGCCAACAGACGTTACCTACAGACCTCACAGGATTGCCTAGAAAACGGCTCAGATATTTCATTGTTTGTAATGTTTACAGTTTTCATGGCCGGAAAAGACGATTTTGAATAATAATTGAAATTTAATCTTTATCAGAACTGGGGTGTGTGCGCACTAAATTAAAGGATCGCGATCTCCGACGTTATTCTGTCTGTATGGCAACGACTAGATAGCAAAACAACTCATGATAGAATGAAAAAGAAAGAACAGGTAAGTCGACAAATAAAGCTTTTAAGTATAACGTAAATGAACAGATGCTAGCAGTAATAGAAGTCGACATATATTCCCTTAACTTCCCTTGCGAAGCTCGTATTTAATGGCATGATTAAAATCGTTACCATCAGAATCACTGAACAGTCAATATTTTCGGACAGTTGCTAGTAAAGTTCCTTTATTTATTCTGGTAGCGATAACTAAAAACAATGGCTCATATATATGGGCTTACAATCTACGGCAAGGTTATCGGCCTTTTGTTTTGAATTTGTTTTCGAACCATTCATTCGACCTCCTTTTGGTATGCGTAACAAGCTATACCAATTTCCTGTGCCGGAAACTTACCAAAGAAGTTTAAAGCAATTTCACATAAAATTAAATGAAAATAGATGTGTTTGCGTTATGCTATATTCGGTGTGTTGATAATCCGAGACCAAAATTAGAGTAAGCCTGTAGAGCGTTCTTCGATATTCTGTTATGGGATACAACAATCGGATTGGTCAAGTGGATCACAGAGAATTCAAAGCACTAAAATTTTGTTTTCGATTCACTTGGAGATACTTGGGGAAAGAATTTTGGTAAGGTAAATTAGGTAAGTTAAGGTAAGAATATATTTAAACACGCTTGCTTTTGTGTGGTTGCAATAATTCTGAATATCAAAGGAGAAGTGATAAGCCATTTAAAAAAGAGAAAATCGGGCAATCATGCGATCAATATATGAAATATTTTCCAGTTTATATGGTCACGTGATAATATATTACAAACCACTGGAAGTGAAATCCACAATGCTGTGTTTTGTTTTCAGCAACTAAGAGTAAATTAGGTTAAATTATAAGTTTCTTTTATTCGGCGCGGCGTTGCGGAAGAAAATAACTGAAGTCGAAAGTAGGAACGAACCTTGCGTGTTACGAACAAACCTGCGTCAATTCCCCCTCGCCCCCCCCCCCCCTACCCAAGCTGATATGAATGTTTAAAAATGAACGTTTGTTTTTTTTTCTATTTAGTTGTTATTTAGTGAATCCTCTTCAATATAAAACCAGCTGTTAATTAAAATCTAAGAACGAAACTTGACAGTCTTTGTTTTTCTCCAAAGGATTGCTTTTGATAATTACCGTCAGTGCCACGTTCAAGTTCAATTTAATAAATTTTTAATTAGTGCCGAAAGTCGAAGTCTGCATTCAATTTCATTTTCGAACTAGGTTGAATTATATATTGAGTTCTATTTCCAACTGAGCAACGGATGTTAAATGGTAAGCTTTTTGAACCAGGGTACGATATTTAGCTGAATGAATGCTGACTCGTCTCAAACTAGTCTCCCTCTTCAAAATATACAGCACTGTATTCTTCGAGGAAGTCAAGCTAGACAAAAGTAAACCCGAAACAGGAGATTCTTTCGGGCGAAAAACGGAAAAGCAGACTAGAGGGAAATATCGACAACTGAACCTTTAAAGAATTGATACCTGAGTACAAAACATCGTACATGAATTACTCACTGAAGTGTTTTTTATTTCACTGAAGTACATGGCTTATCGTTATGCAGATAAAGGCGAGATGGTGAGTATCACATGCATGGAAGAATGAATTGAATTGCTCAGCCACAAACGCAATGCTCATGATTACCATACGTTAGTGCAAAATAAATTTTAAGGAGCCCGGCCGGTGTAGTTGGTCATTTTGTTTGGTATGACTGGGATAAACCAGATTGCAAACGTTGGTCTCTATTGCTCACTGTAAAGGTGTATACCTTGTATGCTGTTACAAAAATAATATACAACCCAAAAGTTGTATTTTTCTTATTGCTGCCTCCTTTGGTCTAAAGTTCTCTGTTTGTGATCAGTTTTAGGGCAGCATAATAATAATAATAACAATAATGATAATAAATTTAGCGCTTATACTATAAAATGTTATTCGAACGCTTTACAAGAAGAAAGGACATTGTTAAAAGCACTAAACGTGAAACATGAACTTAAATGTTCACAAATTAAGATCATTAAATTTAAATTTAAATCATTACAGAGTAATACGGTCATACGCTCAGGACCAAATCGAAAAAAATTCGTTATAAGCATTATATAAGCATCCCCGCCATCACTGAATTGGCAACAGTAAAGTTGGCAGTTGATGATTAATGTCCAGTAACAGGTGTCAGTTCACGTTTCCGAAACCTTGTTTTTGATTACACTGTACTCTTTTTAGAAAGGATAGGATCTTACCGCATATTTTTAATCTCATATCTCGCTTACTGCATATTTTTAAACTCATATATCTCACTTCTGGTTCTTAATGCCCACCTTATAAAGCACTTTTTAAAACTTACAGCCACAATATTTGTAATTCTGAAGATTGTTTTACAGTGAGGACACTCGAACCGTGAACACTTGACATTTATTTTTACATATTTTTTTACCATTATCCAATGTTAGCCATTCATATAAACAGAAGAATTAGCTTTCTTAGGCGCTGAAAACACTACTCCTTTGGTCTATGTCAAGAGTTCTCATTGGATAACCATAACAAAAAAATGTAAAATAAATGTCAAGTGTTCACGGTTTGAGTGTCCGCACTGTAAATTAACTCGCTAAAATTGTATAGCACAATACGTAGAAGTCTTTAAGGATTTTATAAAGTTTAAAACATATTCACTGAATGGATGCTCATCTTGAATTATTAATTCCATATTTACCCCATTATCGCAAAGAGGCGGTACGCACCTCTCCGAACGCTTAGCAGGATTGCCTGAGAAAACAAAAGAACAAACAACAGAAACAAGGACGCTAGCCTTAAACAATAGAGGCGCGTGATACAATTAGAAGAGGTGCGTGGCTTCTGATCTCAAAGACCTCAGTGTGCCACTTGACACAGGGGCGAATCTAGGGGAGGGGTGCAAAGGGTGCACACCCTCCCTCTGAGATGACCTGCGGCTTTCTAATATAACTATTATACTACTTACGTCACCCGTCAGTTACGTCAATAGTGGTGCACCCTACTGAGAAAAATCCCAGCGTGATGAGAATAGGTGACGTGACTCATTATCTCTATTCAAACAGGTCAATGGCATACAGCTCTTTAATATCCGAAATTACATGTCCAGTTTCACGCGTTATACGCGTTCAGATTCACGGGTGATGCATGCCTACTGACGTTATCATCTCCAGCAGCTAAATCAACATCCGAGTCATCCGAACCCAGGCCTGGGGGCGAATCTCAGCCCGGACTCAAATTCACCTTGTAATCAGGCCCTTACAAAAAGTTATTTTTTTAACAAAATTACATGTAAATCTATATTTATATTGTCTGAAGTCGATAATTTTTTCTTTATAAAACTTGCATATATTTACCCTCCATTGTGTAATTAGAATCATTTACAGATTTACGGTATACGATTTTTAGAACCAGATAAAGATTTAATCTATTGGCGAATACTTTACATTCATCTTCACCTTGATTAGTTATTGAAGTCACCTTAAAGGCCCACGTGCCGACCGCTAGTCGTCGATTATCGAGTAGGAGTTGAATTTATCCTTGATAAGTCACATTGCAGAAGACAAAGTAGAAGTGTTTCTACACTTCCATGACGAGTTTGATATCAGCTGCTTTTCAAGTCCTATTTAGACCTTGCATGAATGAGTTTTAACTGGAGAGACCATAAGTAAAGAGACCTGTTTTGCACATTTCAGTTGCACATATAAGTGTCAAAATGACGGTTTGGTTATTATGTAATTTTTCTCATTCTTCGGTAATTTTTAAAGCTTTTATAAATTGCCGACACATCGTCTGGAAAAGTCCTTCTTTTGTAATAACTGTAAAAAATTTGGTTCCTCCAACATGTTGGACACAAATTTGCCTGCTGTTCTTGCTTGGCAGATTAGGTTTTGACATAGATTTGCATTCATTATAATCTCCATAAGGTAAACGTAGACGGCAATTTAGTAAATAGAACGCAATTTTAAACGTCAGAAAAAATCTGAGCTACGTGATAAAAGGAATAGATACCAAGTCAAACTGTCACCTTTTAGCATCTGTAAAATTTGGCCTGTCAAAACTGCAACTCAAAATACGTGCCTTGAGTAGGCAAGATACAACGCGTTTATTTCATTTGCTCTGTCCATATTACTTAAACGCAGACAAAAGGAATCCGCCGGAATATATTGTCTTGAAAGCGACTTTTTTTGTTCTTACTTAAATTAGCATTTAGTTTGTCGGAAACTCATTGGCAAAAAGTGAGGCTTAATTGCAAAAAGAGTTGGAACAAATTTGTAGTTGATTTTCAGTTATTTCTCTCGTAGACCCAGCTCCTCGTCTCATTTCTTTCAGATCGCCTGCCGTCCACCTTTTCAGCTCATAAACAGATAATCCTGACTGACAAGTATCGCCCTAGCAGGTAAAACACTGAGATTGTTTTAGGTAAAGGAAGATAGATTTTATTAAATGCATGGTAGCTGCTATCCTATTTGCAAGAAACATCTTTTAACCAGGTTAATATTTTTTCTCCAACTCGCAACTAAGATTTCTGTGATGAACTTGCTAAAAGCGATTTTTATGATAAAGTTCCAACTTAAAGGTTAGAGATTTCCAATTCCTTGTTATCGTTTAAAGCAAAACAAAAGAGAAGCAAAACCAAAAATCGATTACTTCGTAAAACCGACAAGAAAATAATGATACGGCATTATATTGGAGTTATGTAGTTGAGGATCATTGAGCTGGACAAGTTTTAGCATAGGGCAACGTACATTGGTTTTTCTTTTTGGACACGCTTACCGGTGAAAATGAAACATTGATACGCGAGCTGTTTATGCAAGGTTATAAGCATTATTACTTAGACTGCTTAGGCGCGAAGAGAGTAAATATTCCCAGTTATTTGGCAAAAGTTACTAGCAAGTCAGTTCTGGATAGGTGTTTTGACAACAGATAACCACCGTAGTTAACCTTGTTTAAATAATCCAGTTATACAAACTAAAAAGAATTTATCCATTAAGTCTAGGAACTGAGATTCAGATTAGTTTGTTGCTGTTGTTCAGTATTCTCGTTTATCTTACATGTCAGCTTTAATGGTGTTCGGTAACTGCTGAATGCACGTACGTTGCCTTCCTTCGTGGGAATATCGGTTTTAAATGTTGACCAAAGAAAAACAAATTGCCCGTTGTGAAGTCTGCCAAACTTGGCCGGCGAATGAAATATGTAAAACTGAAACCTTAACGGTTCCGTTCCGAGAAAGCCATTCGCGGGATCTCACTGAGATCAAAGTGGGAAGCCTAAATTTAATAACTTGTCGGCTTCTTAGTAAGAGCATTAGCGAACATAGCAACTGTTTTATGACCTCGTTGTTATTAAATATTTTTTGCGTCTCTTTTTCATTTTACTCTATTGCATTGTTTTACCTTTGAAAAATACCTTTTTTTTGCAAAATAAAGTACAAATACAACATGTTTCTTTGTACATTACTGGAGACCTTCAACAGAATTTGGCTGGGTATACTACCGACTATTTCAGTTTACTTTTTCGTTTTCAATAAACATCGCTAATCGTAAATGAAATTGCAGCTGTGTCAACGTATAGCAGCTGACGATGACATTGCCTAAAAGTTCGAATCACGTACACATATACACTGTATACTTCGCATTTACAGATTTTCATCGCGCTCAAGCGTAGTCGAGCCCGAGCAATTTTCCATTTTTAATAGTAACCTGCGTGCAATGCGGATTAGAGAACAGTTGGAGAATCAATCAGATTTATGGATTTGCAATCGAATACAGCTTAGTGTACACCCATTTTAGTTGTATGCCTTCATGAAATAGTGCCACTTTTCCCCAGAAATTAATTATTTATTTTAGAGTCACCAGGAACTAAATTCTTCTTAGAATTTCAGTAGAAAGCCAGATAGTTTCTGAGAATACTGTTGCTGATCACGAAGGCGAAAATGTCTCTAAATGTTACAAAACGGTGTTAGCAATTATTGTCCGACAAATGTGTGGAGCAGAAACGGTAATTTGTTGTTGGAATGGAGTCGAAGTACGCAATTTAAATATGTTGTTTAGCATGACATGGGCATGCTTCTACGGGACTATTTATAATGCTAAGACTCTTGGACATGTCGGAAATGCGGAAATGGAATTAGGCATCATTATACATAAAAGTCCATTTGCTTTCATTTATCTTCTTTTTAAGTTTTAACGATTTAGCATTTGCGAGCTTAGAAAATAAGGATGATCAAGGGTGGATAATGTGACATTTTTTTCACAATTTTGCAAATTTTTGTTCTTCCAAGTCACTCTGGGCTGAGAAAATAGAGCCGGGCTGTTCAAAAATCGATTAATTAACCCAGAATTAAAAATTTATCGAGGATTTCAAGATTAGTCGACGTCAAGACTGTAGGATTGGAAAAATCCTCACTGAAAAGTAAAAAAACGGTAATCTGTGATTTAATCAGAATTCAGGTCAATTCAAGCTTATCCCGGATTAACTTAATCGTACTTTTAAAAACCCGCCCCAGACCTTTAAGCACGATCAGTGCATTTCCTTCAAACTTAGAAATCTTTTTACCGCTGGTTATAGTATACAAGTTATCAGATTGCAGATAAGCCTAGGTTTGTAGGCCCAATAATGCTGTTGAATACGTAGTTCTGGCTAAGTAAGGGGAACTGAAATTGGGAAATTAATTGATAATGGGAAGTTATTGACATCAAGAAAATAAAATGTTCTCGTATGATAAAGATCTTTTCAATTGATCTTTTATCCTTCCAGCACGATCAGTGCATTTCCTTTAAAATCGCTATGAATCTTCCCCCCTCATTTCACTGGGGAGATTACTGCTTACATCAATTTATGGAGATTTATGGAGACTTATGGACTACCTGAGTGTTTTAATGTAATCTCAGTTATTCGCCCACTTTGGAGTCTCAAAAGTCCATATCATGCACGCTGACAATTTTGTTCTCGGTTCCGTGGTACGTGATGAATCCGAAGATGAAACAGGGAGAGGAAAATAGAAAAAAAATCGCTGTGCCTCGCTTTGCCATGTAAGTACGTACCTGACTGTTTTTCAAAATACATTCGCGTTTGCAAAATTGTCTAAGTGGTGGTTGCTGTTTCAGCGCCTATTTTAAAAGTAAGTTTTAGCGCTTTTACATGTAATAAGGCTATATACCAACAACCAAATTTAACAAGATCGTACAATAAGGCATGCCAGAGAGAGGCCTGAGCTATTTCTGAAAAATAGAATAATAGTAGATAGTTAAATAATCCATGAACGCGCATGGCGTAAGTTTCAGAAACGTTTTTTTTATGTGATGTTGAAACGAAAAGAAATAACGATTATTTAATACAAAGATGTGCAAATACTATTGTTTCTCTTCTATTCAATTATTGTCCTTTCGATAAAGCAACACTCTTGCTTAATAATTTAACAATGTTTCACTGTTCCATGCACGGTGCTAAATATATTCAGCTGACTCTTCTTGGAAGTAACACTTATATATGTTATACCTGGTTTAAAACTGGTGATACTAAATGCAACAAGCAACGAATGCTCGTGCAGTTAGTAACAGGAGAAACAAGCTAGGAATTGAGACGAAGGTGGTAAATTCGCGATATTTGCCGTATGCCAACCCAATCCCTTTTTTCGTTATCCCAGAAGATGTCGATAACGACAATAATTTATACTTCAAATTAAATTTCGTTCCATTAACTACGCAGCGTTAAATTTTTAGTTTCTTAATGCACAACTGACAACAAAGAATTACTATTATCTGAAAACAAAAAATGTAATGTATTATCTTACCGGCACTGAAGTACTCCAGTTCAAAAGCAAATATTTGATTGCCAAGTCAGCCCATCACAGCATTTATGTAAATAGCTACTTCCTCTGTAATTGTCGCAAATTGTAATTTGCAGATTTCACATAACATATGATAATAGCCTTTTGTATAGCGGTCAAGTGAAACGTGTTAAAACCGAGATACGTTTAAACGTAAAAATATGTGACAACGGGGAAGGCTGAAATACCTCACATGGAAGCCGGCTCACTCAAGAGATTAATTCTCAAACAGCGTTCACAGTTAATTGTTCATTCTCCTCAAGGTTCGATATTGGTGGATGAAGGATCCTATAAGTGTTTTTCGAGAAATCTGAGTTTCAAACACAAAATTCCATTTTATTAATTGCAGTTGTATGGATGGTGTGCCATTAAAAGAACTGCAATTTCTTAAGCTGTCTTTTCTACCCCAATTATCCACGTAATCAACCAAACAAAAACATAGGGGTGACTGGGCGTGGAACAACAAAAAATATCAGCCAATTCTCCCTCTTCTATCAAGCTCCAAAGTTTTTCAACTTTCTTACTCCTGAGAGTACCAGCTCTTCATCCCTTGCATCCTTTAGAAAGAAATTTAGAAAATCTATTATCAACAATTACTAATTCTTCATCTCTTGTACCCTTTTAGTTTAGGAAAAAAACCCTAAAATTATATTATTAATAATTATTATATGTATTATATATTAAAAGAACTTGTCAATATAAAAGTGTACTTTCTTGAGAGGGAACCTAATTTTGCAAGCCTTATATATAGTTTTTATGTTTCCTCGCCATTTATCAATCTTTTCTCATATTTTCTTTATTAGTAGTTGTTGTAAATGCTTTTGTAATGGCAAATAATAATAAAAAAATGAAATCGTAAAAATGTTCATTTTTTTCCACTTCAGATTAACGTGTCATCTGGATAGAAACTGAACATGACAAACTCTTCATTTTTGCTGAACTTGACTCAAGGTTATTCCACGAGCGCCCCAGCTACCTCGACAGAAGAGGAAACTATTGAATTACCATGTGCTGTCATTTTATGCAGTGTACTGGGCGTAGCCAGCGTACTGGGTACTCTTGGGAACAGCTTAGTTTTCATATCCATAATCAATTTCGACAACTTGAGGGCAATCCCAGACCTGTTTATTTTTAGTCTGTCTTTGTCTGATTTCTTAGTGACAGCAGTTTACCAACCTTTGAAAGCTTACAGGTTCGCACATTGGCAACAAGCCTCTACAGACATGCTACTTTTGGCAATATCCAGTTTTCTCGGACATTTCGCATTAATTGCTTCCATTACAAACATGTTTGGTGTGACGGTGGAACGCCTGATTTCCATTCGATTTCCTCTGAAATACGATCTTGTGGTGACAAGAAGACGTGCTGTAGTTACTATGATCTACATCTGGATTTTTTCCATGACGTATGGAGCAGTTTGGTCCAGAGGAGTTGGTCCCGAACAATACCTGGCAATTTATTTCATTCTGGTCCTCACTGGAACAGTTTTAATTTACTTCTATATATTTCTCGTTGCTAAAAGACTCGAGGACTCGGTAATCCAATCACAGAATGGTTCAACTAATGTTGAAAGGTCTAATACGTACAGAGAACGCAAAGCAGCAAAAACCATCGCGATCATTCTTGGAGTAGCTGTTGTTTGTTGGCTCCCGGTTTTGATTGTTCCGAACGTAATCGCCAATAATATAAATAACGAGAGTTTCTTGACTGTTTTCTTTCCACTCCACGTCTTGTCAGTTTGCAATTCTTCTATCAATCCTTACATTTACTGTGTAAGGAGTCGTAGGTATTCCGCGGCTTTTGTCCGGTTGCTTCGACTAAAGAGGTTTGGCAAGGTGCAAGCGACTGTTGCAATTGCTCCTGCTTATTCATTGCGTAATCCAGCGATAAGTATGGGTAACACTCCTAAGGAGATTCAATCTCCACGCGGTGAAATCAATGACATCATCCTTTGACAAGACATTGACCATCATTTTCGTGGTTAATTGACTGAGCCCGCATTGTCCTCCGCAGGGATGCTGCTTAGCAACATGAAGCAATCCTGGTGGCATTGTTGATGTAGCAATCGATTTTGGAATGTTCGCTCTACTTCTTATTGGATAAATACGAGTAGAGTATTGTTGCGAGACGGGATTTGCCAACACTAGTGTGTGTGAAACTCTAAACTGGAACATTGTAATGAACGATTATTGAGCAGAAATTTCATTTCTTGTTCTTGTCCCAGTATGTGGAACAAAGAGAAGTTAAATGAGATGGGTCTTTTTGTTCGCCCTATTTTCGTGTTGGATAAAAGGATTGGAGTCGGGTCACTGCTGTTACGTATTGGGATTTGAAAATGGTAGTGTAGTAATTATTGAACAGAGCTTTATCTCGTGTTCTCTGTTCTTCAATATTTTTCAAAATAAATGAGCAGGGACTGGGGAAAGATATTTAAATACAATTTAATCGAAGAATTGAGCCTGTTACCGGAACGACCATTCGAGCATTAGTGCGTTTACCAAATTTGAGTGTCATTAGTTTAAACGCAATTTTTGAAAACCTTTTATTTTAAGAGAGCTTTACTAAACTGTTTGAAAGACCCACCATTGACTCCCCTTATCTTCAATCAAGCTCAAAGTTTACAATCTGAATAAGGCTTGGATTCTCTTCCCCCTTGTTGCAATTCACTTTTCAACCCGATCGAATTTGACTTTAGGCACTCATACCCAGTCCTCTGCTAGTTTAGAACATGGCTAATTTCCAAATCATTACTCTTTGAGTTATGAATATTAGTTATGCTATAATTTGTGGCATTATACTGTAAGAAATATAGGAATAAATAATTTAATTCTTTACTTACTCGATATCTATATTACGTATTTCATTCGTTGTTCCTTTGGACATTTTACATGTCGCTCGGTGATTGGGCAATAGTTTTCACACTGTGCAGTATTACACTCATTTTGCCCAAACTGTTATGTCGTCGCGGTAAGGTGGGGCAAAAACCAGTGGCTGGCTTAATTATAGTCTCATCTTTTGTAAGATCCGGAGACGAGCCGTATCTCTTACCCACCTCTACCACCTGCACACTGTTTTAAAGTTTTCTTATTGATGGTGAAGCTGAAGGTGGCAATTCTTCGATCAACATCGATCATGGTAACTCTTTCTAATCTAAACAAAATTTCCCATTTTAAGAAATAAAAACAGTCAAGTTTTCTGTTCGATGTAACTTCTTTTCCCAGAAAGCACTATACCCGAAGGTCAACGTGACATGTACAAAAACATAACAGCTTTCGAACATATAGTTCGCGAACAATTTGAGGGAAAACGAATTCGAGTTTACCTTATAGCGTGACATTTACTCTCCGTTAGATATTTCTTATTGCTGATATGGACCTCAAATTACCGGACTAAAGGGAGATAAATATTTGCTTTCTATATGGAAACTTCATTTCCGCAAATGATAATAAGTCTCTTAATGATTTTATCAATCCCATCAAACTAGTGCTATTTGGTTTTCCTTACTTGGTCTTACTTGTTTCTTTGACGAAGGAATTAAACAACGCTGAAGTGGAATAGCACAGACTGTAACGCAAGAAGGGCCTTTTACCTTTGCCTGAATGATTCTGCATGGTATGGCAAACAATCAGTCACTGGGCACACTTATTCCTTTCGTCGTGTCCAGTGCGTACTGGATGGGTAAACATGGACCCTTTACTGCCTTGTGGTTGACCTTCTATCAGTGGAGTGGGAACCCATTCATTTGGGATCCCTTATATCAACACCATAAATGCCACATAGGTTGCTAGAGATACTACTGATTAATAGTTAATAAATATAGATTACTTCATAGAAAGTGCGACGTACGGATTTTTATTCACGAGTTGCAAAACTTTGGAAAACGAACGAGTGAGCGCAGCGAACGAGTGAGTTTTCCAAAATTTTGCGACGAGTGAATAATAATCCGTACAAAGCACTTTCTATGCTGTAATTTGTTTATTATATATAACGAGTACTCAACCATTGTAAACTTAAAGCGATTTTTCTAGTCTATAATTAAAGAGTTAAACGCAGCGCTATGAGGAAAACAAAGCTGCAAATGCATTCTGATGGCTTTCCAAGCGAGATCTCTTTTAAATAGAAAAGAAAAATTACGGCGACGACAAGCTATCGTAAACAAGAACTTTATTTAAATAGCGGTATAAAATACACTGTGTTCATACTTTTTAAAAGAAAAGCTTTTGCAATCGCATCGAGAAACGTCGCCATAAGTGAATCAACTACTGCGTGCAAATCAACTGGCGAATTTTTGAACAAAAGTTGTAATAACCGAAGGAGTCGGTTCATTAAACAATAATTACGAAATCCATATTCAAAAGTGAAATATTTACTTTACCCTGGTGTTCCCAAGAGTGCTTGAGTTTTCTTAGAACGCCCACGGCTGCGTTGTATCAAAGCTACAATGAAAGTCTTTCATTTCTTGGCTTTCCCTTATCGGCATTTAGTTTGTCTTCGCTCCGCCTGGATAATGATTTTAGCATTTCCATATCATAACTGTGTTCTCAAGGTTTTGCTTGGCGTGTTTCTGGTGGCTTTCCTTTCCATAAAGTTCTCAAAAGTACAAAATTTGTAGCCAAAACATAAACTGTCTTCGAGAGCTTGCAAACTTACAGCGTGTTGTTTTCACCTGTTGGAAACCATTTGAATTCCCGCGCTCTGATTGGTTAGGTCGTTCTACTCTTGATGCTGATTGGTTATATTTTTCACATGTGAAGAAAGCTATACGCGAAGCTGATTGGACGTATCGCTTTTCTCACATGTGAAAATATAGCAGATATAGAATTCTATCTGCAAGGTTTATTACCTAAAATTGTCGCTATATATATATAATAAAAAATGATTCTGCATGGTATGGCAAACAATCACTCAATGGGCACACTTATTCCTTTCGTCGTGTCCAGTGCGTACTGGATGGGTAAACATAAATGACATCCATTTGTGGCTAAAGTAGACGAAATTCTTTATTTAAAGAGGGAAGCCCAAAATTAGTGAACAGCACTAATAAACCTGTGGGTTCTATATAATACTATAAATTTAAAAACTAGCAAGAACTACAAAGTTTAAATATTATAAATATAACACTGAGTACTTTTTACAATATTCTAGCTAGATAAAAAATCAAAAATATTCAAGATTAAAAACTACATATGAAAATGCAAAAGAAATCCTAACTGTTCTAATTGAATTTATCCCCAAGGGCACGAGCTTGGGCTGATCAAGTCCGTGGACGTGGCATATACCGGCTGCAATATGTTCAGAATTCGTGCCCAAAAAAGCAATACCGTTAGGCGTAAACATTTTAAAATTTAAACTGTTAGCCGTGAAAGATGTTAACCGCAAAATATATTAACCACGAAAGTCAAAGTCTCAAGATCAGTTATCAAGGTTGTCGGATGTGTCACAGAACGCGTTCACAGAAGTTGTGACAGTTTTGACTGATGCTCTGTATCTAAAAATCTTCAATTCAATGCAAATGAATTTTAACTCTCCTGTTAATCGTAACTGAAATACATTAACCGTTAGCCGTAAAAAAGGCAAAATAGTAACCGTTAACCGTAAAAGCCACCACCCCTTTGAGATCCTCTTACAAAAGCAAGATAAATATTTGTAATCTAATTTGTTTTCGCGTAAGCCGTGAGATAAATTTTATTCACGCCTTGCCCTGAACATTTTTGACTGAAATATTGCATCCTTGAACTTTAATCAGTTTAAAACTAAAAACAAAAATCCAAAACATGTGGGAACTAAGCAATAAGACTGAAGTTAGAAAACAAGAGTAAAATATATTAAAATTAACATCCAATAAGAGATTAAATAGTCATTGTTGGACCATTATGTTCTAGCTTTAATCCAACAAGGATATTTCTACAAACAGAAAGAGTAAACACGTCTGATCGTTGCCTTTACTACTTGTCTAACTTCCCTGATTTTCCAACAATAAATGAGTGGATTCAGCGAGGAATTGAGAAAAACCAGAGTTGAGGTGAATCCCGCTGCAAGCACGTCAGACATCATTTCACCACGGCTAATGTTTACAACTATCAGTAAAGTGTATGGAAGGTAAAGAACTATCATTGCAAGAAAAACCCACATTGCACTATGCACTGTCTTTTTATACCTAAATACGTGCCACTGATTGCAGACGTTAAGTTGACCAGGCTCAGAGTGCTGAAGAACCCGAGCTTGCCGACAACGTAACGTGAAATATATTTTAATGTAGCAAAATGATGAAGCTACAAGACATAGAAGTACATTTATACCTATAACAGTCTGGAAAATTTGCACAGTAGTCCAAAAGTACAACATACCATGTGACGCCGAAACCAACCAGAAGGCAATAGTAACTCCTCGCACTCGCGCCAAGGTTACAACATGTCTGTACCTCAGCCCCAAAATCAGAGCGAAAAGTCTGTCCACGCTTATTGCGGTCAGGGTGTATAGAGAACTACCAGAAAGGAGAGCACTGCTTACATGTACCACGCCCTCAGCTATGTAACAATTCATCAACCAACTTCTGGCTGCTGAAATAAGGAAGAAGACAAAACAAGGCTGCGAAATAAGGCCAACAAAGAGATCTGTCGAAGCCAGAGAACGGAACAACAGCTTCGATGGTGGACGAAGGTGGCAATCCTTCTGAAGGGCAGTTAAGATCAACATGTTCCCTAAAGTAGCAGTAACACATAAAGCTGCATTTATTGAAATGATGATATATACAGTCCAGGTACGTCGCAGATTTTTTATGAAGTCGGCGTACAAACATGTGGAAACTGTTTCTATGCTGGTATTTTCCATTTAGAACTGGCGTGCAACAGTCAATTTTTTATAGATGCAACTTCTTGCTCCCAGAGATGAATTTTTCTAACACTAACCGCGATGGCTGCAAAACTAATATAAGAGCTTCGCCAACTGAGGGAAATAAATTCAAGTTCACCTTATAGCGTGACATGTACTGTTCGTTATAAGAACCTAAAATTACAGGAAGAAAGAGAGATAAATATCTGCCTGTAATCGACATGAAACCTTTATTTCCGTGAATAAATTATTTCCTAAATCTCATGAAACTAGTGCTGTTAAGTTGGTCTTATTCGTGTATGCCAAAACAATGTGGAAGGACCCTTTTTGCCCGTAAGTATGCGGCAAACATTGACTGGCTGGGTTACCTTCACCATGAAGGCCCTTTCAAGGTCAGTGCCACATCAGCGGACTTCTTAACAACCTTTTAAAGTGCTTTATGTTTTAATGACATCCATCTTTGAAGCTCAAGTGTGTACTTTCCTTTGAAATGGAGTACATTAAGACTCACTCCGAATATTGATAACCAGAACAAGCCGGTAAAATGGTAAGGCAACAGTACCACCATTGGAATAACAACCTATCAACATACACAGAAGATTGGTGGGGGAAATGAAGTTCAACTTGATCAAGTTCATGAATTTGGCATTCAGTACCGATGTTTGACGTTTGTAGTTCGTGTAAAACTCCAATTGACCTACGAAAGACAGATAAATATTTGTAATCTGAAAAGAACATTTATTTCCGCGTAAATCTATATATAAATCTTATTAATGGATTTTCCCTCAATCAATACTTAATTATTTATCCTGGAGCTCGTTCAAAATACGTACGTACATCTTAACATTTAAAAATCTAAAAAACAATACCTAAAACTAAAGAGTTAAAAAAGTTACAATAATCCAATACATATGTTATTGTACAAGCGAAATTTAAAACACTAACAAAATACGGACTGATAGTCAAGACCTAATAAAATTAAAAATTGCTATTACTTAAAATCAACATTGAACATCCTTTAACAGAATGGCGACATTCTTGAGCTAAAACAGCGTTCAGTTAAATAAATTAGCAAATTGCAAAGCATTTTTCGTTTTTGTTCTGCTGACTGTACGAACACTTTTTATGACCAGGTCATTATTGATGGTGTTTTGTGTTTTTGTCAATGAACCCAGAGTAGTTCCGATTCAATTATAAGCGTCCACGGTATCGCGTTTAATTTCCACAGGGCAGATATTTAAAGAGGGGGTCTTAATTATTACAACTTCTTAACTTTACATCTTAAAGCTGCTAACTAATTGATTATTAATGACTACGCTAATGAAAGTTTCCTTTCTTCCACGTACGAATATATACCCGTTGAGACGGGTTGAGACCCTTCATAAGAAGACCATCAATGTGAGTTCAATTAATGAAAGATAAACCTCGAAAGATCTGTCAATTCGAAAATTTGCTCGGTTGAAGAAGTGAACTGGCGTGCCCTGTTTTTACTTGCACTTCACAGTGCTCTTGGAAATTATGTATTGTGTGAACAACGTAACAGATTATGCACTAGTGTGCTGCAGATTTGTTGGTTGCTCCGATTGCCAGAATTAACTGCTGGCTCTTACATAGAAAATCAAATTCAGTATACTTATAGCGTAAGCGTGCTGGGAAGTAAGCTAACAATGAGTTTTCTCATTCTGTTATGACGTCATTAGACCTTATAAGGTCGAAACAACGTGCAAACTATGAAAGCGCATTGTAACGTAGCGTCTCGCTGAGGAGCAAAACAGCAAGAAAGATGTAGTTGAATAATTAATTATAATTAGTGCTTTTTACAGATAATGCTACTCCCAGACATTTTACTTTACACTCGTGAGGTCACCAGCGCGTGCTGAAGTAATTAATGGAGCAACACATTTACAGATTGTATATTTTAGCTGCAAATAATAAATTAATGTCCATCGAGTGCTTATAGGACTTAAAAGTAACAAAAGAGCACTTACAAAGATTCCTTACAAAATAATCCGATACATGATGTTCTCTTACTAATTATTAAAAACTAGCTATGGTATATTGCATTTGCTGAGTTTTGATTGGTTTAGAGGCAATGGTATATGAGCTCATATACCATTGACCTACAAATATGGTACGTGTACGCGTAAAAGAGTGCATTCTTAGCTGTGTTTGTACAATATTTTTTGGGCGTTTTTGATAAAACAATTATTCCACTCGCGTTTGTTGGACATGAGATGGTTATAGCCAACTCGGCGCTACGCGCCTCTCATATCCAACAAACGCGAGTGGAATAATTGTTAAATACTCCGAAGTGATACAGAGGTCATTCCTTTTTCCAATAATGTGTACTTCACAGCATTCATATTTACAACTTATCTATCCCATAACTAGATCAAGCGTAGCCAGAATGCTATCGCCTGAAACCGTGAAGGCTAAAACGTACTGTCTCATTAGTTTTCTATCGACACTAGAGAAACCCAAATCGCTATTAGACAGTAGACAATTTGTATAACCTTAATTTTACAGTTACTTTGCTTATTAAACACAGTTTACTTCTTCATTAGACACAATCGAGACCGCGTTGTTGATAATTTAGAAAGACCTAAACCTAAAGAAGTCCATTGGCTGATTAGATCTCCTTTGAGATCCAACTTGCAATCAAGCAGGATCTTCGTCCACGGCTTTTGCAGTTTATTTCCTCTTTTAAAGTGCACCTAACCCCAAAATATTTTTTCCACCTTGCTTTTCTACTTTTTACCAAATGCATAGTCCGCATTTAGTAAAAAGGAGAAACGGAAGGTGCAATGCGTTTCGAACTGGTGCAAAGGTTTATTTTAACGAAAAAACATTTTGGGGTTTGGTGCGCTTTAAATGAATATGTTAGTAGCTTTGGAATTGTGCTAATGTTAATAAAAGTTTAAGGGTGCCAAGGCATTTTTAACAACTTTTAATACCTGAAATGTAAACACAAAAAAAAAAGTACTCAAGTAGTTTCCTTTTCTTAGGTGTGTTGCAGTTTTCTAAAGGCCGGCCTCTTGGCAGGATCGTATAAAATCAACGGGGGGTGTCAACTCTAAGAAGGACTGTTTCGGGAGAAAAACACAATTCTTCCGGGAATCTGAAGATTTTGCCGGGAATCGGGAGACCTGGAAAATTTTTTGGGAAACACGAAGTAATGAAGTAAAACTTTCGGGAATTTTGAGATTTTGGGGAGAATTTCTCCCAAATATTCGGGAAGACATTCCAGGTTTCCGGGAGGACTTTTATTTACACACGGTACTGATCAAACAGCGTTTGTTAGAGCTGTCACCCCCCGTAAATCATACGGCTGCTGCTATATTAAAAAAACTGTTATATTAACAAACTGTCAATTCTTGTGTAGTAAAAGTGATACCAAATGTGAGCAGAGATGAAAAGAACGCCAACGTGAAAATTGCATGAAAGTGATGGAGGGACGGGAATAATTTGCGTAAATGAGGCTTGGTGGTGAATTTTGAGCATATGTCGTCATCATGCATAAGGCCTATTCCGATATATTTGAATTCTGACGTAACTGTGGAGCTTGTGGCATACATTAAAACAAAAAAAGAAATTGTTTATGGATCCCTCGATGTGTTTATTTAACCAAGCCTCGGAGCAAAAAAATTAAAAATATCGGAGTGGGTCTATTATATTCTCATGAAGGAAATACAAAATCCAACATGACCTGTAATTATACCCAGTTTCGTCAACACAAAATAAATTTTTAAACATCCAAATTTACAGTTTAGGCCTTTTCAACGAAGGCTAATTCCCTTAAAGGACCCTTGGCAGCCACGCCTTTGTTTTTGTTAACATGCGGGATTTCGTACAGAACGTACGCGTCTAAACGAAATATATCGCCATGAATCTGCTAAAGGACACAGAGTTCCAGTAATGACTTGAAGCGATACAATGAGGTTTCGCTTCATCATACAATTTTAATAATTTTCAGGGTACCAAAAATGGCGGACTTCACGGATTTCAGGGTGTGGCTGACTAGGATTCTTTAAACCCCACCTGCTTCACCTTGTGGGCATCGAATATTCTTAGGAACAACGCGTGCACTAAGCGGACGATTCCGCGGCAGATGTACAGGAGCAACAGGCTCTTGCACCTTAAAAACCCTTTGCAGTCCAAGCAGCTTAACAAACGCAACAAAATACCTCCGACTTCTAGCGCAGTATATGTAAGGATTGATGGAAGAGTTACACACTGACAAAACATGAAGCGGCAGGAAAACCTTCCAGTAGATGACGTGATCTGAATCTTTGGAAAGAACGTGAGGAAAAACAATCAAGAACGGAAGCCAGCACCCAATGGCTACTCCCAGGATGATCGCGATAGTTATTGCTGCCTTTCTTTTACGGGTACAATTAGACGCTTCCTCGTTGTCAAGTGAGCCATTTTGTAGTTGTATCACCGAGTCCTCCATTCGTTTGGCGATGCGAAATATGTAAATGTAAATTAACACCGTCCCAGTGAGAGCTATAGTAAGGTAAACGCCCAAGTATTTTTTGGCAACAATTCCTTTTGCCCAAATTGCGCCACATATGGCTGAAAAAACCCAGATGCTGATAATAGTGGCTATAGCACGTCTTCTTGTCACTAAAAGATCGTATTTCAGGGGAAATCGAATGGAAATCAGCCGCTCAACCGTCACACCAAATATGTTTGTAACGGAGGTAAACAGTGAGAAAATCCCGAGGAAATGTGTCATTTCAAAATATGCCGTATTTTTGGAGAGTTGTTGCAACCGTGGCAGTCTGTAAGCCTCCAAAGGCTGGTACAATGCTGTAACTATGAAGTCAGACAAGGACAGGCTGAAAATAAACAAGTCTGGGATCTTCCTCAAGCATTCAAACTTGATTATCGACAAGAGAACTAAAGAGGTTCCAAATGTTCCCAGAACACTGGCCACGCCTAACACAATGCACAAAATAACAGCATCTGATTGTTCAAGAGTTTCGCCATCTGTCGAGGCAGCTGCTTCGTACGTGGAATAACTTGGATAATTTGGAGTCGAGTTTAAGAAAAGTGAAGAGTCTTCCATGTTAAACTAATTATTGTTGTCCATAGAACAGGTCAAGCCTAAGATGCAATAAAACATACGATTACTTCTGTGTCGACCGGGTTCCACCTTGCTAAAGCTGTTAAAGGTTTGGTTTCAGAGAACTATCCTTTTAGTTACCCTCTGATCACTGTGGACTATCCATTTGTTGGAAAAATTGTACGCTGCGTTTTACTGCAAGAATACTAAAATCCAAAAAGGTGTAATAGTACTTTTTGGTCACTGTTTCTAGAGAGTTTCTGCTCAGAAAATGTCAAGACTAGAAAAATTAAAGCAAGCAAAGCGACGTGTTTAATTTCTTACCTTACAGTTTACCTTCACGCGAACTCATTTCTTACTCATCGCAAATGAAAACAACACACGCCTTAGATGTATAATTAAACAGTTCTAATGAAAATTTGCATTGGTAGATTATTTACCAACGCAAAGGCAATCTTTTTATACACTAACGGACTACTTATATCAATCTGGGAGGGGGAAATTAAAACTGTAACGATTCTCTTTTATCTGCAGAGGTCCAAGAAAGCAAGGCTATTTATTTCATTGCAAAGATTCTATTTTACCCATGTCCACATCCGATATTTTTGACCAGGCACTTAACAGTTTTCCTCTGGTTCAAAGAGATCACTCTTTCTTTGTAGCGATGACTGAAATCTGAACAATAATAAAAAATTTTATGAAAGCTCCCTTTGTCGCCGATGAAAATTTTATTAGCAGTTATGAACAATTACTGCAATCATCAGCTCGGCAAAGCAATTATGTGTTTTAATTATAAATAGTTATAAATCCTTTTGTCCTGAAATGCTTTTCATACTAAAATATATACACATACGCAGTGCTTTTTGTAACAAGATGTTACATAACGGATTCCTTTTTGCTTTTTGTCACAGGTCATTTCAAGTGTTCACGCGTCTTTATCCCACATCTCGTCAGATATTATATTATTCTTGTATAATATGATTATTTATTTACGTACATTACATTACATTTCACTACATCACATCACATCACACATCAGATCACATCGCATCGCATCGCAACGCATCACATAACATCACATTACAATGTTATATCCTGCATAACTCACACAGGGAGCTACAGGTATAATTAATAATTAATTAATAATTTTAAAATCATGCCGAGTTTAATAACAAGATATGGCCTCATTGTTTTCGATTTATTGAAAAGCGAGGATCAACTGATAGTTATATCTAGGCATATTTATTAGAGTGAAATGCCGGTTATGAATCTCGGCAACGTTTTTTGCTTCCTGTTTTCGTTCGTTATTTGGGGGCAACCTCGTTCCCAGGGTCTTTTCCCTGGGAACGAGGTTGATTTGGGGGTTGGCCTTGCACAAAATCTGGCAAAATACAAAAGGTGATTACGGTGTGTTCATGCAACAAGCCAGGGGCTTAGTCATCACGAATAAAGCAATTGCCTTCAAATAAAAAGTTTAATTTAAGGTAATAATTTCAAGCTGCGCTTGATTAGAAGATGATACGTCTTTGTTTCCTATTTGTGGCAAGTTTAATCGCAATGCTTATTTGCATTGTACGCTTTATCAAAAGAGGATTGTCAAATTTGATCTTCCCCATTCGAAGCCATCTTTGTTTTTCCAGGTTCAGGGTGGGGGGGGGGGGGTTCCTTATACGGGACGTCCCGCTGGATGGGGTATGCTTTTTGACCCCTCAGTCCTGACCAGGGTATATAATTTCAAGCGAGTCTCTGCTAAACGGGGTCTGGAGATAAGGTATGATTTCAAGATTTCGTCGAGTTTTAAGCATATCCGAAATCAGAAACGTTCATCAGTATTTATTTAGTCAACATGAGATCATTTTCAGGACTAGATATTAGCGCTATAGTATAAAAAAAGTTTTCCTTTGTCCTAAACTTGGTAGGTGTTTGACGTTACCCCACGGGGATACTCGCAGTATACATGACGGGGGGCGGGGGCTCACGTATTTTTGAGGGGTTGCAAATTTACACCTTCCGTATTTTTTTCGGTCAAGAAATCTGTCGCGTTTTCTGTTTAGGTCTTTAAAAAATGCGCGTATTGTTGAGGGGTATTTTTGCGTATTTTTTTGAAGAGTGTGTTTGATTGAATAAATCAGCATTGAGGAATTTAAGTCTTGTATTGTTTTTGGGTAGCAAATTTTGATGCCAGATATATTTGGGGGTGTAAAATTTCAAGCTAATGTATGGTGGGGGGGGCGGTGTTCGCAATATGAAGCTACATCGGACCCCTCCCCCGTCATGTATACTGCGAGTACCCTTCCCCCACTGTGGGCGTTATTTTGTCCTAAATAGGTCCAGGGTTTGAAAGCTCCAGCGGCACCCCTATACCCAAACACGGGCCAACAGGAGCGGCAGTATCAACAGTCCCATGCATCTTAAGAATACTTTGTAGTCGTAGCAGCTTAACAAACGGAACAAGATATTTTCTACTTCTAAAGCAGTATATGTAAGGATTGATCGAGGAGTTACAGACTGCCAATACATGCAGCGGGTAGAAAAACCTCCAGTATCTGGCATGACCTGTATCTTTGGAAAGGACGCGTGGAAGAATTAGGAACGGCAGCCAGCAACCAACTGCTACCCCCAAAATGATCGCGATCGTTTTGGCTGCTTTTCTTTTTCGCTTCGTATTGGGCACTTCATCACCAAACGGGCCATTTTGTAGCTGAATCACTGAGTCCTCGAGTCTTTTCGCGATTACAAAAATATAGAAGTAGATTGACACTGTTCCGCTAAGAATAAGCATGACGCAAATACCAAGGTACTTTTTGGAAACAAGTCCTCTAGCCCATATTACTCCAGATGTAATTGAAAAAATCCAGATGCAGATCACAGTGGCTACAGCGCGCCTTCTTGTCACCACAAGATCGTATTTCAGAGGAAATCGAATGGAAATCAAGCGTTCAACCGTCACACCAAATATGTTTGTAATGGAGGCAATCATTGAGAAAATACCAAGGAAATGTAATATTTCATAATATACCGTATTAAAAGAGAGTTGTCGCAAACGTGGTAGTCTGTAAGCTGCCAGAGGCTGGTACAATGCTGTGACAATGAAGTCAGACAAGGACAGGCTGAAAATAAACAAGTCTGGAATCTCTCTCAAGCATTGGAACTTAGCTATCGATAATATAACCAAGGAGTTTCCAAGAGTTCCCAAAATACTAGCCACGCCCAGTACAGTGCATAATGTTACGACCTGTGGCAAGGATTCAAGAGTTTGTCCTTCTGTCGAGGCAGCTGGGCCACTCGTGGAATGACTTGGAGTCAGGTTAAGCCGCGATGGGTTTTCCATATAACAGTTCAATCTTAAATTGGAATAAAACATACAATTATATACCTCTTTTTCAGGCTCCGTGTAAAAAAAATGCTGTTAAATTTTTACCAATTTGATGATTGGTTAAAAAAATCTCCTAAGCGTGACTCGTCTACAAACGTTTTTCCAAGCTTCCCCTCGACCACATGTAATTTTAATTTCTTCCAGTTTTGTTTGGTCGGTTGATTGTCTGTGTCCTCCTTTCGGCAATGGCCAAAAATTGGTTCCTTTCGTTTTGGTTTTATGCTCTCAAAAACAAAAAACGTTCGAATAGTGGCAGCTTCGTTTTCTTCGTTATTTCTCGGTCTCATCGTTAACGGCAGTATACTGAGATACATTTCCGCCGACCTAATAATTAATGTCAGAAAGCCAATTTGGTTTTACTGTGACTTGAAAAATACTGTTCGACATAATGCAGTGTATCATCTCTAAACCTTGTGTTACAAATTCAATTGAAAAACGACAACCATAAACCAGCACAAGCAAAGACCTAATTTTCTCGAATACTTTCTGCACTTTAAAATTTTTCGAAATTTTCGACAAGAATGGAATTAAACGCAATTAAATTTTCCAATAATGTCGCACCCACTCAGTTCTACAAAAAATAAATGCTTTTATCGACTGAAGCATACATGTAGATAGATCCAAAATAAGTCACAAAACAGCTTCAACAGATGAAAATACACCGAGGTTCATTGATGTAGCGCGTTTTTGTAACCAACGTATCATGTTTTAAACTTTTTGTTTTTTCATATGAATGATTTCTCAATTAAAGGGACACTGTCACGGTATTTGGTGTCATTTTAAAATGCTGAAATATGATTGTTCCTGCATCAATGGAAACCCAAAAATAATGGTGTAGTTTTGTTACCTAGGACTATATCACTACACGGAAACCGTTTATTGCCGGCTATCACTAAGGATGGCAAGGATGGAAGCGGATTGAAATTTGAAAAAACGATCCAGGTTTTTCAAGTCCTAGAGCCATTTCTTGAAAATATCGCCAGGAATTCATTATGGTTTGCTCTCTTAGCCACAATTCGTTTGGTGTCTTCTTGTTAGCCCATCATGAGCATTTTGAGCACGAGTAAAGGTACCAGGTAATGATTTTAGCGATGAATGAAGCTGAAAACTACAAAACCCCCGTGACAGTGCTCCTTTAAAGGAGATACGTCACGATATTTTGAGTCATTTTTTGCGACGAACCAAATTCCCCTTAAAATGTAGAAAACCTAAAATTAATAGTCTACTAAAGAAGAAAAACAACAAAGAAGTGATACTAAACCAAAAAGGAACAAGGATGGAGCGAATTGAAAAATTTAGGCCAGCTGGATTTTTCAAAATGCACAAACCGTGACGTAGCTCCCTTAAGTAAAACTGTCTCAACAAATAAAAGAGACAACGTAATTTTTTGTTTGTAATAATAAAAGGGTATTAAATTTTCGGGCACTCTTGTCTGTCTAGGTATCATTTTTGTTTTCAGTCGGTGATAATGGCCAGTAAGGAATGACTTAGATTGCCTCTTTAAGCATTATTTGGTGTTCAGCTTTCGCGAGACGGTTTGTTTCCAAGAGATCGAGAAAAGGTACGCGTGTAATAGATCCCATAAAGTGATCAGTATTTGAACAAGCCCTGAATAAGCAATTTCAATATCAATTTCCTGACTATAAATTGGATGCGACCTCAAGACTTACGAACCTATGGAGACCAAGCTAAAAATAAATTTCTTTTTAACTTCAATGTATCCTTTAACCATTTTAGAGATAGATAAAAGCCCGGCGAGATATTTGTTTCCTAGCTTCAATTTCATTCATTAAAAGTGTTTAAAGGGAGTATCTAAAAAGGCCTACGTGTCATTCAGAATAAAAGATCGGCAGCATACTACCGTTAGAAATTAAAGATCAAAAACACCTCAATAAATTAAAACTTAACCAGAAACATTTTCTTCAGGGTACCTGTTCCAATATCGGTTTCTACTATCCCGGATTGCTGTGTGGAATCCGCCAAGGAAAGCCTGGTTTAACCTGCTTGAAAACCTCAACAGTTAAGGATCCAGCCCTAATTAGTTCAAACTTCCTTTTGAAGGTTTTATCTGTGATAAAAGTTTGACAGCAAATGACAGACCTTGTCAGCAGATTTCATATAGTTTTTACATCTTTGACAGAACTTACAGCTGTTCTATTGGTTGATTTATTTTGTCATTGACCATTGTCATGTCAGTGGCGGATCTAGCCCCCCCCCCCTTTATTGGCGAAAATTGTAAGGCGCGAAGGGCCGGAAAATCCCCTCTCCCCCCCCCCCCCCCCTTAGAAAGAAATCTGGATCCGCCACTGGTTGTAGCTTCGATCACGGTGTCTCGTTTCAAATTAAAGAGTTGCACACAAAGGAAGCCATAAGAATAATCTAGAAAAAAAGGAAGAAATCAATCACTTGTATTTATACCTGAGATTTGCGGAGTGGCTGTAAAGTAAAGCTAATCTCTCAGAGAAAATAAAAATAAACTATTATAGCTTATTATATTATGTATGCGAGACGTCTAAAACAGTATCAAAGATATAGTTTTCTTAATTATTTTTCATACCATCCATACACCAAAATACCAACCATTCAATATACGGTACAACAGGCTTGTGGCAATCCCGTTCAGCAACTTCCTCCTGTTAGTAATTCGGCCTTCTTTATTCTGACCGAACAAGATTTCGGTCAATTTGGTATCGTATTTTTAGACTCACATCCGCTATTTTCTTTATGAATTTGCCCTGGTAATGCGACCACTCGCAATGACTGATAAGATAAGTGACACAAAGCAAATAAGGACCTAATAAAATAGTGTAATTGCACAGTCTGAATGCGTCAGCTGTTATCATTTTGTTCAGTAACTATAGGTTAGTCATATCACTTTAGGGATAAAGTATCGATATCAAAACTTGAACTAACATCCGCGTTCATATGATCACAATCCGCTTTATTGATCAGCGGCGCGGTCGTATTAACGGGGAAGGTACTTGGTGTAGTTTTTAATAATTCTTCAGCCAGTAAAGTCGACGTGCTAATCAGTAAAGTGCCTGCTGGACAGCCACCTTCCTTAATAACGTCGAAGTTTAACGGCTTTAAGTTGTTTCCTGAAGATGGGGTCCCCAAAGTGAAGACTCGATTTTCCTGCAGTAAATCAGTGTCAGGGCCATAAAATCATTTGGGACCCTTGGTATCTGATAAGTTTTTTCATGGCAGCGCGAGCCAAGTTCGTCGTCTTCTCTTTATTATTGTTTTGCAAGGATATCGGTGAGACTTGATAAGCATTGCAGGTGGAGATTGCGCAGTACGGACTGGAAATGGCCTTTACACAGTGAATGCTATAATATTTTATGAATGGTTGTGTTTGTGCCTCCAACTAATAAAACCACGAGCATTAACTGCTAGCCATTAAGCGAAGACGTGGCTTGCACTTTCAACCCTCCTCAGTGTGATTATAACACAGGAGACCCATACAAGAAGTGCCTCTGTTTGTATGTTAGAACCGAGCTATAAAGAAATGTTGGGAATATTGAAAGCGATTTGGAGGGTTTTGCGTTGACTGTTGCTTCACGTTACAAGAAGGAAACAAGGGTGGAAAGCTCATTTTCGGGTTTACCTCGGTGTAAAAACATGTGACTTTTTTCCTTGTTTTTGTGCTATTGTTTTTCTGTTCTATATTGTTTTGAGTTCTTTGTTGTCTTGTTCGTTCTTTGTTTTACGTCACTGGTGAGTTTCACAGGTTTTTACACCGAGGATGAGCCTCACTTTCGACCGCTCCAGCGCCAAGCCGATTTTCAGACAGAAATTGGAATCGTCCGGCTCCCAAATCAAACACCAGATAAACTGAAAGGTCGAAGCTTCTTTAAGTGGCATTCAATTGAAGCTAATCGAAGATCCATTCGAAATCCCAGCGCTAACCACCGATTAACAATACACAATACGCTCCATTTCCTCTCCTGGTTAATTCATAGTTAAATGAGTTAATGAGTTGTTTTCTTGGCTTATTTTAATTTTAATTAGTTGACACACCTGCCGGGTCATATGAACCTTATATTCCTATCTAGTTATGGTAGTTCCCACTTCGTTAACACTTAAAAAACAAGTTTTTGCCACTTTTTTGTGCACTGTTCGCGTCTGTTCAAACGAAAAAATAAAGAGTTCTTTTTTGGTCCTTTACAAAGGTATTATCTGATATTGTCAGGTGAAATTACTTTACTAAATTCCTTGAAAATTGTTGCTCCATTTATGTCATTCATGACCTGCTTGCCTGTATCCCACAGACATTCTTCATCGTATTTACAGTCTCCATAACAGCCTGTCTCACTTTGGGAATTCGCCAGCAATAGAGAATTGGATTGAGAAACGAGTTGCAATAAACCAACGTTATAGCCAACAGTTCGATGCGTAAAAGATATGAATTGCTTGCAACGATGTTACTGACAACCTTGTTTACTGCAAATGGGAAAAAGCAAAGTATTAATGCACAGTGAACCCAGAGTACACTAGCCACTGTGTTTTTAAATCTGCGAATGTTTAGCGGCAAGTTTACCTCCTGATGTGTGTGCTGCGGATGACTTTCATCTTGCACCCTGCACTGCCGCCTGAGCGTAACGTAGATTTTCAAAAAACAAAATGTTGATATTATGCCACAAAGAAATACGAAGACAAAAGTTAAAGTTAAAAACAGTTTTTCTTTCCATAAAGAGATCATCGCAATCGCAATGTCTAACAGCAAAACAAATGAAATAAGTTTCCTGATTCTTGTGGCAGTTACGACAGTTCTGTATCTTATCCGTAACAACAAAGCGAGCAGCCTGTCTATAGTTATTGCAGTCAAAATGCACAAAGACAGTCCGATCAAGACTGCACCAGCGACATGCTCAAAGGCTTCGATGAAGCAAGCGAGTTTCCACCGTTTCTTCAGTAGCGATAAGAGGTATACTACAACAAGTGGTTGCGAAACCAGTCCGACAAAGAGATCGGAGAATGCCAAACAGCGAAACAAGAGTCTCGATGGTGGGTGAAGCGAGCAGTCCTTTCTTAATGCGACAAGGATCAAACTGTTTCCAATAGATGTGGAAATGGAGAGAGGAATATTTCCAGCGGAGATTGCAACCAGCGTAAAATTGAAGTTTTCATTGCTCTTCGCCAACTGGTAAGCTCTTGAGCATTCGATCGTCGTATTTTCTATTTGTGGTTGTCCGTACCTCTCGATATCAGTGAAGTTTTCCATCAGGGAATTTTCCGCGTATGGGCGATCCTCATGGCTTAAAACTGAACACAAAAACAACTCTATACAACCACTTGGTGTTTTACCTCTGATTGCGGATTTGCTAGTAACTGAATAACCTTCAGCATCATTAAATATTTATGCATTGCTTCCAGTTATTAGTTTTCAGTAGGCAACTGACCAATCCTTATTAAATTTCGGCCTGCTTTGGTAGCTAACAATGAATCTCATTCGACGCTTCAAGAGTCTTGGACCACATTTCTCGTTGCTTTGACTATGCCAGTTCTTCCTTTGGAAACTTATATTTAGTGTTATCACAGAGAAAAGAATCCAAAATAATCACTTCAGACACTTTCCAATAAACCTGCAGGTGTTCCCATGAAACAATATCAAAGAACTCATTTATTTTGAGACGTCGTAATTATCCGGCATCTCGTCGCAGGAACAATTATGACAATTTTTCGTATTTCATACTCACTTTCCAGGAGACATCACATGTTTTGTATCCTTTGTGTGTTTAAATTTAATTCATTATCTCTCTGTTTGGCCGACGTGATGTCATATCCATTATTCATATGATGAAAATTCTGGAGAATGGAAATTTTACCCAATAGCGCGTGTTATAAGACACATGCACCTTCAACACTTGTGAAATTAGAGAATAGAAAGCAAACATTACGAACCAACAGCGAAACACATATCAAATACGAAAATTTGTTTGACTGCAGCAGTAATCATACGAGCTATTGCCTAAATCGGGCGTCGGCCCGGCTAGCGAAATTATAATTACAGATACTTTAGAATTGGAAGACACAAAGCCCCCTTGAATCATTATTAGATGGGCCAACCCCCACTCGTCGAAACTATCATCTATCAAGAGCTTCATCATTAAGACTAAGCTAAAAGCTTTTGTATAAAATGCCAGTCTCTCAGTATTGTTTCAGCGGGTGGCCGCTAATAACGGCCGCTTTTTAGAATACGTATCCGAGGTGGTTGCAACAATTACGAGAGCTTCAATTTTTAACGTATAACTTTGGCGCCATGCAAGCGCGGAAAACTACGTGGTGGCCTTGTTCTATTGTTTTCTATTCGACGATTCAAAACTAGCGCACGTGGTTTGCTCTTTAAAGGGACAATTTTTTCTTAATTTGTCTTTAACCCTTAGAAGTTTCTTTTAACCGAAAGTACTGGACCTAGACGTTAA
This sequence comes from Blastomussa wellsi, assembly GCA_947652115.1. Taxonomy (NCBI): domain Eukaryota; kingdom Metazoa; phylum Cnidaria; class Anthozoa; order Scleractinia; family Plerogyridae; genus Blastomussa; species Blastomussa wellsi. Next base: position 10,768,481 of record OX393563.1, read on the forward strand.
TTGGCCAAAACACAATAACCCCGCTGCGTCATTATGTTTATGATTATGTCGTTATGATTTTCGCGTTCCCACTACAAATAAAAGCAACATAGTCACAGACATAATCATAATCATAAGAAAATGATCGACCATTTTTTTATGTCGATCATAAAGGCTCTTATGATTATGTTTCTAGACGTTCCCACTAAGACATAAGCGACATAACAGCGTTATGTTCACGCTTACGAGTATGGTTATGATCCTTCTGTCGCTAGTGGGAACTAGGCTTAACCTTCGTTTTCTCATTTTCGCGCTTTGAAGAAACTCGGTCATGCTCGTAGGCGTACAGGCAATTTATTTCGGGGGGAGAGAGGGGGTGGGAGGAGGGTGAACCATTTGCCCAAAAATTCTCTCAAGTTGCCTTGCCCAAATTTCTCTTTCTGTCCAAAAAATCTGAATTGCCCAAAATTTGGGCCCTACGCCTATGGGCCCATGCATTTTTTTGTAGGTTTTCGTCTGTCAGGTTAGAGTTTGTTCTAAGACAATTAGGCTACACCCCTCGTTTTCTTTACTCAATAGATAACTCGGCATTTGCTCATAGAACAACTCGAGCTCGGAGTCTAATTGATAAATATGGGAAGCAAAACGACGTAATACTTACGAGGGACAATTTTTATTGATTTTTAGCATAATGTAATATTACATAATCCGCTTTTCTACTAAAACGTACACGTTTTCTTTATATTCGCTCATACTAAACTAGGGCACGTAGTCTGATTGTCGAATCAGCACATTGTAAGTTTCAGCCTGAAGCAAAGTATTCACAACACGTTAAATTGTTGGGCGGACACGAATTATCCGAAAAATATTATATGCATTGTTTCCACCGGTTAGACCAACTGTGGACTGACGTCTTAAAACAATACACAGAATTCGAAGTTAGAATAGGTACGATTCTTGCTGGTATTACTGAATATTGTATTTCAGATTGAGACTATAACATTATTTGTCCAGATGAAGCTGTTGTTCTTTTCTTTTCACTCATCTGGACTAAGAAGGTGGACATCAAGACAGGTTGCTATTTGCACTAGACCTTCTTTCTCGTGTGTGAAGTAGTCCATATTTAACACATTTTTCTTCCTTTACATAATTTGCGTGCCATTAAGGAAAATTAAGTACAATTCTCTCATAAAGTTTAAAAAATGGAAATATAGTAGGCGTGTCATATGCATGCTATTAGAAGTCCTAATGTTCTAAGACAACATTGGTTATGACATTTTGCTTTCGAATAAACAAAACCAGTTTAACTTTACTATCTTATATGCGACACTTTTAATAATTCATTCTTAGATCAATATCTTAATACAGCAATACAGTGGTTGATAAAATTTTGTTTGAACTGATACATGTATATATCACTGATCGCGTGACGATCTCAGAAGGCGTCTACATGATATTGCTACTTAATTTTAATGAAATAAAACCCCTCAACCCCATGGCAGCTATTAACGATCTCACAAACTACTAAGAAATATTGGTTTGTATACTGTATATAGCTTGATACCGACAGCAATTAAAGATTATTAATAATTGCATATACTTATTTATACTATAAAAACTGGTTCTATAATTATTCCAGCAGTACAACAATATTTGCCGGCATTATGCAAATCGTACTCTCGGGGAACATCGCGTTGGGTATATAGACCGATATAGGTAAAAGTCCAAATGGGAAAATAAACTTTATTGCTCGCTAAAAACCGAGAAAAGGTCATGTGACTCATAACATTAATTTTGTTGATACCACAAATGTTATATATAACAAATATACATTTTGAGAGTGTTGGAGCTGATTTCCCAGATTCCTTTTTGCTGGTCGTTATGACGTCACTTAGTAAATCGTAGCCTGAGAGATTATCCATGTTTATCCGCCGTTCGGTAGCCGGTCCCATATATAATTTCGAATATGTTCATTTATTTTATAAATTCATTATCGCCTAACACTAAAAATATTTTTAAGTCGCGATGTTTCATAACACGCAAATATCGTTGTGGGTTAAAATTTTACAGGCTTGTTAAAATTAGAAAGATGAAAACGCAGTATTTTATGATATAATCCAGGTATGCTTAACTAAATACGCGCAAAGTTATTAGTTTCTAAATAAACTGTTGTGTTGCGTTGGCGGGAAAGTGAAGCACTTACTTGATCGTCAGCTGGCTATAGCGAATTCTAAAAATAAGATGGCGTTCCGGGCGCTGGTCCTTTGTCGGAGAAAAAAATCTCCATTAAGGTGGATTTCCACTGTCGCGAGTTTTTTAGGTGCGTTTACGTGCGTAAAAAAATTAGAGACATTGTATGGACGGCTTGCGTAAACGTGTACGCAAGTTTTTTCATACATCGTCTATAATTTTATTTACGCACGTAAAAAATTACGCGACAGTGGAAATCCACCTTTACATATATGCACATTCTCCTTATGGGATTGTTTCCTTTCTTAAATTCGGGTCTTTCATTGCCAAATTTTGTGAATAATTCTGATGAGTAAAACATTTATTTCATGAAGAGCAGTGATGATGTTACGGATAGTGTACCGCACGCCGGCTCCCTAGCCTGGGATCGAGTTAGAACTCTAGCCGGGACACTCAATTCTGTTCTTGGGCTCTCGTGTGCCTCTCGCCACCCAGATATAATAATGTGTACCGGTGAATTGTCAGGGAAACCTGACAGAATTCTGGGAAGTAACCTACGATGGACTCAGTGTCCCATCCAGCGGGAGTAGCAACACTCCTAACCGTGAGTTATTAGCCAGTTGATCCTAAAAGGCTTCACTGCTAGGTTCTTAATAACAGAGATTATCTAATGCGTCCTTTATCCTGTATCTCACTTCCTTTATTCTCCAGCAATATAGGAGGGGGTTCAGTGTCGAGTTTAGGTAAACCAGCGACGCTAGAAATGCTCCAGCTACCAGAAGAGTTGGTGTGTCAACGGCAAAAGTTGTGACAGTTCTCACCGTACTGATTGTGGCGTAAGGTAGGTAGCACGCTATCAGCGTGAAGTGAATCAGCAGCGCCGTTAAAACAGACTTCTTGTATCTCGTCACGTTAGTATTGGGCTGTTGACGGCCGTCATTACCGTCAACTCTCTCCTGCTGTCGACGCAGGGTGAAGAATATCTTTACATAGCAAAACGTTGATATCACCAAACACGAAACTATTGATACGCAATTGATTGCGAAGAAGATGCGAATGTTCCAAATGAAAGACACGGCGGTGCAAACACTCGAAATCCAAAACGAGACCACCAAAACACGAACCCGTGCCAGTGTTGCAACTTGTCTATATCTCATCCCCTTCAACAGCACGAGAAGTCTATCCACACTAATAGTAGTGACCGTCAACAGGGTTACCCCACACAGCGCAACTGTGAAAATGTAGCCAAACTTCTCTGTGTATCGACAAAGGTCCCAGCGCCCTCGGGATATGGACATCAAATGAAAGATATACAGAGGTTGGGAAACAAGACCGACACACAAATCGGTGCACGCCAAATTACGAAACAGAACTTTGGTTGCAGGCTGGATGGAGGTTGCCTTGCGGAGGGCAATTAAAATAGCAATGTTTGACAGAAGGGCAGCTACGGCGAGAGGAATATTTATCAACGAAATAGCTAAACTTGAACGGCCAGTAAATTCTGCAGTCTGTATTACCTTTTGAATACGAGGGCACGTGGATTGCTGAATTACGTCAAGACTAGAATACTTTTCCAGTGATAGGTTCATCTTTTTTTGTCGACTTTGTGTAACACTCAGTGTCTGCTGCTGTTCTTCATCTGGTCCACCTGGTCACTGTGTATTCGACTATTCCAAATAATGTCAACTTTTAATGTCTACTGTTGTTAACATTGTGTGTATTGGACTGGCTGCTTCATCGTCGCACACCAATATTTAATTTGTCCAAGTGCTTTTTAAGCTTGTCATGAATGTAAATAGCAGCTCATTGCCAAAATCCATGAACATTTAAACTTCAGTGTATATTTCAATATTGATAAAAGGTCTCTTGTCATTAAAAACTTTAACTGTGCATCTGAACAGATCTGGGCATTAATGTTACGTCGACAATTGCAAAGGCCATTTGACTCAAAACAAAATGAAATTTTACATACACGCACTGTGTGCGTTTCTAACTATGGTAAGTTTTATAACAACACTTATTTGTAATTTATCTAAACACACACGAAAAGATATGGCCGGGGGTTGTCCGGAAATAAGCGGAGATGTTACGTAATACTTAAATTATGCAACATTATGTTTTGCTTTCTCTGCCTGTCCCCAGAATAGCACCCCACACTGCTGCTTTGTCTGAACGTTGTTTGCCGTTGGACAAATATATTTCAATTTCAATTCCAGTCCTTCTCAATCTTCCTAATTCAAAGCCATCCTTGATTCTTCTCAGTTTACTTTTTCATCTTCGGTGTTTTTCTTCCTTGGTAGCCAATTATTTCAAGGTTTCCCAGCACCACAAAGGCCACAGGTTTAAACCCTGTTGAAGCCTTGAAATACATTTTCAGGCTTCATCACAATTTCTAAAATTGCGTTCTTCACTGGGAGGATCATATCTTCACTGGATCATATTCCACAGTTCACATGATTTATTTCATAAACCCATCATTGTTATTCACGTGGCTGTATATGAACTCACAATTTGCCTGACCCCAATGAGGCTTCATACATGTAGCTCAGTTGGTAGAACATCGCATCGACCTTGGGTGGGGTCACTCAACAAAAACTGGTGGGTCTTGTAAGGCTCTGATTACAATGCTGCTACAGTTTTTTAAATATGTTTTAATTTGCTGTAGTTTAATTATTGTCCATTGTTCTCCAAAACAGTTTGAGTAGGCAACTGAGCCATCAAGAGGCACACGTTTCTTGAGGGGTCTGGGCCATGCTCTCCCAGAGATTTTTGAAAAATACATGGGAGAGGCAATCAGGTGCATTTCAGCGCTACTGGAGGTGGAAAAATTCATGACATTTTTTGCCAGTTTTTTCCTTCTATTGTGGTGAGTCCAATTCAGGGTATTTATTCAAAACACCATTGCGCAATTTTCTCAGTTTACAATAACTGATGAGCCCCTCCCAGGGGTTTTAGGGAACACGGGAACTGTAGTATTTATTTTCAGGGAACAGGGGATATTTTCAAATTATTTTCAGGGAACAGGGGAACTCTTGACTAGATTGTTGGGATCATTTTTGGGAACAAGGGGTTTTAGTAATGGAGAACAAGGGATAAAATCCAAAAAGGTTAAGGGATCTTGGGAACATGCACCCCCCCCCTGGGAGGGGCTCACTGATAAATGGATGAGTACATATTTCAGCTAGGAAAATGTCACTGAGGGAAAACACTTAATTTGTACAAGTTAGCCACTGAATTAAAATTAGTTTTGCCCAAAATTAGAAACTTGTGTCAATTCTCAGTTTTCAAAATATCTTTTTTCAAACTGAATACAAAAGAGTTGTACGTGTAACTACTTTAGCTAGTGTTAGCTAAAGGTTTGGAGGACTGGGCCCAACTTTCAACAAGATTACTGTTACACTGCAAATGTTTCTTGGCCAAAGTATTTACATTTCCAACAACTCGTAAATTACACTGGGATGAAGTTGTCTTCAAAAAAAACAGAAAATTTGTTGCCTGCACAATCAGCTTATTGGACGGTAAAACTCATTTTCACTAACCTTATCTTTCCTTTGCAAAAAAATTGTGGTTTTTCCCCTCTTTCCATCTTTCAGATCATCTCCAGGCTGACATTCACTTGTGAAGAAGTTCGTTTCAGTTGTCATGGAAATGCCAAATACGAAAGTGGTTTCCAGGAGTATTTCAAAAGACAAATCCCTGAATGTCAACTTTCTGGGTTATTGAAGACTGTTGCAAAAGTGCATCTTTAAATTGGCAGCATCCAGTTGATGGTATTACCTGTTTAGCAAGCAAAGGAAAACATTAACCTGAGTTACTACATGTTGTACTTGAGCATATTGGTAAATGGGTTTTGACAAAACAATGACCCCCCAGTCAGCTGACCCCCTATAAAATCAACAAGAAAAAGAAAATTAAAAAAGCCCAGAACTATCAATGGGACCGATTCAAGTTCATAAATAAATTTATTTTAGCTTCCCTGAAATTTCTAAGATGGTCGACAGCTTTCAGATTCTCTTCTCCTTTGATTGTAAGTGAAGGATTTGTTCACCGATAATCGAGCACAGAATAAGTTGGAATACCATCAAGTATCGTTGTCGTACCCATAAGAAATTAAGCAACGAAAGTAATGTCCTGGCGATTGACTGCGGGCTTGGGGCTACAAACTTTGCGTGTGTGTTCATTTGCTACAATTTATTTATTAGTTTCATTTTAATTTTCAATACCATACTTGATGTTATTCCAAGTTTATTCTGTGCTTGATTTTCCATGAACAAAACCTTCACTCACAATCAAAGAGTCGGAAATCTGTACAAAGCATCCACCACTCTGGAAATTTAAGGTAGGCTTCATTTATTAATGAACTTCTTGAATCAGTCCCATTGATAGTTCTGGGCTTTTTTAATTTTGTTTTTCCCGTTGATTTTATAGGGGGTAGGTAGGGGGGTCAGCTGACCAGGGCTCATTGTTTTGTCGAAACCCTTAGTAAACTGCTTCAATATAATTTTAAACTATCATAGCATCTGTCAGAATGCTTGATCCAGGCAGTTGGGATCAGCAACGCCACTCTCCAGGTTTTACTCAAGGATGTCAATCAATGTTTTCATCAGGTATGGTGAACCAATGCCATTACTGTTTATAAAATAACTGAGATACTATGCGTGCTCTTATTGGTTGATAGGTGTGTTTAGATGTGAGCATGTAAACATGGTTGTGATGTTTTAGTTTCGTGCGTAATTTTAAGAAGTATTTTATAGCAATAGAGGACATTTTCCATGTTTACATAGCCTGATCTAAACACTCAGGGGTTTGAGAGAATTCTCGAAAGTTATGCAAGCCCTCAACTACGTCTCGGCTTTGCATAACTTCTCGAATTCTTGCAAACCCCCTCGTGTTTAGATGAGGCTATGTAAACACGAAAAATGTCCTCTATTGCTTAAACATAGCGAATCTATAAACAAGCTTTCTTTTAAACCAGGATGGTTTGCTCAGACCAGTCTGGGCAAGATCACCTCTCAAGTAATTCCAAGCACTCTCCATTGTTAACTTGACTTCTCGATCCTTGGCCTTTCCCACAGACCAAATTCTTTGATGACCCATTGTCGATGTTGCCAAGCATGGTATGGAGAATTTTTTCTGAGTGAACTGTAACTCAGTGATTGGCTCTTCTTTGGTTGAACTTTAATGTCTTGACTAACATGCTCTAACTATTCTTTTCGTCAGCAAGAACTGAAGAAGAAGAGCTATCAACTAGTCTTGCTCCACAGAAGTAAGATCGTTCCATTCTTGTCTCTCGCGATAAAACACGAAATCTGTCTCGGTGCTGTTTTCATCACCTGAACTTTCCGCCAGCTTGTAAAAGAGTTTTCCACTTTTCCCACGCTGCAAAATAAAAACCGAGAAGATCCTGGCGACGAGTTTGTCCAACTTGTTTAGACCCAGTCTCTGCAGTGCTGCAGACAAATTAAACAAATGTTTTACGAACGATTGAGTTTTCCTTTGCAGTCCTTGAAGTGTAGGTCTCACATCTACGGATTCTACGCTGCTGTAGCTAATTTTTCGGGTGGAAGAATACCTTCATATCGTTCGGTAAGGGATTTAAAGTTATAAAAGATTATCATTTTCAAGTTTTATGTTGCAGCTTCAAGGCTGCTTCATTCAATATGCGGGCAACCTGAATCGAGAGTTACCTTTACGTGTATATGACGATTCCAGCGTCTGGGAATGGATTGTACGTCGATGAAGTTTCGCCTCACGATAAAAAGTTGTAAATATGCCGGACGTAAGCGATAGCTAATGCATGTCTTCCGCTCTTTGGGCGAATTGAGTCAAGCGAGTTACATAACTTATTTCTTATGTAACACATCAGTCAATTCCCTATCCCCGCAGAAATTAGCGAGAATGGAGAATGTTCTGGGCTAATGTGCATTTAAAGCTAGTTCAAGGCAAACTCGGATGCAGAGAGAGGTAATTCTTGTTATTCTTGCAATAAACATTCGTTCTGTGGGTCTTGAATCTCGTTTATGACCTCTTCAGAGCAAGTTGGAACTTCACGTCTTTTTTCATGAGATCATCACTAAAACGATGCCACACTTCTGCAAGGTAAAAATCAAGTAGCTGTGAAATACCCCAGGGTTGACGGAGAGATAACTAATACCTTAGTGCCCTCATTTCCACCTGAGAAAATGCCCCACTAATACCCGGGACAGAGGAGGTGGGTGGGGATGGGAACTGCTGGAATTGACTGATGCATAATTCCAAACTCAGTGGAGTGATGTATGTATATTGACATTTGACTTTCTGAACAATCTGTTGCACAGCAGTGATACTTGCTTGAAAAAATTATTTTGTTGGAATAACAAAGCCTCACAATTTCATAGTGGTTTTAAAACAAGTGGATCGACAATTGAATCCTGGTTCATCTTGGAAAGCCCAGTTAGTAGTTTGACTTTTCGTTTTGCTGTTAACTTATTTGCTGAAACTCTGGTTATCTAAAACATTAAATGTTTGTCCTTATCATTTATTACAGATAAGATCCATTATGGCAGGAAAGGCAAGTAGTTCTACTGTGATCTACCTTGTGCGAAATGACCTGCGTGTCCATGATAATGAATGCTTGAAGTGGGCTCACGATAATGGAGACTTTGTGGTTCCCTTTTTTTGCTTTGATCAAAACATCTTTGGTCCCAGAGCACTAACTTGGCACTTTAACTTTGCAAAGACAGCAGTTCACAGAACCAAGTTCATTCTTGAGAGCGTATCCGACCTGAGAGAGTCACTAAGGAAACAGGGAAGTGATCTTCTAGTGCGTAGTGGGCAAACCACAGTTCAGGTTCTTTCGGAAATCATCCATTTATGCCATGAGGGAGGTGATGAAAAGGTGTCACTTGTATTTCAGAGAGAGATCACAAAGGAGGAAACAGACGTAGAAGCTGATTTGTTGAAGCTATGTAAAGAAAAGAGTGTCACTGTTATGCCTTTTTGGGGCTTGACACTTTACCATTTTGAGGATCTTCCTTTTGCATCGATGAAGTCTCTACCTGATACTTACACAGAGTTTCGAAAAAATGTTGAGGCGAGATGTAAGGTACGACCTGTAATCTCAAATCCAGAGCAGTGGAAACCTTTGCCAGCTTTTATAATGAGTAACCACACTGGGATAATTCCAGCTTTAGAGGAACTTTTAAAGGATCAGTCCGTGATACCTCCAACAACAGATTCAAGGACTGCTTTTCCATTCCATGGAGGAGAAACAGCTGCACTTGAGAGACTTTATCATTATCTCTGGGGCACAGACCATGTTGCCAAATACAAGGAGACACGCAATGGGCTTATTGGATCAGATTACTCAACAAAGATTAGCCCCTGGCTGGCTGTAGGCGCTCTTTCCCCTCGCAAAGTTTTTGATTCTATCAAAAGATACGAGACTGAGCGCACAGCAAACCAGTCTACTTACTGGGTCACCTTTGAACTTATGTGGCGCGATTACTTTAAGTTTGTCAGCTTCAAGTATGGTGATTCCATCTTTTACCTGTCAGGCATTATGCAGAAAACAGGGTTGTCATGGAAACACGACATGGCTACCTTCGATCAGTGGCGTTATGGACAAACTGGGGTCCCATTTGTTGATGCTAACATGAGAGAGCTACTGCACACTGGTTGGATGTCCAATCGTGGACGGCAAAATGTTGCAAGCTTCTTGGTGAAGGACCTAGGGCTTGACTGGCGTCTTGGTGCTGAGTGGTTTGAGTCTCTTCTTTTGGATCACGATGTGTCCAGCAATTATGGCAACTGGAATTATTCAGCAGGCATAGGCAATGACCCACGGGAAAATCGCAAGTTCAACATGATTAAACAGGCACTTGACTATGATCCAGATGGGGTCTTTGTTCGACTCTGGGTGCCAGAATTGGCTGGTCTAAAAGGAGCCAAGATTCACACACCATGGCTGTTGTCGTCATCAGAACTGAAGCTTTCTGGAGTAAAACTTGGTGATAACTATCCTCGACCAATAGTTACCCCACCAGAATGGAGCCGACACACCTCAAAGGTAAAAAGTGCAGGAAAGACTCCAAAAGCACAACCCAGAGGAGTTGATTTCTATTTCAAGTCCTCAAGCAGTGAAGGCCATTTGAGGAAGAGAAATTAGTAGAGTAGGTTGTACAGTACCTTGTGATAGATCTGTGCTTTGGTATGTCAGGTGTCCAATCACATCACAAAGAAACTAGTTTGATCACAGTGTACTTGTCACTGTTAAATGATGCCATTGCATTTTTTGTGCCTCGCACTGCACATATTAAATAACCAGTACTAACCCTTGGAAATGTACAACTGCTGCGAAACAGGAAGTTGGCTAAAGTTAATTCAAGGAACAGAAACTACAACTGTAGAATTCTGGCTTTAAGCCCACCTGATTATAAGCGCCCCCTCCCCCCGTTACAGTCCTATCTAGATGCAAATTAAACATGTCTGTCTGTCTGTCTGCAAACAAAAAAACTATATTGGTTATAAGCCCCCCCCCCCCAGACAAAAGCTCTTCTTGTTACTTACTTTATCACTTTCACAGTGTTCAATGTTTTACTGTAATAAAAGCCTAGTAATTAAAGACCAGTAAATGCCGAAAAAACGTATTAGCTCTGCTAATTGTCACTCTCAACTATTCCTTATGATGTTTCTCTATACTGCTGAATATAAGCTCCCTCCCCATGGGCGTACCGGATGGGGGGCCGGGGGGCCACCCCCTCCCCCCATAAAAAAAAAATGGGGCAACTTAGCAAGAGAAATTTGGACAAGGCAACTTGGAAGAACTTTTTGGGCAAACCCCTTGCAAAGATGTAACCAGAATTATGTATGTACTTGTACAAGCCAGTCCTAAAATAATATGTACAATGAATCCACTACATCTTGACTCCTGTAGTAAGGTCACTTGGCTCTTGCAAAGTCTAAAATTGTTTATGCCTGCTATATATCTAAAATAAGGAATGCTCTATATCTGGGCCTTATGGGGAAGAAGTCTAAGTTTCTGCCTGATTGAGGAGGTTGTCATAGTCAAGCTCCTATCAACTATTCAACAAACAGTTGAACATCAATGTGGGAGGTTACTGTAGTTGAAAATCAATAAGGGAGGTAGACTTGTGAAGGTATGATGTGCACCTTGTTCCTGCAAGATGCTGTGAATGATTACCAGAAAGCAGAATTTTTGTGGATCCATTGAGATAAAGTGAAACAAAATTGGCATGGTCTTCTCTTGAGAGGACATAATTCAATGCATTCTCATTGTAGGAGAGTAAATTAAAGTCCAGGAATTGTTATTGTGGTTAAACAAGAATCTGGAAGTGAACACATTAGCAATTTGCAACGATCCAATAAGTAAAATCTGATCTTACACATTTTATCCGCTACCTGAACTTCAAGCAGTGTTTCTTTACTATCAACATTGTATATTTTATCAGAATTTTTGCCAGTTCTTTGTCAAGAAGCCAGGAGATGAGGCCTTGCCAGAGGCTGGATGGGTGGGAGGTCAAGGCAAAATCCCATGCCCATTTTAAAATTGACGTGTTTTGTAGATGCTTTCTCAATACTTCACATCGCTGTCATAAATTGGAAGTTGGTTGTTTCTGGTGACATTTCTCTTGAAACAATCACAAACGAGGAAGTCCCTTGCTGGCAGGGGTAGTGCCCTGTTCCCTGGAAAGGTTGCCAGTCAGTTTCCACACGAACCCCCAGCATTTAGTTGGGTTACTCCTAGTGTAAACATGTACTAAACATGAATATGGGGAGTGACAGGCAAATATCGCACATGCTTTGTTCCCAAGAATTAAAATTAGTTTTATTTCTTATGCAGATATTGCGCGCCTAAATATCATTCAAATTTTACAGGTTCTGTTACCGGTATTAATGATGTGATATCCATGATGATAACAATAATATCACTGACATCTACGTTAGGTGCAAAACTCATAATAATAATAATAATAATAATAATAATCATGATAATAATAACAAACAACCAACCCATGTATGATCAAGATCAAACTGACGTCAAGATCTGGTAAAGGAAATAATACTTATCATAGCAAATGTAGCAGTTTTGCATAATGCAAAAGATCTATCATTTCAAAAGCAACTCTTGGGCGTTTGAGGGCGGAGGCCGGACGTTTCGTCCGGTTGTTTCCCATTTCACGTCCGGTACTTTGATTCCAATATTTGCGAGGTTTTTTTACTATTATATTTTTTTACCTAAGCATCTCATAAACTTACTGACTAGAGAATAACAGAATAAACAATTAAATTCTTCAAAATGACCACATTACTCTGTTTTTTCTTTGCTTATCAAGCGGGAGATTTTATTGGTTATCCATCTTCACTTAAAGGGAATTAAAGTGAAAATTTTGTTATCATTCCTGCTCGGCCAAATCTGACTTGTTAGTCTTCAGGGAAATGTCCCGGCAAAACTCACAACACGTGTTAGTCGAACTGTTGAAGAAATGAATAGGATAAACGATTTTTTCCTCCCAACGGCCAAGAGAAAACAAGGTAAGTTTAAGGGCATGATGACTCTGAATGAGTGTTTCATTGTATTGACGTGGTGAGCAGTAAAAACGGTAATTTTGTGCTGACCGAAAAAACCAAAACAATGTCTCACGGCTGCCCTTTGCTAATGAGGTCACTATTTACAAGGTTAAGCTTATATTTCCCTTATCCAACCATCAAAAGAGGACTTTCAAAGCTTTTTGGCTTTGAAATAGAAAGAAATGACAGATTGTAGCTCAAGACAAACTTCCTACCCCCTTCCCCTACCAATACTTTACTTTTTAAAGAGAATTTGAGTGAACTCCAGCAATTCTGGGTTCCAGAAATGCTGGAAACGGCATTTCTGAGTGTTCTATTTTAAAAATTCCCTGGGGGAACATGCCCCCATACCCCCTAGGTGGCTTGCGCCTTTGGCGCTCGCGAGGCACCTTGCGGCGCCAAGAAACAATTCACGTCCGGTGCTTTCAGAAATATATCCGCTACTTTACAAAACTTTTCAAAACCCTGGAATAACATTCTACAAACAATATTGGGCAATACCATACTTCTTCGACTTTACCCATATTTTTCAGACAACTACAGACAAACGTAGTTGGGAAGGCTGCTAAAATGTACCCGATCACGATAAGTTTGGAATCAAACGTAGAAAACACCAATACTACACAGTTTTAGGAGCCCCCCCCCCCCCCCCCATCCCCCATTTTAATATTGGAACCTCCCTATACAGTCTTGCACGAAAAAGGTTGCTAGTAGCTCAACATTGAATAGGGGATGGGGAGGGGAGGAATAAAAGTGCAAAGCTTCCCATTATCGTGAATAGCTAAAACACTGGCATCACGTGGCTCGGGTAAAGTGTTCATCTTCTAGTGTGTAATTAAAACTTAATTTAAACACGGTATAGCGCGGAAAAAATATTTTATGTTTTCGGTACAAAACCGCCGTTTTCACCATTTATCCTGCAAGGTATACTTTCAAGGCAACTGGTACGTTAATGTTATTCTAAGCACGCTTTTCATTACCAGCTAATCAATATTTGAGTTAGCTTGATGGATTGTCGCCCAGAAACCAAACAGTAAGAAAGTTAGGTTTAGTACTGTTTACGTCAAAGATGTGTTACGATAGTAAGTATACACGAAGTTGACTTCAGTTGTAACAACTATTTCGGGAATTCTATCTCGCAGTAATTCGGCTGCCTAATCAGACTGCATTTCAACTTCACAAACTTTCACAGGAACTCGGACAGCAAGAAAGTGACAGAAAACACCAAACTACAGTTACTTAATAAAACACTGAATTTAAAAGTATTTGCCTAAAGCGATAGGCATTAGCTTCTGAAAAAGGAAAATTATTTCACATCCGTTAGAGTTATGCGGGATTAAAGCAGGACCGGCCGATTTATCTATTCTATCGATTACTGGTAAACCAGTGTAAACCCGAAACGGAGTAGACCGGTGAAGATTAGAATCTTTTCCCCCTAGAGCTGTTTATTTTGTAAATCCTCCTGTCTCCTTTCAATTAAAGAAAATTAGTCAAAATTTCCGATAGCGCGATGGCTTGTGTAAGAACCAAACATAAACAAATTGCCTCCGTTACCGGTTTCCGTAGATGCAGATCACGAAAAAAGGACAGTATTTGTAATCAGTTTTTCTTGTAGTAATCCGTCGGTTCTTCGCCGGCAACTCCAACATTACATAATAAACAACTCGATGGCAATTAAAAACACCTGTTGCACTCCTTAGAATCCGATCTGCTTCACACACTCGTCAGATTATTTGATTCATTGAAGAACGCTGGGTAAAATGTTTCGAACAGTTCTATTCTTCAGTTTTATTACTATAGCTATTATGGCGCCTGGTTTCATGTCCAACCGTCCTTAATAGCTGATCAACATTCCGATAGTTAATAAAGATTGTAATAAAAAAATGCATTATTGTTTCCTTCAGCAGGGTTGAAAGTACTAGCACATGTAAGCCGAGTGGAAGGTGCCTGGACGTATCTGTTCCCATCCTAAGCAAACAAGTCGTGCACTTTACAGACGGTTTTTAAATCCAGAGCAAAATTTTACTCTTTGTTTCTTTTCAGTTGTTTCGCATTAAGCACGGAGTGATCACGGCATCAGCCTAAACGCTAAATATCCAGGGATTTTTGGTGCTTCTTAGTCGAGCATTGCAGTTTCAATAATCATTGACCTCATTTTTGACCTGGAAATCGGGTTGAATCGTAAGAGACACTGCCCTGAATTCTTTCAATGAATAAAAATTGTTTTTACTTGTAGTTAGTTGATTTTACTATCGGCCTCCTGTTCGTCCGCACTGACTGCCACGGAAATCTTAAGGTGGGCGCAGTTCACGTTCATAGTTTTAGGAAGATTTAAGACGGAATCCATCGGGAAGTTGAGTAATATTTATTTAAGTTGGACAAAAATCGAGTACCAGAATAAATTAAATCATATTGCGTTATTGTTTACCCTTAACAAAAGGTACATATGTAAGTAATTATTTGTGATAACACAGACAGAGCCCGAGAATATGAATTTTAAAGATCACAAGCTACAGGCAAAATCTTATGTGTAGCCATTTTGTAAAATCGTCTTTAAGCGAGTCAGTGGAATTATAGTGGAACTTCGAAATTTGTTTTCGATGTTTGGTGTTGTCAGAAAAGATTTATATTGATAATATATTTGAAGTAGTAACAAAAAAGCTTGCAATAAGGTGTAAATAATTTTGGTACATAATTTTGTCCAATAAATACTCGAAGTCCTAACGGATTCCGTCTTAAGTCATTTGTATCTTAAGGGACAGTCTCGCACTATTTTTAGTAACACATCGAAAATCCAACTGAGCTTGGGGGTTAACAGAAGCTGCATGATGATGATAAAAATCCTTTGAAAGACTATCGTAATGTACAGAAACTGTTTATAGATTATTTTCCGGACGGATGGTCAAGATCGAGATTGATGCCAACTTGAAAACGTCGGCCCGACGTTTTCAGGTTTTCCCATTGTATCTCATATGAAATCAGTACTAGCATATTTTTCCTCGCCCTTCTGTTCTGAATTCACTCGATGTTATAAAATTAGTGATTTAGAAACGACTTTTTTATTGAGTATGCGTTAGGGGTTTAAATTTAGGTAATTCTGACCAAAAATCGTGACAAACTCCGTGAGACTTCCCCTTTAAATCCCTTCAGAACAACTCGTAAAATATTCAGCTACAACAAAATTAACAGTCTAACTGTGCAAATATTCGGTTTTCGGACTTAAATTAGTAATAATTCAAATGAATAATTTTCTGCAGGTCTTAATGTAATCGACACGAATCTCCTTACGAGCGAAAATAATAAATAACAAGGTTTCCTTAATTTCCAGTGATTTGTCTACTTGTCTAGGACTGAGGTCTAACACCATGAAAATATAATTGATAATTCTTAAAATCAAGAACGCCAAGCCAACTTGGCATAAAAACATTGTGATTAACGTTCTTGGCAATGTAATATCTTATCACCCTGTAAACTAACATACTTAGATATCACTGTCTTGTAGGTCCGACGTTGGCAACGTTCTTTTTCATGTATTATCAGCCTTGTAGTATTGTTTTCTAAAAATATAACCTTCGATCAACGCTATTTTACATTACATGGGACTACATAAATAGATAAATTAATCAATTGATTATCTTTTTTAGCATCAACCCTGTGCAAAGAATCTGCTTTTAATTTGATAACAAGCATTTCTTCATCCTCGGATTTTGGCTTTCGTATACGATCGCTCGGATTGTCTATACTCAGGTTCCCAAAGATGAAAAGACTTAATTTCAAGTTCATCGTTGTGAACAAAATATTTTTACGACCATCTGCTTTACTTCTTGTCTGATTTCTGTAATTTTCCAGCAATAGAAAAGCGGATTTAAGGACGAACTCAGGTAAACCATGGACGCCACAACGGCCTCGGGGACTGACAACCTTCTTCCGGCAGCCGCGACCACACATCTTACTACAGCGTAAGGAACATAACATGAAAGAAGAACAAGGTAAAACACCAAAGCACTGGAAACTGACTTCCTGTACCTGGTACTAGCGATTTGAGAATTATTTCCGTTCGGTTGTCCTGCATAAGGCAAGGGAAAACCTTGTACCTGCGTCCGCTGGAGGCGAAGCGTGGAGAAAATTCTCAGGTAACAGAATGTTGAGGCTGCTATGTTCAGTAATATAAATGCACAGCTCAAACTGATATAGACAAGCCTATTTCCAAAGACTAACATGCTGAATGCAATGCTCTTTAACCAAACGAAAAAGACGGTCAGGCGAACACGCTTGAGAGTTACCACTTGTCTGTACCTCATCTTCAACAGCAAGGCGAGAAGTCGATCCACGCTCATTGCGGTCAGGATGGACAGGGACACTCCACAGAGAATCGTCGTTGAAATATACGACACAGATGCGGCGAAGTAGCAAATGTCCAAACGCTTAGCGACCATCGATAGCTGATAAATGACAAACGTTGGCTGTGTGATAGCACCAAAGCATAGGTCTGTGGTAGCAAGACATCGAAACAAGAGTTTTGAAGGCGGGTGCAAGGCAGACTCCTTGTGAAAAGCAATCAAAATGAGAATATTGCCTAACACAGCAGTGATCGATAAAATAATATTGAGGACAGAAAGAGAAACTCTTGCTATTAACACGTGTGCAGTTTCGTTAGTCTCTTCTGTAGCAGGAAAACAGAGCTCTACATGAAGCGACTGACTTTTTTCCTCCGAAGTAAAATTCATCGTGGTTCTTCTCAGCCGTATCCGATCGAAAATAACTTAAAAGTTCTCTTCTTCTTATTCGAGCCCGATCCAGTTTCTGAAGGAGCCAAAAGAAGCAAAATGAACATGTCACTTTGTGTAGTTTGCCAAGGAAGTTTCAAACCATATACTGACTGAACGGATGGCAGGGACGTCTCTTAGTACACAAGGTGAAAGGAAGGCCATGGCACGTAATCAAAAATATCGTCACTCGAATCAGCACCTTTCAAGGCGACAACAAAATGATAAAAATGAATTATTATATGAATTATTTCATATACTTTATATCAAAATGGACAAACAAGTCGTCAGTTTGGTTAAGCCAACCGATTGCCTCTCTTGGGTTTATTCGCAATAACATTCTAACAATTCTTCCATCTTGGCGATTTCTCGACCACCGACTTACCAATGGCAAAATGCTCGCTAATTTCGCGCGTTGATTGTTTAAGTATGTGGTCCATAGCTTGGGAAGTGTAATATTCTGCCCTGTTTACCGCGTGTACTCGAATAAACGCCGCCCTCGATTAAGCGCCGCACATGGAGTGGAAAAGTTAATAAGCGCATTTCCATAAGATGATAAAAGTACACTGTAATCGCCGCAACGCGGTTCTTAGCCAGCAATGGTCTTTCGCCAACAGTCAGAACATTGACATTAGTTTAGAGTTGTTGAAAACCTGTAGAAAAGTATTGACAAGGCGTTATGAAAGCCAAAAGATAGATTAGCTTCAAGCCGGTAAGCCATGAAGAAATACTCATGAAGTATATTAAATTGTCTTTGTGGTATGAGCCTTTTAAATAAGCGCCGCCCTCGAATAAGCGCCGCACCGGAGACACGAAAAATTATATTTATTCGAGTAAATACGGAACTGTTATTCATTGCATGTAGATAAAGCATGATAGGGAATCGCTGCGGCCCGAGAAAAGCCCAAACCAGACTCTATAATATGGTCTGGTAGATTGCGGAGACTTCAAACCGGCCGGGCGCCAACTGATCGATGTCGCAGTCAAGAGAGCCCTTTCAAAACGAGAAAGACTGGTGTTTTCTTTTTTGTTATATCTTTTTTAGTTCCAGAGATATTCCCGTTTTTGTATTATGCAAATTAGATAACTGATGACTTCATAAGTGGTTACAGTATAGGGTCAAAACACTGCACAAAATGAAGAATATCTCTGCAAATTTTGAGGCACTTTGTTACACAAAAGTTAGCAACTGAAGTTAAATCTTACTGCTTATGGTTTCACGAGACCTCGAAGCGTGTTCAGTTTATGGAAGACCCTAGAGCCTGCAACTTGCCAAGAATGCAAGACGGAGCTTCCATCCCTTCTATGGTGGAACTTCGTGTTTAAAGTAGTGTATAATATTTTTTGTGACAACGTACAGGAAAAAACAGGTGCTCCTTAAAACCATGGCACTCATTGTGGAGGAGGGGGTTCCTTTCTTTTACAAGGGGTGGCTTCCTCCTAGGTCCAAACCCGTTCACATGCTTTCGCTAAAAATTGGAACATCTTGCACATACCAAAAACCCCTTCAGATGAATATATCGACTGTTTGAGACATTTTTATAAGGGCCTCAAACAGCAAATAAAATGTCTCAAACAGCAAACAGGCGATTTATTTATTTATTTGAACGGGTCATTGGTATGTGCAGAGGTAAATTACAGTGTTCACTATCTTTTTGCATACTTCATTGGCTTCAAATGAAGTGTGTTATCTTGACATTAAGATCATTCAGGGAGACGACAACACACCTTGTCGTATAAGTGTCTACGACAAGAGAGATGACTTCTCATTCCGGATTGTAAACTTTCCTCATATGGACAGCAACATCCCAGCCAATCCGGCCTATGGTGTTTACATATCTCAATTGGTGCGATATGCTAGAATTTGCTCATCCAAACTGGACTTTATAGACAGGCTTCGTAGTCTTTCTTCACGTCTTCATCACCAAGGCTTCAACACTACTGCGCTTCTCAAATCGTTTAATAAATTCTTCAAGCGCCACGGTGAAATCATTCACGTTAAATATGACATTACACTTCGGGAATTGAGATCAGCGGTTTGTGATTGAGAACCAACAACGTATCCTTTGCTTGTTTGTAATTGTTACTTCGTCTTTGTAACTCTAATTCATTTATACGCGCCGCTTCCGGGTCCTTCATTTGGATTTGAAGGCGCGCGCGCGTATTTTCGTATGTGGTGCGCGTGTTTGGTTTATTTAGTTGACGTGTATGCTTAGTTCGCAATTTAACGGTTTAATTTATTTTTCGTTGTTTTCCTTTTTACCTTTTCTTGTCAGTAACTGTGCTCACATCGTGCGTGGCTCCACCTGAAATGTTCTGCAAATTGGTATAGGATTTAATGGAGCCGAAACCAATTGTGGAATTACAAGCATTTTAGGCATCCTACTGATGAACGGTTATGGCAATTAGATATTTATTACAGGAGCCAACATTGAGATTGTGGTCTGTCGCCTTTGAATTGTAAAATCCCTACTCTTATATATTCCAACAACCCTTAAAAAGATGCCCTTATCAGGCAGAGCTCCTGTGGAGTCCACTATAAGGAGTCCACTATTCATACTTCATTAATATTCATTAGCCCTCGTGCGTATTATAAGCATGAGTTAATTATTCATGGTTGTCAGTTTTGCCTAACTTTGGTTGGAATCGTGTCAAGATGACCGAACCGGAGCGTCCGTCTAACGTGAACGACCCGTCGAGCGCTCAGCGAGTTTTGCAACCTCTTCAAGGTTCTGTTCAGCAAACCACTCCGCCGTCTTCGTCTTTATCTCAGGCTGGTGCCGGTACAACTTCGGGAACAACTGCGAGCGGTGAAAATGTGCTCCAAAGTTCTTCACTGGGAAACGCCGCGGGGTCGAATGTACCGGATAATTCGTCGGTGAGCCTTGAGGTATATGTCCGCTGCAATGCTTTCCTTTTTAGTTTCGTACCTTATAGCTGGGGTTTGTCGGTATTTTTTCTTTTTTGGGTGCATCACGTTGCATTTTCTTGTTTATGCTTCTTTCCGGTTTCTCGGGAGCCGGTTTTAATTTTCGTGCTTCAAGCACATGATTGTTAATTTATTCCTTTGGACTCGCCGCGGTCCGGTTCCTCAAATGTTGGGGGATAGGTTGTTGTTCTATATTGTGTTTTTTCTGCTGTTGCTCTCGTTTATACTTATGAATTAGGGTTTGCAATATTTGGGAGCTGTTTCTTATTTTTTGTTCGGGACGGGAAAAATTAGCTATGCCATTGACACCTTTTTTCTTACTTGCCCCTTGGGAAGGGCGCGGGGCGTGTGGTCTCGGCCAGGGTTTGTTTCTGTTCGGAGCCACGAGGTGGCGTCAAAGGGAAATAATAATGGATAATTATTAAAAAAAATGGTTAGGAGCGATTGTGCAGCATGTCTGCTCTGAGCCACGAGGTGGCGTAATAAAGGGAAAAACGGTCGAGGACCGATTGAGCAGCGTGTTTGCTCTGAGCCACGAGGTGGCGTGGAAAAAAAAAAAAAGGAAGGAAAATGGTCGAGGACCGATTGAGCAGTGTGTCTGCTCTGAGCCACGAGGTGGCATGGAAAAAAAAAAAAAAAAAAGGAAGAAAAATGGTCGAGGACCATTTGAGCAGTGGGTATGCTCTGAGCCACGAGGTGGCGCGATAGAAAGTAATAAAAAGCAAAAGAAAATGGTCGAGGGCCGATGAACAGGGCGTCTGTTCTGTGTTTTTTTTTTCTGGCGTGAAAAAAAAAAAAAAAACGTCGTCGGCCGATTGAGCAGAGTGTAAGCTCTGATTCATGTGGTGGCGTGAATGAAAAATAAGGGAAAAATAAAATAAAAAAGATGCCTTGTGTCGTGGGAATAGAAGGAGTTAGATCCATTTCAATCGGTCCTCGTGAAGGAGAGGAGGTTATTTCGCTAGGTCACTTGGTGGCGGTGTGCTTTATTTTACGTGTTGTGAGAACTTATGCGAAGGTTCGTTGTAATTTTATGTTATGAATTTGGAATTGCATCAGGGTGTGAAATAATAAATTTAAAGGAATAGGATATGTGATTTCGAAGGATACAGTCTCCGTGCAAAGTAGGGACTGGCTTAAGGATATCAAGGAGTTATATGGCGTTTTCTCCTTTTGTTAGGTCCCGAACACAACGGTCAGTTCACTCAAGAAGGAGTTGGATGAGTGGAAGAGGAAAATCGATTCATCGGCAATCGAGTGCGCGCTGTCTACTCTCCAAATGGTGATCTCGCGCCCAGCCGCTCTTTTTGATCCATATGCGGCGATTGCCGCCCTGGATGAAGTGGTTAATGTCACCAAGGAAAGAAAGGATGAAAGAGCTTTACGATTTGAAATAGTGCTGAGGCAGTGTCGTCCTTTATTAGGCAACCCGTGCCTTCAACAGGTGTTAATAAAGTTGGTGGCGTCTAAGGATGAGGCCGAGGTGGCAAAGGTTATTTCCAAGGCAACTAAGCAGCACGCGGCAGTAAGTCAACCTTCGTTCACTGGACGGACGCGCAGGCCTCCGGCTCCATACCAAAAGCGTGGCTCCAATTACAGCCCCAGGCCGCCTTCGGCGAGAAAGTGCTGGGTGTGTGGAAAGGCGGGTCATATTTCGCGCTCTTGCCCAGATAAACGTTAAGATTGTGAAATCATTGGAAGTTTTCCTGTTCTGGAATGGAAATCTGGATTGTCTTGATATTTGTATTGACAATAATAAAGTGTAAAGACACTATTAAATATGTGTTGTTTTATTTTTTTTCTTTTGGCCTGTGGTCTCGAGGTTGGGAGAATGACCCCACAAGCGTTTTGCCTTTAGGCATGCCCTTGAGCCCGATTACTCGGGCTACGGTGGTCATTTTCTCCGAACTCGGATTTGCAGTCTCCATTTAAGTACGTCTTTTTGATTCTCTTTTTTTTTTTTTTTGGTGTTTTGGTTTTAGCCTAAGTCAAAACGTCTCAAGGGAGATACGATGACCTTTATGCCGTTAGAGGCGGAGGAAAGAAGCAAGCATGGCAAAATCCGATGGTTATCCTGGGAGGGTAATCCGAGTTCGGAGAAAATGACTTCAGAAGACGCTTGTTTAACCCATGTTCAAGGCATTGTCGCGGGGGAAACTCCCAACTTACGGGATCTGTCGTTTCGTGATCCGGACTCCTTTCGTTCGGGTCAACTTCGTACTCGAATCGAACTCTGGGAAGAAATTTTGGCCGGGTACGAACCTGCGAAGGATGTCCTGGAATGGTTGGAGCATGGGGTGGATGTCAAGAAGTTCATGAAGCCCTTTCAGGGATCATTTAGGGGCGTAAAGTATGAGAGTGCGGAACCCCCTTCTATGATTTTTTATGTGTTCGCATCTTTTATAGTCGTGTTCACATATTAGTGAGGGTTGGAAATTAGGGTGATTTTCGTTAAGGATGGGGATTTATTTTGGTTATGGGGATAAGCCAGCGAATTCCTCGGCGATAGTGAGGCGCAGTCTGGGGTGACTTTCCCATAACTAAATGCTAATGAGTATGCAGGAGGGATAATGAACTATTCATACTTCATTAATATTCATTAGCCCTCGTGCGTATTATAAGCATGAGTTAATTATTCATGGTTGTCAGTTTTGCCTAACTTTGGTTGGAATCGACCCACCCACCCACCCCTGGCCCTCTGTTTACTCTATTGGCACTCTTCATGTTTTCCCCAGCGAGCTTGCTCGTCTGGGGTGACTTTCCCATAACTAAATGCTAATGAGTATGCAGGAGGGATAATGAACTATAGGAAGTGTACTTGTCTTATTTGTCATTCTTAACTGTTTAGATGGAACAATACAATTGTTTTTACAAATAGGTAAAGTCTGCATTCGAGCCAAAGTGGCTCATCAGGCCGGCGCTTATCTCCAATCTTGTATATTGATTTGACCTTTTGAAAGTATAAATAAGGACATTTAAAAAGTGCACAATAATTTTCGACATTAATAATGACTATTGCACTTGCAAGAAAAGATGAGTATGGCATATGCATAACCATCTTACATGTCTCAGTTGTACTAAGTTTCATAGCCTGCATAGCCGGTGGCTTATTTTGGAAGTGTGCTTGATTGAAACAAGCAGTGAAAACCGCAAAACCGGAAGCCGAAAACTGAGGGGCGAAGCCGCAAGGGGCCTGAGGGAGAATGCATTTTTACTGCACTCTCCCTCAGGGCCTCTCAGCTTCCAGTATCACGGCTTTCACTGCTTGTTTCAATCAAGCGCACTACCAAAATAAACCACCAGCTACGCAAAAATTAAGTTTCATACATACAATGATCAATAGAACATATTTTATACAATTTCCACACCTGTACAATACACTGACATAATTAAAAAGTGCGCAATTACTATCAGAAATTTGAATAAAAAAATATTCATTCGCTGTTCTCGAGCATTATTAACAGACATTCACATTTTTGCAGTAGTCATTTTATTTTTGACACAATCTAAACAGCTTGTGAAGCAGCTCTGCAGTAGCAGTATTAAACGTTTGAGCAAACAGTTGAGCCTAATTTGTTGCACAGTTTAATGTGCTATGAAACTTCCATGATAACCACTCTTATCGTTTTTTTTTTTTTTGGGGGGGGGGGGAGTGGTGGAGGGGGCTTCTTTCCCGAAGCACACAGTTACGACAATGTATTGTAATAAACCCATGGAAATTTTCTTTCAACACAAAGACACAAACTCCAAACATTATTCCTGTATTACAGTACAATGCAGCTCATAACTGTTTGGCCACTTTTTTGGCAGGATGCATGGGGTAGGAGGGGTGAGTATGCTCAATCTTAACAAGAGGCACTGCAAGGGGGTTCCATGTGCTGTCATGATATAGTTTTTGCTCTTGGCAGGCTTTTAGCCAGGAAAGCTGACATCCAAAAATTTCCAATAAGGCCTGATACCATTGCCCTAGGAGGGTCTGAGGACAAATTAAGCATCTATTTCTGCAGGTTTGACTGCAAAACAATTAACTTTCAAAGCGTCGGTTCATGTAACTTTCTCTAAAAGGGGGCATCTGTTGGACACCAGGACACCAACCTAGCCAACAAAAATGTTGCTGGACAGATAATTGTAAATTCTGAGCAATAATACAAACCAGCTATTAGCCAAAAAGGTCTATGCATCTGTATACACTTGTTCCTTCAAGATAATTCAGTATCAATACGTTAAACTTTATCTGAACAAAAGGAGGAGGGGAGGAGGATCATTTCCAGGACATCCACTTTATATTGTTTACTCTTTTACCCTGGCTAAAAAGATAGACATTTTCCCTGAAAGTAAAGTGTAGTAAAAAAGAAATGAGGATCACTGTTACATGAAGCAATAAAGCATTTTTGCAATGTGAGTACTCCTACAGGGATACAAGAGATGTGATCTTTTATTTACTTTCCCTGCAAGTAGTATTAAGCATAATTTACCATTTTCTTGAAACCTAATGGCATTGAAATAACAATCTGAAGCTCTATTCTTTCACAACACCAACAAGTGCCGGCCTCAGTGTTCTTCCATGAAGTTTATATCCAACCTTTTCCACAACAGCGACACTGCCTTTCTCTTTATCTGGAAACGGAATCTGGAACAATGCTTCATGACTGTGAGGATCAAATTTTTCATTCAATGGGTTGATTTTTTCCAGACCATTCTTTTTGAAAACCTTCTGCAGTTGAGCTTCAGTCATTAAAAGTCCATCATACAAGTTCTTTAGTGAAATGCTCTTCTCGATCTCCTCTTTCGGAACACTTTCTGTTGCCTTCCCCAAAATGTCTGCAACTTCAAGCAGATCTTTAGAGAAGGTCTGAATTCCAAACAACCTGGCATCATCAATTTGTTTCCTGCTACGTAACAGGATATTCTCATTATCAGCCAAGGAACGTTTATACTTGTCCTGAAATAGACAAACCATTGCAATCCATTATTACATTATTTTTGTTGCACTTTTTACTTGTACCACACTTGTTTGTTTCAGTGGTACAAATTTGAAGGGAGAAGAAGGGGGTATTCTATGAGTTGTATAACATTCATCACTAATTAATGTGCAGCTGAGCCTTCGATTCTGACTGAAAAACGTCAGTTCAAGACTACAGGTTTAAAGGGACTTCAACCAATGAGCAATACAAAATACAGCATTTCTATAACTACTGAGCTATGAAGCCTTGACAGCTCAGTTGATACAGTCACTTATTACATGACTTAGGTTGTCAGAGGGTCAGTAACTAAAATAAGATTTCTCCATTGCCGGTCCAATACTTTTTAAGTATTGGGCCGGGTGTTATCACAAATGATCCCATGCACATTTTAAGCAGGGCTGTCACTAAAGGCCAGGGGCTTAGTTGGCAGAGCACCGTACTGCCTTGCAGGAGGTCGCGGGTTCAAAACTCGGCCAGACCAACACTCAGAGTCTTTAAATAACTGATGAGAAAGTGCTGCCTTTGTAACATTATCTGCAAATGATTAGACTTTCTGGTCTTCTCGGATAAGGACAATAAACTGTAGGTCCCGCCTCACAATCCTTCTTCCTAATAACTCTGTGGGACGTTAAGGAACCCACACACTGTTCGCAAAGAGTAGGGCATGTAGTTCCCGGTGTAGTGGTCTGGCCTTTCTGGTCTGTTTGGGAGGGTAGGGTGGGGCAAAACCTCGCATAGGACCTGGAGACCTGTTCATGCTCTTTCCCTCTGGGCAGCTTTGCGCAGTAGAATGGTCTATCCAAAAAATCTTTTTTTCAATCATTTAATAAATCTGTTATTTACCAAGCTTGCTCAGCACCATACAGGGAGAATATCTGCCCTTGGTCGTGTATGGACTCCACTGCACTCAGACCATTCTACATACTGTACTTATACCCCAAGATTCATAAGGACTGTTTTTGAAGAATATAGCAGGCCCTTGAGCTGGGACTTTTGCTCTGATCAAGGGCTAATGCTCGAAATGTCAGCTTTGTGATACTATGGCAGTTCATTATCTTCATCAATTTCCAGTTGATAATCAACTCACCAAGGCAGGCAATAATTTCTTTAGAAATTAACTTTGTTCATCAATTTTGTATGGAGTTTGATCTGTACTATCAAATCCTCTGGGCACTGGCATGAGAAGGGGTGGCTAGGCAAATAGACCAATTTCGATATTTTAAAATTCAGCCTAAAACAATAGACCTCAGCACGAGGCTTCAGGGTATCAATTATAGAGTTTGTGGGATTTATTCCCCGGAGCCTCGCAGTGATGTCTATTGTTTTAGGCTGAATATTAAAATACCGAAATTGGTCTATTAGGGATGTTCCATTTTATATCCCCCACCTCCCACCTGCAGACGGAATTTTCTGAAGGGGCTTTGAAAGTCATTTCTGAGGGGGTAGCCTCATCGGTATTCCTCGATTGGGTTAGCTTCTTGGGTTTTTTCACCACTTTTTGTGGATATAAAATGGAATGGCCCTTACAATGTACAGGGTAAGCCATTTTGAAAGGAGCTATGTTATGCCATTTCTAGTCAATTTTTTTCTTTAAATACTAAATTACTTAAATAAACCATGGCAAATTAATTTCTTCACACAACAATTAAGGAAGCTTTTTGCACACTGCAGCGATATAATTGCTAAATTAAAACGTTTCATACCTGGAGATCTTTTATTAAACCTTCCTTTTCTTTCAAAAGGCGATTGTGTTCAGTCTGTTTTTCTTCCTTTGCAGAATCCGCTGATTTCGCTTCACACTCAAGCGGTTTTTGATCTTCATTAGCCTCCTCTTTAGTGTCGTCTTTAGAACTTGTGTCAGGATTTGATCGAGCCGAGCAGTACCTTGACTGAGTCCCAAATATGCGGGAAACCTGGACATACTTCAGTTGTCTGGAATACTCTGGCTGTAAAACAGCACTTCTAAACGCTACTAGAGCAGAGCGCAGCATCACTCAGTTGAAAATAACTTATAAAACCCAAACTTTAGCCAAACTCGCTTGTTGAAGTCAAAAATTGCATCACATCACGTGCGAGTTCGAGTTTCTCTAACACGCTGAGTAACCACTCCATCAAAAACTAAGCTCGCTATTTACACTGGGTAAGTTTTCTTTCGCGTGTTGGGTTCCACCAGCTACGTCATTGAATCAGAAAGATGTCAATGATAACGGCCCTCAAATAAGAGGGTCGTCGTTGGAATGAAAAATAGATTAGTAACAATTATCCTGTGATATCGCCTGATACTAAGCCGACGAGGCCGTAAATTGTCAACGAAGTGCCTTAACCAGTTAGAAAAGTTGCGGCGCTTTGCAAGACTTCGATCGAATTATCGTAACTTATGTATATCGCAGCTTAGTATATTCTCAGCTCCGACTATCGCATTTCTAGCTTTTTGATTGGCTAAAAAACTCCGACTATGAGCCAATAGTCGGAGTTTTACGTCATATGGTAAATAGTGCGCCAAGTTTTTATTTTACGCTTTGTAAAATTGTGGAAATAAAAATCGGCGGCAAAACCCGGTTTGAGAATTTACTAAAACAATTTATTCCATTCGCCCTTGTTGGATATGAAGTGATTATAAACAACTCGCGCTACGCGCTCGTTGGTTATTTTATCACTTCATATCCAACGCGGGCTCATGGAATAATTGTTATATATCCGTCAGCAGCAGTTGACAGATATTGAGAGCATAATAACCCTATATGGGCAAGGTGACAATTTGTTGAATAATAACACGAAATATATGATTTTAGAAAAAAAATTAACGCTTGGGCCGCTTATCTATTTTTGGTACCTCAGGAGGGCCCTTACTCGGGACAATGCGCTTATTTCTTTTTTTGAGAAACAACCGAACGTTCAAAACAAAACTTTAAGACAATATTTATGAAAAAAGGAAATATTTGAAGAGATCATTCGTTTGAAGGAATTATAAACTGCTGTTTGATGGAATTATGCACTGCCTTTGTAATGCGGCATTACGTATGGAAAATGAACGTTACCGGCGCTGATGCTTATTAATAAAAACACATTCGAAGAGGACGGGTATTCGAAAAGGGGCGCTTATTGGAAGGAGGGCGATAAATCGAATCATTACGGTATATTTATACCTTGTGCCACATGATGAGAAGAATATGACATTATGGATGGTCTGACTGTACGCTCAGTATACCAACTAACTTCCAGCTTCTCCTCGACTCCTCGTTTTGGAAGTTATAACCTGACTGACGTGATGTCTTACTCTTATTCCTAGCTTCGCCGGTGTTTCTATCAAGGATTATCATTCCGTGACAAGGTAGCGGGTTAGCGCCCACGTACGATTTGGCTGCCAGTGGCATTGTACATGCGTCTTCCATTCTTTTACTCTCGTTTCCTCTTTACTCATTCTCTTATGGCCCCTTATACATCCTTTGCAAAAAATGGGAAAGTGAACTTTTGGGAAAAGTGGGTTTAAAAGCATTCCCTTAATAGCCTGCGCGCAGCAGTCTACTATTTCCAAAAGCGGCTACCCGTAAGTGTTTAATTCCACTGGCCCTCCTGTGCAGCATTTGCTTCGTAGATGCTATTATTTTATTTGGGCTAGAGGAAATGGCTCCCGTTTGTTGTTGTTGTTGTTGTTCTCTCAGAAGGAAAATAAGTAGACCTATAATCCTGGACAGAACTAGTTGAGTCAACCAACATTATAATTGGTTGAATTCTTTATTAATAAATAACAAAACAAACATGTCCAGAATCATACGCCTAGACTTACAATTTCATATTTCTAACTACTGTAAAAACCAGGGGCGGATCTAGAGGGAGGGTGCAGGGTGTGCGCACCCCTCCCTGAGATGACCTGCGACTTTCTAATATAACTAGTATTCTGCTTACGACATCCATCAATTACGTCATTCCTTAGCGGTGCACCTAGCCTGCGAACACAGACGGATTTCCGCGTTTGTGAAATCGCATAGGTGAAACGTGACATTATAAGGCTATCAAACAGCAGTGTAAGCTCTTGTGAGGATATTAATCATTTCTTGACTGTGACAAGTAAACCATTTCATACTTTGAATAGAGGGGGTAAGTTTCTAAAGAAACTGTGGTGCTGCGTCGGTGGGAAGTATAAAAATATAATTTGGTTTCATCAACTGGGTTGATAATGTCAATTGGCCACCGTAAAGAAATTCAAGAGCTGACGTTTCGAGCATTAGCCCTTCGTCGGAGCGAATCAAGGAATTGT
>OX393563.1:10798335-10855835 GCA_947652115.1 Blastomussa wellsi
CCAAAAATTTCCAATTAGGCCTGATACCATTGCCCTAGGAGGGTCTGAGGACAAATGAAGCATCTATTTCTGCAGGTTTGACTGCAAAACAATTAACTTTCAAAGCGTCAGTTCATGTAACTTTCTCTAAAAGGGGGCATCTGTAGGACACCAGGACACCAACCTAGCCAAATGTCTGACTCTCTGACCCAACAAAAATGTTGCTGGACAGATAATTGTAAATTCTGAGCAATAATACAAACCAGATATTAGTCAAAAAGGTCTATGCATCTGTAGACACCTGTTCCTTCAAGATAATTCAGTATCAATATGTTAAACTTTATCTGAACAAAAGGAGGAGGGGAGGAGGATCATTTCCAGGATATCCACTTAATATTGTTTACTCTTTTACCCTGGCTAAAAAGATAGACATTTTCCCTGAAAGAAAAGTGTAGAAAAAAGAAATGAGGATCACTGTTACATGAAGCAATAAAGCATTTTTGCAATGTGAGTACTCGTACAGGGATACAAGAGATGTGATCTTTTATTTACTTTCCCTGCAAGTAGTATTAAGCATAATTTACCATTTTCTTGAAACCTAATGGCATTGAAATAACAATCTGAAGCTCTATTCTTTCACAACACCAACAAGTGCCGGCCTCAGTGTTCTTCCATGAAGTTTATATCCAACCTTTTCCACAACAGCGACACTGCCTTTCTCTTTATCTGGAAACGGAATCTGGAACAATGCTTCATGACTGTGAGGATCAAATTTTTCATTCAATGGGTTGATTTTTTCCAGACCATTCTTTTTGAAAACCTTCTGCAGTTGAGCTTCAGTCATTAAAAGTCCATCATACAAGTTCTTCAGTGAAATGCTCTTCTCGATCTCCTCTTTCGGAACACTTTCTGTTGCCTTCCCCAAAATGTCTGCAACTTCAAGCAGATCTTTAGAGAAGGTCTGAATTCCAAACAACCTAGCATCATCAATTTGTTTCCTGCTACGTAACAGGATATTCTCATTATCAGCCAAGGAACGTTTGTACTTGTCCTGAAATAGACAAACCATTGCAATCCATTATTACATTATTTTTGTTGCACTTTTTACTTGTACCACACTTGTTTGTTTCAGTGGTACAAATTTGAAGGGAGAAGCTGTGCAGCTGAGCCTTCGATACTGACTGAAAAACGTCAGTTCAAGACTACCGGTTTAAAGGGACTTCAACCAATGAGCAATACAAAATACAGCACTTCTATAACTACTAAGCTATGAAGCCTTGACAGCTCAGTTGATACAGTCATTTATTACATGACTTAGGTTGTCAGAGGGTAAGATTGCTCCATTGCTGGTCCAATATTTTTTAAGTATTGGGCCGGGTGTTACCACAAATGATCCCATGCACGTTTTAAGCAGGGCTGTCTCTAAGGGCTGGGGGCCAACGAATTCCCCTGGCTACTACGGTTAGCTCAGTTGGTAGAGCGCCATACTACCGTGCAGGAGGTCGCGGGTTCAAAACTCGGCCAGACCAACACTCAGAGTCTTTAAATAACTGAGGAGAAAGTGCTGCCTTTGTAACATCATCTGCAAATGATTAGACTTTCTGGTCTTCTCGGATAATGACGATAAACTGTAGGTCCCGCCTCACAATCCTTCTTCCTAATAACTCTGTGGGACGTTAAGGAACCCACACACTGTTCGCAAAGAGTAGGGCATGTAGTTCCCGGTGAAGTGGTCTGGCCTTTCTGGTCTGTTTGGGAGGGTAGGGTGGGGCAAAACTTCGCATAGGACCTGGAGTCCTGTTCATGCTCTTTCCCTCTGGGCAGCTTTGCGCAGTAGAATGGTCTATCCAAAAAATCTTTTTTTCAATCATTTAATAAATCTGTTATTTACCAAGCTTGCTCAGGTCCATACAGGGAGAATATCAGCCCTTGGTCTTGTATGGACTCCACTGCACTCAGACCATTCTACATACTTAAACCCCAAGATTTCTAAGGACTGTTTTTGAAGAATATAGCAGGCCCTTGAGCTGGGACTTTTGCTCTGATCAAGGGCTAATGCTCGAAATGTCAGCTTTGTGATACTATGGCAGTTCATTATCTTCATCAATTTCCAGTTGATAATCAACTCACCAAGGCAGGCAATAATTTCTTTAGAAATTAACTTTGTTCATCAATTTTGGATGGAGTTTGATCTGTACTATCAAATCCTCTGGCCACTGGCATGAGAAGGGGTGGCTAGGCAAATAGACCAATTTCGATATTTTAAAATTCAGCCTGAAACAACAGACCTCAGCATGAGACTCCGGGGTATAAATTATAGAGTTACAATGTACAGGGTAAGCCATTTTGAAAGGAGCTACGTTACGCCATTTCAAGTCAATTTTTTTCTTTAAATACAAAATTACTTAAATAAACCATCGCAAATTAATTTCTTCAACAATTAAGTAACGTTTCATACCTGGAGATCTTTTATTAAACCTTCCTTTTCTTTCAAAAGGCGATTGTGTTCAGTTTGTTTTTCTTCCTTTGCAGAATCCACTGATTTCGCTTCACACTCAGGTGGTTTCTGATCTTCATTAGCCTCCTCTTTAGTGTCGTCTTTAGAACTTGTGTCAGGATTTGATCGAGCCGAGCAGTACCTTAACTGAGTCCCAAATATGCGGGAAACCTGGACATAATTCAGTTGTCTGGAATACTCTGGCTGTAAAACAGCACTTCTAAACGCTACTAGAGCAGAGCGCAGCATCACTCAGTTGAAAATAACTTATAAAACCCAAACTTTAGCCAAACTCGCTTGTTGAAGTCAAAAATTGCATCACATCACGTGCGAATGCGATTTTCTCTAACACGCTGAGTAACCACTCCATCACAACTAAGCTCGCTATTTACACTGGGTAAGTTTTCGTTCGCGCGTTGGGTTCCACCAGCTACGTCATTGAATCAGTATTTCATCACTGAATTACATATAGAGTAGTCAGTGAATAATTATACTGAATAAAGTAGTCATATAGAGGGTCATCGTTGTAATGAAAAATAGACCAGTAACAATTATCCTGCGAAATCGCGTGGAGGGCCACTATGAGGGCCACTAGTTTATTGTTTTACCCTCGTTAAATAAAGTTATCATCATCATCATCATCATCATCATCATCATCATCATCAATAGTGCCTGATATACTTAGCCGACGAGGTCGTAGGCCGAGTTGGCTAAAATCAGGCGATATTCCGCAAGATTGAGCAGGATAATTGTTTTATTATTCAACGAATTGTCAACGAAGTGCCTTAAACAGCTAGAAAAGCTGCCGTTTTGCGGCGCTTTGCAAGACTATATATCAGTTCACAAAAAAATTAATTATACCCATCCCCTTTTCATTAATTGATGGTTATAGCCAACTCGGCGCTACGCGCCTCGTTGGCTATCTTCCATCTCATATCCAAGATCCAACGCGCGCTCGTGAAATAAAACTAGAAAACTAGCTATGGTATATTGCATTTGCTGAGTTTTGATTGGTTGAGAGGCAATGGTATATGAGCTCATATACCATTCACCCACCAAAAAGGTACGTGTACGCGTAAAAGAATGCA
The DNA here is from genome assembly GCA_947652115.1 of Blastomussa wellsi. Taxonomy (NCBI): domain Eukaryota; kingdom Metazoa; phylum Cnidaria; class Anthozoa; order Scleractinia; family Plerogyridae; genus Blastomussa; species Blastomussa wellsi. The sequence goes on from OX393563.1 coordinate 10,801,900, forward strand.
TTTTTGCAATGTTTGTACAATATTTTGGGGGCGTTTTTAATAAAACAATTATTCCACTCGCGCTTGTTGGCTATCTACCATCTCGTATCCAACGCGCGCTCATGGAATAATTGTTAAATATCCGTCAGCGGCAGTTGACGGATATTGAGAGCATAATGACCATATCCATATGGGCAACGTGACAATTTGTTGAATAATGACACGAAATATATGATTTTAGAAATTAAAACTGGAAAACGCCAGGATACGAAAAAACGCCACAACGCGTGTACCTCAGTGCCAACCGTTATCCTACGACTTGGGAAAACGGAATTCGAACTTCCAATTTTGTTTTCCGTTTGCCTACGCCATCGGAAAAGGGAATTCGAAATTTCATTTTTGTTTTCCGTTTTCCTTCTACATTGAAAATGGAATTTGAATTGGTACCTCCGGAGGGCGCTTACTCAGGACAAGGCGCTTATTTCTTTTTTTGAGAAACAACCAAATGTTAAAAACAAAACTTCAATACAGTATTTATGAAAAAAAGGTAATATTTGAAGAAATCATTTGTTTGAAGGAATTATAGAAGGAATTATGCACTGCTTTTGTAATGCGGCATTTCGTATGGAATATGAACGTTACCGGCGCTGTAATTTTGTGATATTACAATAGGGTCGCTTATTAGAATAGGGGCGCTTATAAGAATGGGGGCAATTATTAGAATAGGGGCGCTTATAAGAATGGGGGCACTTATTAGAATGGGGGCGCTTATAAGAATGGGGGCGCTTATTGGAATAGGGGCGCTTATAAGAATGGGGTCGCTTATTGGAAGGAGGGCGCTAAATCGAATCATTACGGTATATTTATACCTTGCGCCACACGATGAGAAGAATAAGACATTATGAATAGTCTGATTGTACGCTATATACCTTCCAACTAACTTCCAGCTTCTCCTCGACTCTTCGTTTGGAAGTTATAACCTGACTGACGTGATGTCTTACTCTTATTCCTAGCTTCGCCGGTGCTTCTATCAAGGATTATCATTCAGTGACAAGGTAGCGGGTTAGCGCCCACGTACAATTTGACTGCCAGTGGCATTGTGCATACGTCTTCAATTCTCTTATATAATTTGGTTTTATCAACTAGGTTGATAATGTGAATTGGCCACCGTAAAGAGATTCGAGAGTTGACGTTTCGAGCGTCAGCCCTTCGTCGGAGCGAATCAAGGAATTGTGGATCGTGTTTGGTTTATTCGCTCCGACGAAGGGCTAACGCTCGAAACGTCAGCTCTTGAATCTCTTTACGGTGGCCAATTACATTATCAACCCAGTTGATGAAACCAAATTACATTTCATACTTTGTCCATGATGCCGCCCCCCGCCCCCCCCCCCCCCCCCCCCCCAGTTCAAAGTTGTTTTTGAAGATCGCCAAAACACGAGACATGGGTTTCTGATAAAAACAACATTGTAATGGATAATTTTACAAAAAAAAATTGGCTCGCCAGACGTTAAGTCCGCAAATTTAATCAACAAAAACCTTTGTTCAGCTTGCTTTCAGCTTTTTTAAGGAGTACGTCACGGACAACTCATCTTGAAAACTTGCCAGTTTTTTCAAGTTTGTCGTTTGTAATCGGTCTATATTTTTGTCATTCGAAGCAATCCTTGTATAATTTCGGGATTTTATTACTCCGTTGGTGCTTTTCGGCGTTAGAAAACCCTTACTTTTGGAAAATGACTATAAATATCGTGTCATGGAAGAGAGAACAAAGGAAAAGAGCGCCAAAATAAGTTGTACAGTTCTGTGTGTCAGCGGACACCCCCAGTCAAGAAAGAAGAACGCGGGCATCTCCGAACTCAAGAAAGTTCGAAAACTTGGAGAAGGCTTGGAGAAATAGTAGTGCATTTTATCATGTCTAATCCAAGTGTAACTCCAAATAAGATCAGGAAGGTCGACCCTGTTGACGGAGCACAAAATTCGCACTCCGATCAGCAGGAAATTATCGAGGAAATCAATGCAGTGCAGAATCAAATAGACGCGCTAAATGAACAAGCGTCAGAGGAGATTTTAAAGGTTGAACAGAAGTACAACCGACTGAGAAAACCACACTTTGAGCAGAGAACAGACCTTACGAAGAGAATACCAAACTTCTGGATGACAGTCGTATCCTTTTGTTATTTACACATGCGAGGTAAATTAACTAGGTTATCATCTGCACCTGATGAAGACGTGTGACTATCTTGTTGCCTGGAACTTTTTAGCATTCTAAGAGCGGTGAACGGGAATCTTTATTATTATTATTGGATTTAATTGTTTCATAATCTTCTTTCACGTAACAGAATTTAACTTAATTATTTCATTTTTGTTACGTTGTAGATGTCTTGTATCCGAAGATCGTTTGAAAAGTTTTTCACTCAGTGAACGATATTATTGATGTGCGGGGAAGTTTATATTTGTACTACTCGTGTAACGCAATGAGATCACATCCCGTAAGATTATCCAGATTTTCATCACACCACTTATAGCTTTTTTACATCTGATAAAGTTATTTTATTCTTTAAGGAATTTATAATGCGATCCTGTCAAGCTTCTAAGCAGTTATCTTTACACAAAATGCTAAGTTTTAGCTATTTCCATTTGGAACCGAATCGAACTTTACCTATTAGCGAACCAGTTAAATTTTAGAAGAAACGCACATGAAGGCTTTTCGTTTTCATATAAAACTGGATTTGAACTTGCTCAACCAGGCTATTCTTTGCAAATTTGTGAGCCTTTGACATGTCAGCTACGAGAAAACTTAAAGTTTCGGTGATCATTGCTAGAGTCAAGATTGACCAACAAAACAAAATGGAGGTGTAACAGAACAACGCTTTTTCTAGTTCCCAGTCCCCATTACACCATCCTCGGTTTAGTAGATCAACTGGAGGTAAACTGGAGATTGAAAGAAATCAAACAAACTGCAATTTCCAATGAACCTGTAAATCTATATTTTAGTAATGTCTAAATCAAATCTGAACTACTGACAGTAATTATACAAAGTCAAATGCTTGCTTAAAAATATAATTTCAGATCCCATTGGTGTGTCGTTTTCCCTAATAGTTAAATGGATTAAGTTGAACATGCACCTTGCAAAGGATCCCTGTGTGAAGCAGAAATAATTTGAGATTATGCAGCAGAAAAATCCATAATTTACCATATGAAAATATTGTATTGAACATTTGCAAAGCAATTGATATTATTGTATATTTTGTTTTGAGGAAATTTTGTGTGGGTTTATTAAGTTAGAAAGCTTATTTTCTTGAATTTCACAGTATTTGTGATTTATGCAGGTTATGTAGGTCCATTCACCATGAGGAGGAAGTCTCTAATTTAGGTTAGATATCTGTATCAAGGGATGTTAAATTAAACTACGACCCTAGACAATCAAAAAGTTGATACCTTTTCAAGGGTAAACCACCACAAAATTCACCTTGTAACTAAAAATTCTGTGTTTGATCAGAAAGTATATCTTTTGTTTGAGTCAGACACTTATGTACTAAACTAATTTATAGGAATCTTATATAAAGATCACAGCACAATGATGATAACCAAGATTGAGACCTTCCTGTTTGATTCCCTTTGTCACTTGTTAAGTTTATCTACGTAAAACACTAAATAGCCTTGTTGAAGTCAGCTGAGCTGGATCAAACAAGCATATAGAATTAAAGTAAACAAAACAAAGCCTCGTCATGCAATGCATTGCTACAGTTAAGAAAACCCACAGGTGTCTTGAAAACTAAGACACCTTACAATCACCGACCAAGAAGATTAGGAAATTATAGTTGGATGATGTTATTACAGCCACTGTTTCTTGGCCTTAGTTAATTAGATCTTATGTAACCACCATATAAAACAACCATACTTCCTTGGTGATCCGCTAGTGTTCAAACTTATTGGGTTCCACTGTACCTTGTTCGGTAACAACATGCTAATGATCTTCTTTAAGTGATTCTGCATATTTAATAAAATCCAGTGTTTGTTATTCAGCATCAAACTCCTTACTAATTTCTGTACAATATGCCTTGGTAGGATGTCTGTAAGTCAAGACACTTTGGCCTATATGATTGAAATAATGATCCTTTATTAGATGCTTCACTAAGATGGTCTGGATTTTCTTGAAAAGGCAACATAGAGGACTTAATTATTGCTTTCTCAATACCATGTAAAAGAAAGGAGAAAAAAAAACTTGAATATATATCAAACATGAGATCGGCAGCGTTTTATCGTGATATCCAAACACCAAGAAGAGAGTTGACAAAAACTAAGCTAATTAATATGGGGTATCCAAACCTGCATGGTTATGATTTTCTTTGCGTTAACATGATGAATTATTAATGTGTTTGAGAAGAATAATTTCTTTGACATGCGCTGCACAGTTCATAAATCACCATCAACTGCAGATGATGATTGATGAAGAAGACGAGGAAGCTCTACAGTACATGACATATGTTGAAGTCGAAGAGTTTGATGATATCAAGTCTGGATACAGAATTAAGTTTGTAAGTATTCCACATTGATCATAACTAAATAACTGGCTGACTGTTCATTTGCATATTGTTTGATATTGGTAAACATGCTAATAAGAATATTAATGCTAAAAGTCTTGCATGAAGTTTCAACGATTGTACAGTGTGAGCAAAATTAACACAAAGGCTAAATATGTACAGGTTGAAATAGGAGTGTGGAAAATTGCAAAAGATTTGTCATGAAAATCTGAAAACAAGGGGGAAAATCAGCTTTTTACTGCTGTCATTCATCAAAGTGGACCTCTTAGAAAACAGAATATTGCTTAAACCTGTTCCATGGCAACTGTAAGAAGTTTGCATGTAATAATATTCAAAGGAAAATATAATTTGAAGTTACTGTATAATTTAGGTATCCTGAGCCAGCTTTTTCAAAGCATGATTAAGCTAATTAGTGTGAATAATTTTCGATTTCAATATTTCCCGCATTTGAGTTTTGATGCCAGCTAACTTTAAACTCCAGTGCTGATCAATTTTTAATCCTGCATTAGTGTTGCATGTAATCTGCTTTCTAACAACCCAGCTCTAGATGTAGTGTATGTTGGAATACCATCCTGGTTTCCTATCGGTGCCTTTTCAGGTTAGAGCAGATCATTGTGGATCCCAGACACTATTTTTCACCACATTTGTACACCTGGGTTGGGAGAGGTGCTGTGGAAATACTTTGTGTTGCTGTACTGTATATAATACAACACAATAACTCAGCCAGAGATTGAATGCAGGCCACTCACAGAGTTCAACTCACTAGCCATTATAATCATTAGACCACTGTGGCTCCCATAGTATAGTATATTTCCATAATTATTTGGTGTGTGCATGTTTAATATATTATGTGGATAATTCTCATATTGTGATGAGTCATAAAGTGACATAAAGCATAACTTTTGTCTTATGGTCTTAAAATTATCTCCTCTTTTCTCTGAAGGGTTTTGCAGAAAATCCATATTTTATGAATGAAGTGCTTTATAAAGAGTTCATTCTCAATGAAAACGGCGAGCAGTCATCCAGGGCTTCTCCCATCAAGTGGAAAGGAGGCATGGTAAGATGCCGTGTGTGATTGTGTTTGTTGAACTATGAGTAAGTATTTATCAACATCCAAACCAACAGTGAGTGATTAATTAGCCCACTTTGAAGCTACTTTCTGCTTTTGCTAAAGTAAAACCTTTAATATGAAAATGAGTGGACTGGAATTATGAATGTTCATTTTCATTTGTATCAAGCATATTAAATGTTTTATTTTTAAAAAGTAAATTGGAAATGACCTATTATTGGATCAATGGATGGATTGATTGCTTGCTTTCTTGCTTGCTTGCTTGCTTGCTTGACTGACTGACTGATTGATTGATTGATTGATTGATTGACAGATATGACCAGTGTACACCCTTTATGGAGGTTTCAAAGTACTGACATATTTTTGAGAACCCCATTGCTAACATTTCTTGGTTATTTAATTTAGGACTTGACTCAACGCTACAGTCAACAGAACATGTTAAAAGGTCGGAAAAGAGGCCACGAAGAACTGCAAAGCTTCTTCAGCTGGTTCGTGGACCAGGATTCTGGGGATGACATAGGAGAAGCAATTAAAGATGACATATGGCCAAACCCTCTGAATTATTTCTTGGTATGTTGTGTTGTCTGTTCATGGTACATGTGCAGTGTTAAGGTAAGGCCTGCATCAGGCTAAACGGCTTATATCACTGGAGCTTATCCCAGCTTCTGCAGCATCAAGTGACTAGGACTCCTCCCTGGATGAGATGCCAGTCCTTTGCAGGGTTACTTCCTGGTATTAAGGTGGTTGGAAGGACAGAAGGTCACCCTTCAAAAGTACCTGCAGGGCTCAAAATTGCGACCAATGCGGTCGCCAATGTGACTAGAATTTCATCTGTGGCTTACTCATTTCAGATCCTGAAATGAACAAGCCACCCAAATGTCAAAAAAATGTCAAATGAATGATTATAGTGGTCGTGCACTTAGCTACATCAAGCTAATTCTCAGACATGCCACTCAAACAGAGGAAAACAAATATTTCAAATAAACATAACAAACTTGAAAATCCCAACTGGCGGGAGGCGGACCAGTTGGCTATATACAAGCATGACCGAGGAGTTGAACTAGGGTCCACCAAGAAACAACTCCAGCTAAGTGGTCAGAGCGGGACTTGAACCCGTGACCTCCGGATTTCAAGTCCGGCGCCCTAACCACTCGGCCACGCTGCCTCCGCTGCCTTAATAGAGGATGTACATATAATTTACGACTTTTACTAGTGATACAATGCATAAAGCACTACATTCAGGAAGCTTCATTGTGCATATACATAACTCGTTCACTCACTCACTCACTCACTCATCCTTGTCATACGAGGAGCACACAAGGCCTCTAAAAGGTCCTGCCAAGTCGCTCTGTGCTTGGATGATCTTATGGCACTCTTCATCTGTCACAGTATTGTTCTTTCCATGTTGTTCTTGGTTGTCCCTTTTCATTGGTCCCTCCAGAGTCCATGTCGGTGCTGTTTTTGCATGCACTGTAGACTCCATTTGTAACACATGCCCAAGCCATTTCCATCTTCTTCACTGTAGGATGATCCACATTAATTTTCTTCCTTTTTTTAAAAATTTTCTTCCTGGTCTGTGGCTTGTGGGAGTCTACATAACTATGCCAACATTAATGGTAATAATAACTTGAATAAAAATAATACATATAGCAATATTTAGAGTCAAAGCCACATCAGCCTCAGCTGGTTTTCATGTGGGTCCTCTTGGTTGAATTGAAATTTGGAAACATTGGGTTTTGAGGGGGGGGGGGGGGGGCAGAGAACCCGGAGAAAAACCCTTGGAGCGAGGAGAGAACAACCCACATAATTTATGATACAGGGCTGGAATCAAAACCCGAGCCACATTGGTGGGAGGAGAGTGCTTTCACCATAGCACCACCCTCCCTCCCCCTCCCTTGTGTTTACATGTGCTTTAAAATGTTGAATTTTGTTGCCAATATTCTAGGGAGCTTCAAACAGTGGACTTCAAGAAGATAACGAGGATGATGAAGAAGATATTGATGATGATGAGTCAGAGGATCAGGTAATGTGCACTGTGTGCTGGCAACAAAACGTACAAATTTGGCCAATTATTTTCAGTCATTTCTTGTGGTACTAGTTGAAAGAATTTAAATATACATTTCATTATAATTGTTATGAAAATTAAAACCAATTTTCCGCAGTTGCATCATTCTCACCACCACATTGGCCAACGGTCTGTTAAATGGATTAACACGATTTTCACTGCTCATAGACTAAAAGTGTTCTGTGCTTCTATATTCACGTACTTTGTGTAATGGTTTCCCTTGTATTTCCCTTGCAAAGGAGCACAAAACATACATTATTGGATTGTTTCAAAATTTATTTGAATTCAGCTCAACTGAGTTGAATGTCATGAATTAATATGAAGTTACTCATTTCTACTTGTTCAAGATTTTATGTTCTTAATAGCATTCTCACTTTGAACTAAAATTGAGTAATTTGATTGAATGTTTCATCAACTGATTGATCCATTTAATTAGCTTATAAACTGACTGAAAACTGACAACAGACAACTTGAAAATGGCCTTTTTATTGGACTGGCCGATCGACCAACCAACCGACCAGACAGGCTTGAAAAAGCTTAAAAAGTGAACTCTGTAAGGCTTCTGTTTAAGAACCATAAAATCACTTTTCTACTGTATCTGAATCGTTTGATTCTGCTTTTTCAACAGGAGGATGTAGTAGTAGTGGACGAAGGGGAAGAAGACGATGAAGGAGACGAGGAGGAAGGAGAAGATGACGAGGAAGAAGATGATGACGAAGATGAAGAAGAGGAGGAGGAGGAAGTGGTTGTCGAGGAGGGAGAAGAAGAAGATCTGGCGGAAGGTGAGGAAGGTGAAACACCAGTCGTGTACGAGCTTGAAGAGGAGGAAGAAGATGCCGATGAGGACGCCGAGCAAGGGGTAAGCGAAAGACTGAACTATAGTGATGTAAAGATAATCTGTAATGAAGAGGAGAGAATTGTTGGTGGTGAAAGGTTGTAGAAGATGGGCTGTGGATTAAAATACAAAAAAAACATCTACCCATTTCTCTGCTGGTGTTTCAAAATTGGTCAGTTATATAACAATTCCATCGTGAAATCTCCCTGACGGATTCTGTATTTAAGCAATGGAGGACTTTTGCCGTGTTTACATAGCCTCATCTAAACACGAGAGGGTTTAGGAGAATTCGAGACAGTTATGCAAACCCGAGACGCAGACGTACAGTTTGTATATCGTTCCCTGCGCGCCGTTTTTCAGTCATTTTACTGTATCTAAACTCTCTATAGGCCAGACACCTCTCTAAGACGAACAACTGGTGTTGGTCTCTGTGCGCAGTTTTTCATTCATTTTACTGTATCTAAACTCGCTATAGGCCAGACACCTCTCTAAAACGAACAACTGGTGTTGGTCTCTGCGCAGTTTTTCATTCATTTTACTGTATCTAAACGCTCTATAGGCCGGAGACCTCTCTAAGACGAACAACTGGTGTTGGTCTCTGTGCGCAGTTTTTCATTCATTTTACTGTATCTAAACTCTCTATAGGCCAGACACCTCTCTAAAACGAACAACTGGTGTTGGTCTCTGCGCAGTTTTTCATTCATTTTACTGTATCTAAACGCTCTATAGGCCGGAGACCTCTCTAAGACGAACAACTGGTGTTGGTCTCTGTGCGCAGTTTTTCATTCATTTTACTGTATCTAAACTCTCTATAGGCCAGACACCTCTCTAAAACGAACAACTGGTGTTGGTCTCTGCGCAGTTTTTCATTCATTTTACTGTATCTAAACTCGCTATAGGCCAGACACCTCTCTAAAACGAACAACTGGTGTTGGTCTCTTTGCGCAGTTTTTCATTCATTTTACTGTATCTAAACTCTCTATAAGCAGGACACCTCTAGAAGACGAACAACTGGTGTTGGTCTCTGTGCGCAGTTTTTCATTCATTTTACTGTATCTAAACTCTCTATAGGCCAGACACCTCTCTAAAACGAACAACTGGTGTTGGTCTCTCTGCGCAGTTTTTCATTCATTTTACTGTATCTAAACTCTCTATAGGCTAGACACCTCTCTAAGACTGACAACTGGTGCTGTTCCCTGCGAGCCGTTTTTCAGTCATTTTACTGTATCTAAACTCTCTATAGGCCAGACACCTCTGTAAGACGGACAACTGGTGTTGCTCCCCGCGCGCCGTTTTTCAGTCATTTTACTGTGTCTAAACTCTCTATAAGCAGGACACCTCTATAAGACGGACAACTGGTGTTGGTCTCTGCGCGCCGTTTTCAGTCATTATACTGTATCTAAACTCTCTATAAGCCGGACGCCTCTATTACACGAACAACTGGTGTTGATCTCTGTGCGCCGTTTTTCAGTCATTTTACTGTATATAAACTCTCTATAAGCTGGACACCTCTAAGACGGACAGCTGGTGTTGGTCCCGAAGATGTTTTTGATCGAGTCGACTGTAGAGGAGAAAGAACTAACTGGTTTATATTCTTTTTAAGGACGATCAGGTTCTTCTGGAAGGTGAGGGCGAGGACGACGAGGACGACGAAGAGGACGAAGGAGTTGAGCACGATGATGACGAGGAGGAGGAGGGAGAAGAAGGCGAGGATGATGACGGTGAAGATGATGATGGCGATGAAGAAGAAGGAAAAACAACAACGGAATAACGGACTCCTGTTTGTACACCAGTGTATTTAATATATCATGAACTGAGATGAACATAGCGGATGTTCAAAGTTTGACGCATTAGCCGACATATTTTTTTCGCTTACTATGGAACTTACGCCCGTAGTTTGTTTTAAAAGTAACAAACCACGTCTCACTGTTTTATACAATTCCTATTTTTATATGTACTTAGGACTTTTGCTATCCTCTGTTCAGAGGGTTTGAGTGACTCGTTTTGCGTGATGCGAACGTGGTTTCCATAGTGACCAGTGAGTCACGCAAATGTCTGTGTCGGTTCTCATAGATTTACAGTGCCCCTATAAACAGACGAAACAATTACCCACTTGACGGCTTTCAAGTTTCAGTTCGTTTCTTCATTTTTACATCGCGAATTTCTGTTTAGTGAACATTTAACGTTTATCCCAGAGCAAATATCCCGTGTAGATAAAAGGGGATGATTATCCCACGGATTTACATGAAACCCCAGGGATCTATATGTTATCCCAGGGATTTGTATGTTATTCCAGGGTTATGCATGTAAAATACAACTATGTTATCCCATGGGTGGGCATGTTGTAATATTTAGCCCGAGCTTTTGAGTAACTGCGTTGACAAAACCTGGAAAATTGAGGAATTCCTTCTGGCGATGGCATTTTAAAACACGTTTGTTATATAGACAGGATTTACATGTAGGCAGCCAGCAATAGTCACAAGGTAGAATGGTGTTCTCATTAGCCTTGTAAAGTTATTCACTTATCAATCAAAAATTACACCAGAGAATAAAGCAATTAACCAATCACAACGTGCGGAGGCAAACGCAACTGGCGAAAGGCATCGAAAAATATATTTAACGGCGGAAAGCGCGGAAAAACGTGAAGCCTGCGGCAAGCCCGGGAAAACGTGAAGCCTGCGGCAAGCGCGGGAAATTCGGTTGATTTTGCTTTTCATTGGCCAGAAAATCGTCATTAGCTGTGATTGGTTAGAGTCGAGTGCGCAAGTTTCATCACAAGTATACAGCTCTGCAAAAGGGAAACCAAGCAAACTTTTTTCCTAAAATATTCTCTTATAAAACTACTCTATTCTTTCTATTGTAGACTTTCTTTGCAGCGATTAATCAGGAATTCTTACTGGCTGCTTGGAAGGTTTCGTTACCTCTTGTGTTCAGAGCAGACCTTTTTCATTAAGCAAAATGTGACTACCAACCTATTTGACTTGTGCACTGGCATCGGGTGATTACCATAACTTATTATATACAAGCATTTGATTTGAAATAAAAAAGGTTTTAATACAATTGCAGGAGTTTTGATTGACAGCTCCAAGAGTGTATGGTGTACGGCATAATCATAGACTCCAACGGCGACACTCAATGGCGTTCCTTCCCTACAAAGAGACGGTCACGCGTCCCTTCGATTCGAGAAGAGCGTCTGTGTAGGAGGAGGATGTTACAGGAAGATCCCGATATCGCCAAGTGTTAAGGGGCTGGGAAAATGTGGGAGGGGACTTCGTTATGCTGCAGTTGTTTCGTTCGTTCGTTTTGGCAGGCTCAAAAATTATGTTCGTTATTGAAGCGGTCTTATCTGACGTCACGACAGTCATACAAAGAAACGGCGGCGATTTTGGTGAACCAATCCTCAGGTAAATTGAACTATATTTTATGCAAACTTTGGCTCAGTAATATCACATATTGCTGCTGGTCACGCGAATGTAAGCATGCTCGTCCCCAGAGCCCGCGATCCTTTTGGTCAGCACCAAGAATCACGACCTCTGGCCGTCTCCAAAACCGGAAGTCCGCGAATCACGACAATTCTGATTGGCTGAAAACTACAGAACGAGTACTCTGCGCATGCTCACAAGCTGGGGGTGGCCAGAGGTCTCGATTCCTTGGTGCTGACCTAAAGGATCGCGGCCTCTGGGGACGAGAATGGAATGTAAGCTTGAAGGCGTTTGACACTTCTGCGCATGTGCAGCGATTTGGTTTCTGGTCCGACGGACCAATTTACAAAGTTCGTTTCAGTGAAGGCAACCTTTTCCATCGACATTGTTAGGCGTTATAAAAGTTATGATGATATTAAAAAACTATTTGGTCGTACATTGAAATTTTGTAGTTTTATGTGAACATCTGTGATGTCCTCGAGAGGAGGTACACTAAGCGGCTCTTGACAAAAGTAGAAAACAAAGGTCATGCATAGGACAAAGCGGTTTTACAAGGCACGTGAAAACTCTAAAACAACTGCAAAATTCGCAGGGGTGCGTGGAGCCGAGATTTTCTATTTCTGATTTCGGTGGTCAATAATCATGACACAGGCCTTTTAAAATGTGATGGCCTTATTTCGGTGCTTGTCGTATAAATTCTGGGGAAAGTTGTTTCCAATTTGAGCTCCACCGTATGGAAAACGTCTTTAGTTAGGCAGTGCGTGGTTGTGGAAGAGCTAGTTTTAAACGATAAGCATTCAGGTAGTCGCGAAAATCAAATCTGCCCTTCGTGCACGCTAACTCATCCCTTCCCTACCCCCACCACCGTGGTACAAACCGGGAATGGGGGTGGGGGTGGTTCGCGATGGAGTCGAAAGAACGATTACGTCCAATCGAAATCGCAACTGAAGTCATAAGCACGACGGAATCGGAGTCGGAAGAATCAGAACGTTTCCATTTTCTTCCGATCTAATGAAAATTAAACTAGATTGTCGGAGTCGCGCGCAAGCAGAAGTGGAAGAATAAAACAATCTCATTGCTACTTTCAGGCACTAGTTTCACTAGATTGTAAGCAAAATCGGATCTCTGCTTACGACTCCGTCGATTTGATTTTCACAAGATCATATTAAACGCTTGCGACTCCGGTTACTACTCCGAATCCGTCGCTAGTGAAAACCAGGCTTAAAATAAACCTTGAGCTGACTCTACAAGATTACTTAATTCTTGTCGGTTAGTGTCAACAAACGTCATTGGAGCCGCCATCATTGATTTCAGAAAGTAGGGGGAATTAACGAGAAATCAAGCCACTTTCTCTATTTGTAGAAAGAGCTAAGTATATGTCACAAAACGTCGATATTTGTCCCGTCAAATTCATGGTTATCTGATTGAAACATCAAAATTTCCGCAAAGAATAAAGGAATAGCTACTGAAAGTTTCAGCATCGCGGGATAAACCCTCTTCAGTAAAACTTCCAGAAAATCCTTACCGTGCCTTGTGCGTCCGAGGGTTAAATGAGCACCCCTCATTTTTACAGCAAACGTCTCGTAATCAGGAAATGAGTCAAGTACCATTTCCGAAAGACCCATTTTATTCCATTTTCTACAGGCGACGGGGAGTAATTTATATGCTTTGAAGTTATGCTCGTGATGTTCCATTATTCTTTCCGTAAAACGATTGAACACCCCCCCCCCCCCCGCTTCCCGAGCAGTTCGAAAATAAAAATAGTCGGAAAGGCGCAAAGCACTTGTCTCAAAACGTTCCCCGCGCAAAGACGATTAGGTACGAGACAGTTAATTCAACATTTGTAATCTTATGACAAAGAAATGAATTATATAAAGTCACGTAAACAAGAGTCATTCTTTCTAAAAATCTCGCCCTGAAACCAGTGACTGATTACATTTGCCCAAGAAAGGGCCCAATCATTACGATTCTCCAAAAAAGTAACAGAAAATGGGTCAAAAGACTAAAATACGAAAAAGAAAACTTTAAGAAATAATACTCAAAGTACATAACATATTTCTACAGGATAAAACACTCAGTCACATTTAAATACGATTGAGCCACTTGTGAAGCTGATCTGTGGGCCGTCATGCAACACTTCTAGTAGTGCGAGAAGCATTGCGTGACGCCCGAGCTAATTAATAGCAACGACGACGCTGATTAACGTAAAAAATTAGAAAACTTAAGAATATTACAAAACTATGACATTTTGACGATTTCAGAGAGATCCTTGTGGACGAGCTAAGAAGTGTGATGTCACCCTATCAAAATATGGGAAAACAATTTTGCAAACGATTTCAAGAACATTACCTGGGTATTTTTACAACCTATTATTTACAATAATTATTTCGATAACTCAAATAACTATTTAATAACCTAGAGCCAATTATTTCTCTAAGGTCAGCACGTTTCGTGTTTTGATTAGGGGTTTTCTTCCTATAACCTGTGTTTTTGAATTTGTTAAAATGATTGATACTACACTCTCGCCACAAACACTAAATTGACCCTAAAAATATCTATAAAAGAAACTGTTTTAATTGTAATTTAACAAATATCCCCCCACTTGAAGCTAAGACCCACCACCTCCAATTTTGAAACCTACCCGTCCCCAGGGCCGCTTGTCTCTCTTAGCCAGCAGGGCATGTGCACGAGGAACAAGTGGCTCTGATTGGCTAGAAGCAAACAAAGGGAGTCCAATGAAATCAACCGTTTTAAAACCCCTTTGTTGAAAGATAGTTAAAAATGATTTATGTTATTGGATTCCCTTGTTAGATATTCTAGCCAATCAAATCACGTGCCCCCAAAGCACTTGTTCCTCGTACACAGGCTCTGCCGGTAAATAAGGACAAGCGGCGAGAATGTAATAAAATATAAATAATCCTGGCCACGGAAGGCCAGTGTGTTGATTCCATTCACGGAAAATTCTACGGTACATTTTGTGGTACATTCATGCCGTGACCACTGTGGCAAATATTGCTGTTAATATAAACCTGAAAACGCGCGCTTTTTAGTCAATAGAATTCACTGCAGTTTGTTGGTTCATCACTACAAATAAACTGCTTGTGTCAACAAAATAAACATTGCACGAAAAAAATAAACGGAAAGCGAGATACATAGATGTCCATCCTTGCTGAGCACAATCCTCAATACTCACATACTACTCACACAATATTGCATTGACAAAACGGATCATTAAAATGTATTACAAACTATTTTTCCATACAAAATACAATACCATTTATTTCTAATTATAAATAAATTAAAGGTCTATCATTCTCCAGAAGAATTTAATTATACTGCATTAAATAAATTATACTTAATTGTACTAATTATGTTATTCTCGTGGTGTAGATGTCTTTGGCTTGCGCAGAAACATTCTGATGTCTGTTTGAAGGATACTTAAGAGATTTTCAAGCAAACTCTTAAGGAAATTGGAAACATTTTCCAATGGCTCTTAGGAGCTGTTATCACATCTACACCCGTCATTTGTGTCCCTTTTGTAAGCTCCCTCTTCTTGACCTGAGAAAATAGCACAGACACCCGTCAAAACAAATCCTTATAGAGACAGGTACATCCACCACAAGTTTGATATTAATATTGATAAAGCGGTCTTCAATTCAGTCTCGAAAATAATGAGCATTTCATTGGTTTTGCATTACCACACTAAGCGATTGGTTAAAAAAACTCGAAGCATTTCCCCGACCAATCAGAAGTAAAACAAAGAACATTTTGTGACCCACTTGCGCATGTTTTTCCGCGCTTTGTGCCGGCTGCATGTATTTTCTTCGAGTTCTGATTGATTCACTGGATTCTCTGTGTGCTTTGTGATTGGTCAGAATGACAACTTTGGTTTTGGTTTTAAGACACTCAAAGGAAAACTACTCTATTACGCTTACACCGAGTGAAACAAAGGGCAAAAGCACATCATACCTTATACTCCCTACTAACAGTGGGTCGAGTGCATACAACCAATCGTATGTATCCTCCTCTTTTTCCGTTGGTGTTCGTACAAGGAATCTACAGTGTTTTGTACGGATTGAGAAGACACTAAAGGTCTGCAAAAAAGTTCAAACACACTTGTTTATTTTCAGCACGATGCTTTATCATTCTTCAGCAATAATTCTTGAAAAGTGACTGGAGTTCGTTTTAGAAAGTGGTTAAAGAAAATATGTAATTTCGGGCGGTTGAGCGTGCGAATAAGACAAAAATTGATATTTCTACGGCACGGAAACAGAAGGGTCTGGGTACAATTGGTGCAAGGCATGATGGGTATCAGGTTGTCTATAAAGTGTTAGTTCATCACGTGGTGAGCCATTCTTGGCCTGCATCAGTTCGTGTATCTTTTGGTTTTTCGTATCCGGCGGTGTCACAAGGAATCGCTTTCCTGCAGATAATTAGTTGCTGTAAAAGTTTCACATGTATGTGAAAGGCGGTTCATGCCTGCTGCTGGTGCGAGGCCAAATGAAACCAAAATAAACCTAATGGATTGCATTTGTCTGTGTAGTGAAGCAGCTAGAATACATTACAAAATTAAATATAACATAAAGGATTCAGCCGTCACATCGAAATGTACTGATTTCTCACCACAAAATACTCTGGACATTCCACTTTGGAATGCTTCAGATTGATTAAAAATTCCTCAACCTAAAATCAACAAGAACAAACGTTAAACAATTCAAGAGATGGCCACTCAAACGACTTTTCACAAACCTGATGACGTTTTATAAATTTGAAGCTTACCGGGTCCCCTTCTTGGCGATAAAGAAGAACGTATGGCTTTCTAACAATCTGAAATAAAATGAAATTCATTTTACACATACAGGAAGGTGTGACAAAGGGGGCGACGACAGGAGTTTTGATTTACTTACCACATAACATCTGCTCCACTTACAGCTACAATCGTCCATGATATGAAGGTAACCTCGTTTGCTAATCACTGGACTGTCAAGCGTCAACAATAATTGAGGTTAACGCCATGTAAAGGTAAATTTACAGTGAGTACAGCTGAATCTCGAGAACTCCAACCTTTTCCGATTTCTCTTGAAGGCCGAGTTATTCACATTCAGTTAAACTTGATCTAGCGTGGGGTAGTTTATACAGTGGTGTTTACTAAATGCATTGCCTAGTGTTATGTATTGTGGGCGTCTTGACATTGTTTGTTATGCCGTAGACAATACCCGTATTTAAGTCGGGGAAACAATACAATATAATACAATACCAACCTTATTTCCTTCAAAAATATAGAAAGAATTTACACGACCCCCTTATAGCCTCAGCTAATCAAATGCCCGTTTGGGCAAATCTTGAGCACTCGAGGAGCTTCCGACATATTTTACCCAATAAAAACCTAGCGCGAGAGCTCGCGAATGCACCGAAAGTAACACCACGTCATGTTGCTTAGCAACTTCAGGGACGAGCATCGTGGGCTCAGTCCAGTCACGGATGCTGAATTTCGTCATCAACTGGCACATGTCGCCTCAACCTTCCGGAGGGCGGGAAGATGAGAGACCCTGGGAACAAGGTTGCTGTTGCCTCGACTAAATTTTGGTTCCATCGATCCGCCATCTCTGTTATAATGGCAAGCGTCCGACAACCTTGAATGATTTTCTTCTTTCAGCTGCACATCATTCAATACGGCAACACAAGACGCAAATTATTTTGATAAGTAAACGCATTCTCCCAAACTACTGCAACAAGAAATGTACAAGGAGTGGTAATGAGAATTTCAGTCTTGGGCAATCAGAAGGTCACGAGTCTTACTTCCTCCTGACGAGTTGCACCTCTGGTACGTAATACTCCACTTTAGATTCATCTCCTTGTTCGTCCTGTTGGCTTCCCAACGCACTTGCGCCCCCCTCTGTTGAAGGAGCTCCACTCTGAAGAGCAACATTTCATAAACAAAGCAACTTTATCACCAAAAAAAGTATACATGTCAGTAAGAAACTAGTACTGCTGCCTACATAATTCGCGTCTCCCAGGTTTCGTGCGGCCATTTTTTCGCTTCGCGCTCGACGGACTAAGAAAAAAGGGACTGCTCCAAGTCTATTACTTTTGTCCTAAACGGGGTCAGGGTTTCAAACCTCCAGCGATACAACTATACCCAACAAATCACTTGCAGGACTAGATATTAGCGCAAAGTATAAAAACGTTTTCCACTGTCCAAAACAGGGGGTGGAACCCGTTAATCCAGTCAAAGACGGACCACCAACATCTGGTCATATTACGGAGGTTATTTAAAAAAGAAAATTTTCGCGAGCTCTTGTTAGTTAACGGGGTGGCTGTAAGGCAGCATTCCACGGTAAATCAACATTGAAGTTTGAATCAAGTTGCACTTTGACCATTGAACTACTCATTTCAAGAGTTCCTGAATATTGTTACATTCTGTCAACTGTCATTCACTAACCAAAGGTTTCACCTTGCTTACGTCGTTTTTCCACGTTAAAAGACGAAGACACTAAAACGTGACAGAGAAAACAGTCAACAATTACACATGCAATTTGCTTAGAAGATCTTAGAAAACACGAGAAGCATAATTTGCTGAATAAGAAATTGGTAAGTACGCGATATATCGATTACGAAGAAAGTTATGGCGGCAGAGAACGTCAAGCCCTGATTTCGAAAGTCTCGAGAAAGTTAAAATTAAGAAAAACCTGTTTACAACACTCACAACTGTGTCGTCTACAAAAAGTGGTACACTACCTTCTTGAGTAATGTCTCTTTTACTTTCTGTGGGTCAGCTTCCCTTATAAAACGCAGCGGTTTCCCAGCCGGAAGTGACGCAATTGACAGAAAGGAAGACGATAACGAAATAGAACCCAGGCTACTTCGGCTGGAATACGTGCTGCCTGGTGAGAAAATGCCCGGATCTACCAGCACAGTGTCAGGTCGGTCCGAGGACATGAGCTTCTCTCCAAGGCACAGGATATGACGAGCTTTACCAACCTGTAAAGAATTCCCATCAAGTACCGCATGGAATGTTAGCAATAATAGGAATGACTACGCAGCGAAAACTAAACAAGTACTTAAAATTTTAGAGTGGATGTTATTAACGTCTAGGAAGGTAAAAAGGTAAAGTCTGCATTCGAGCCTAAGTGGCTCATCAGGCCGGCGCTTATCTCCGGTTTCCGTAGCATTAACCGACTAGGAGTATCTACTCCCCCCTGGATGGGATGCTAGTCCATCGCAGGGTTACCCCCAGCAGTAAATTCGCCGGTACCCATTTATACACCTGGGTGTAGAGAGGCTTGCCCAAGAACACAACACAATTGGTCTAAGAGTATTGGTCCAAGGTCTTGAAAACACGGACCGAGCGATATGAGGTCCGTACAGAAAAGACCTACCAGTGTGGCCCTTTCAGTTGTGCATTTTTAAAAAAATTAGCCTAAAATTTTAAAATTAATCATTTGTAATCCGTGTCAATCTTCTCCATCCATAACCATCCTTGTTTCTTTTTGGTTTAGTATCACCACTTCGCTGTTTTTCTTCATTAGTAAACTGTTAGTTTACATTTCCTACATTCAAAAAAGGTGATTTGGTTCGTCGCAAAAATAACTCAAATATCGTGACTGTAATTGGATGTTTGTTCTTTTGTTCTCCCCAAGGGTAGCGAGCAATCCACGTGAGACCTTGCGAGTGCTGCTTCCTGACACGATCGGATGCGACAAAGGCACCCTAGTGAACAACCCTGTGCACGCTTTGCGTGCCTGCCCTCTCTTACCTCCTGAATTCTTTCGAGTTTGTCCAGATGTGCCTGATGTTCATCAATGAGTGATATCCCTCTAGGTTTCCATTCTCCAAGGTTTTCTTCTCCTCTCACGTAAATGCTCGATGTGTCCATAACCACTCGCTTCTTTGCTTTCACCACTAAACAAAACAAAGTTTTCGGCATTACGGATATCTGCACAAACCGCATTTAGAACAAAACCACAGGAATAAATAAAACACGATTCAGTGAATTTGGTTCAGCAAAGTCCTTAGGCAGAAAACACTCAAGATAAGAAAAAATATAGTTTAAAGTTAAATAGCTTAAAGATATTTTAGCCCACAATTCTTCGTTTGGTCATCTAATTAGTACGAAAACGTTTTACTATATTAGTTTAGATAATTTCGATGATACAATGTAGCCTGCGAACACAGACTGATTTCCGGCTGTTGTTTCACGCCGTCGGCGGCTGGCTAGATACAATGTTGTACTTACCGATTTGCAGTTGTTAATGATTTTTATTCTGTAATTATTATATTTAATTATATAAACAGCAGTGAAATACCAGGTGAGCTTTCACGCGAAAACATATCTTCACACGTGAAGATGACATCTTATCTTCACATGTGAAGATATCACCGTTGCTATGGTTATGTAATAAATCGCGCCTTCCGCAGCAAAAGTGAAAAGGTTAAGAAGTTCACTGGTGTTTGTATACAATAAACATAATATCACATGGCAGCTTAGAGATACGAAACTTCTCTTCCAGAGTCGAAACATATTTCACGAGTGGGCGCAGCGAACACTCGAAGAGAAATGTCGTATCTCTGCGCGGCCATGTAATATCCTCTACGTACTGTAAGTGTATGCGTGTATGTACTAAGCAAAGGAGTCTTTACTTACGCTGGCCATGCTCATCAGCAGGATAATAAACAAGTTCAAATATATCACTAAGCTTGTCACTGGAAAACAAGAAAGAATATGAAAACAACCTGGAACTTGCGTGTTAGATGTAACAATGGTCCAAGTGCATGCTTAGATGTCCGATATCAGACGATGAAAATATGTAAACTTACTATTCAGGACGCTTTGAAGAGCTGAAGAAATTCCAAACAGATCTGCAAAAGGTAGCAATACAGAGAAGTTATCAACCCAGAAGTTAATAACGTCTGACAAAACTTAATAATTCGTTCCAAAAAAACACAAGATAACCACATTCAAACTGTGTCGCCGGCTCACCTAGAGGATGTTTTTGAATCCCTTCCAAATACACACAAAGAAATATCTTTTGTGAGACAGGAAGTTTGGCAACAGTTTTCAAGCTGACAAATAAATGTAAAACAATTAGCAGTTAACAGGTTATCCTGAACCAATCATGGAAATTTTACCGTAAAGGCTGCTAAGCCTCTCAAAGTGGTCAAAAGTGGCGCGCGTGCGCAGTTCCCCCAAAACTGCCTCATAGAAACGTCTTAAATTTCTGAAACCCTTGGCTTTCAAGCCAAAAGTTAGGAAGGTCGCTGAAAAGTAAAGCATTGTACACCGTGCATGCAAAGGAGACCTAACAATTGTTATCTAACTAGTTTCCCGGCTGGAAATTTTCTTTCGCAGACTATTTTTACAACGGTTTCCTACAATTGCACATTTTCACGCTAAACTCCCGTTTCCAACTTACGGTGGATTTCCACTGTCGCGTAATTTTTTACGTGCGTAAATAAAATTAGAGACCATGTATGGAAAACTTGCGTACACGTTTACGCAAGTCATTCATACATTGTCTCTAATTTTTTTTACGCACGTTAACGCACGTAAAAAAATACGCGACAGTGGAAATCCACCTTTAGCGTCACAACTAAGCGTTCAAGTACGCGTCACATTACATGAACCTTGATTAAAACAGCACAAACCAACCTCTAGATACATTGACATGGTAACAAACACAAGCTCCCCTGGCGGTGTCACTCTGCAAAGTGCCATAGATAATTAAAAAGTAGATTATTTCATGTCAGTCCTATCTCGATCAGTAGCAGAAATAAGCATTATCGACAAGTGTACCTGTTCAGCAAGATAGAGTTATGAAGCGACGAGTCCCAAGCAGCGTCGAATCTAAACACCGTTTTGTTCTCATCCGGGTGGGACTGGACCAGAGGTGACATTACTCTTAAAGAGATGGTGTGCGGCGAACTTTCCCCAGCAGGGGGAGGGGCAAGAAAAGTACGGACACGACCTACAAGGCGAGAGATCAAAACCTAATATGCATTTAATTAACTAAAACAATTATCAGAAACGCCAGCTTGATCAACTGTGACCTTATTGGAGAGTACACGGCCATTCTCTCGATCTTTGGGATATGAAAACTATGATTTTCCCGAGTGGGGTAGGAGACTTTGGGACATGTATACGAAAACTAGATTTTCCCGGGTGGGAGGGGGTACTTTGGGACATGCATATGAAAACAAGATTTCCCGGGTGGGAGAGGACATGAAGACTACATTTTCCCCAGTGGGGGGGGGGGGGGAACTTTGGGACATGAAAACTAGATTTTCCATCGGCTTCCCTCCAACATTGAAACTCCCTAACAAGGAACTTCCATACAAGAAGCCTTTCGTTAAGAGGCGAAGGTTTGAAAATAACAAGGACTAATCAACAATCAAATTATTACAATCTCGCGAAATACAATAATATCGAGTTTCCTTGTTTAAATTTTGCACGTAAAATGATATTCGGTAAGTCTGGAGAAAGCTAAAGCTCGAGCGCAACCATAGTCGAAGTAGAAAATGTTATATAGTGGCCACCCTTGCAAACGGAGGTGAAAAGGCGCAAAATTGATAGACCTCTAGTCGATGATTGGCTGAGGGCAACTAAGAACCTGTCAGATTGCGCACGTGTAAGATTGACTGGCCGGTTCTAATTTCTTGAGCATGGGTAGAGTGCTTGCTATCGATAATTATTAAAAACTAGCTATGGTATATTGCATTACCTGAGTTTTGATTGGTTGAGAGGCAATGGTATACGAGTTCATATACCATTGACCTACCAAAAAGGTTCGTGTACGCGTAAAAGAATGCATGCATTTTTGCAATGTTTGTACAATATTTTTGGGGCGTTTTTAATAAAACAATTATTCCACTCGCGCTTGTTGGATATGAGATGGTTATAGCCAACATCTCATATCCAACGCGCGCTCGTGGACTAATTGTTAATAAACCAATCAGCTTTCGGCATTAACGACCAGACGTCCGTCTACCGAAAAGCGGGCTCTGGGGGGGGGGGGGGGGGGGGGGGGCTAGCCACCTACCAACAACCAGGTCTACAACTCTTCTTATTCTGATATCCATGGAGTTCTCGTGTATTATAGTAACAACAACACGCCTTTGGATTCCCTGACGAAAAGAGAAACATAAGGCAATAGGACTTCAGTGAACTATTTCTCAACGTCGCCGCCATGTTATAAGGAACAAGAGATGGAGTGTTAAACAAGTCTGCAGTGTTTTGCATGTGCTGTGTTCCAAACAAGTCTTACATGTAATTTACTAACAATGGTAATCGTCTTGAAATCCTTATTTCCACCCAAATTCTGCAAACGGAATCCGAGTTGATAAGATAAATACTAGGAAAAGTACAAACTAATGAATGTCCAACGGTAGCGATTAAGTAGGTACGGTTTATATGCAAATCCAGCCATAACACTACTGGAACAAGTTTAGTTTGTTATTTACCATACCCCGCCAGGTATTTCGTCCACTTCAAGGGCTAACCCACATACGGCCGCTCTCATGTGGCTTTGATAGCTCAGTTGGTAGAGCACTGCACCGGTAACGCAGAGGCCGTGGGTTCGAATCCCGTTCAAAGCCTGAAATTTTCTTTTCAGGTCTTCATTCCAGTAGTGTTATGGCTGCATTTGCATATAAACCGTACCTACTAGGAAAAGTGTTTTTAGTGAAAGGATATCGTTAGACGCCTTTTTGATCTAGAGGGTGACTGCGGTGTATATTTCGTGGCTTTTAGCAGTCAACAGAAAAACCGCTTTATACTTGGGCAATGTGGAAAATATATACCTGATGAAGAAGAAAAACTCCACCACAAGGAGTATCCTGTTTTCGTCTCACAACGCACGGAAAATAACTGAAAGTGAATCAATTATTTATTTATCATCAAAATTGGCACACAGTATCTAAATCATACAGTGTAGGCTTAAGCGAAAAAATAGATAGAGGTTAAGTGATCAGATAGGAAGCGCTGCTCTCCATATACTGACACTGCCGTGCCACCATTAGCAGTAAGACGAGTGAGAGAGAGTAAGCAACTAAACAAAATTATCGGAACACTCCGGAACACCAGAAATACCATCAAATGCCAATAAATTTCGAAAAAAATATATAGTGGTGTTCCGGTGTTCCATATTTCGGGATGTTCAGGTGTTCCGGTGTTCCAGTGTTTCAGTGTTCCTGGTTTTAGTACATGGCCGCTTTAAATATCTTAGAGCGTAGCATGATGAATTTTGCACCATGTGACCATAAGCTCAAAAGACCCTATTAACAAGGAAAATTTGAGGAGGACTGGATAAAATAGACAAAAATAGTTTTACAATAAAGGAATATTTTTCCAATTACGTCTTCATCACCACCTAACGACACGACGAAACAGAGAGCAGTAACTTACTCTCCAGATGGTGACATTTCATAAACCTCAACCCAGACCAGCAAATCAAATTTCAGAGTTCCTTCGTCGTCACTGCAAAGCAAATCAATTTGTGTTACTTCGAACTGCGTGCGAGTACAAAGATAGTTGGGCTAGCACACAGTTTTTCATTATCAAATAACAAGAAGCGGATGACAGTAATCTTTAGATTATAGCCATTAATTTTTTCTTACCTTAGTTGATATGGCACAGAAACAGCAGGCGGAGAGTCTGAAATCAAAACACGCACAAATACTGTCAAAGAAGAACGCCACGGATTATACAAGTCATTCGATTTGCACCAAATCATTCACTCACGAGCCTGACTCGAATGTTTATTTCAATTATTCAAAATGAGCTCAGTACGATTTGATACCTTTCAATGATTTGGAATCTGTTTTGCCTTCTTTCACAATGGCCCTAAAGGACAAGACAATGAAATACCATATGGTTAGACGAATTCGTATGAAAAAGCGATCTTTATATTGTTATGTGACACAAAGCCTGTTGCTAAATAAACACGCTCATACAGCCGACACTCCCCGCTCCCTGGCCCACATTCACTGGATTTTTCGTGTTTTGCTAACAGTATGGTGGCAGCCATAAATACCCCTGGGTTTAATTCACTCGGGTTTAATAATCCTGGGTGTCGAGAAGTGCTGTAAAAATGAATTAGCTTTCCTGTGAATCCAATACTACACTAGAACATTCAGAAGGCTTGATCAATGATGTAAAATTACATTCTCCCAACTTGTGCTACAAGAGATGTATGTAGACAGGTAAGGAGACTTTGCATGCTGATCATACCTTGGAAGCTGTAAACTGGACTGATGTTGTGGATGATGCTGATAGTGGCCAAACACTTCAACCTGAAGAGGCCTGGTGCTGATATAATCTATGAATTCTCTTGTTACCACAACACCAACCTTCAATTAGGAATAGAGCAAGTTTCAATCGAGTGTCGTAAAACCAAATCCAAAGTAATCGCTTTAGCCAATCACAAAGGCTGGAGACTAGACTTGCCCCAAGTCGCGTGTTAAATAAAAAAATAAAATCGCTCGCGAAAAGACAGCGAGGACCGCGCGAAGTGCACTCAATCACGGAATGGCTCGGAACGATCGACTTGTGTCACTTGCAGGAAATCGCTTCTGGCTGACGATTATTGCCGCGAAATGGCATCATTTTTTCTTACTGGTGTCATTCTGATGTGCCGTGTGCAGTTTAACACGCACCGTGGCGTGTTAAAATTGCAATTTGAAATCGTTTGGATTTCTTCAAAGCGCCGACAAAACCAATTCTTTCGACCCCATAACTAACTAACATAACTAACAAGGGTAATAATTTATTATGTACAACCTTTTTGGACAAATTTGCTAAAACTGACTAGCAAACGGACAGAAATGAACCAGCGTCTCGCGAGCAGAGCGCACTAACCTAGCAAGTTTTGCCAGTAGAGCTCAAGCTTAAGTTCGCGCGCAATTTTTTGATTGACAACCGTAATATGACGTCACCAGTGGAAAAATCCGCAGGAACAAGAAAATAACTCGAGACTGAGAAAACAAGAATAGTCTGCAAAGATTACAATTCACAACATGGGTGCCTGTTGGGCGGGTCACGAAATGAGATACACTGTACGAAAAGGTTAATACCAGTAAGCGTACTATAACGATGTAAATTTAACTTCTGTAGTTCCACAAGTATAGTTCCACTACCTTTTGATTAAAGTAGAATCCCAAAGGGCCGGCATTTGGTTTATTTGCGACAGGCTCAGTTGAAAATCCTTCATCTTCCTCGCTACACAGAAACCTGTAAAGCATACAGATAGGTTCAGAAAAAGACAAATGTCATATTTTTTCTCTTTGCATGCGCAATATGTTTAAAGTTCTGCCAAACAATACTGTTTCATATTGAGCCAAGTACTGTACTGCTTTGGCAAGTTTAAGATGTACTAAAAGAGAGTTATAGCCCAAAAAAGCTCGAGCACTAGGAAATAACGTGGCACCTAGCTCTACAAAACGTTGGCTCAAATAATTATTAGCACGGATTTCGTCTTTAAAACCTACTTGGTCTCTGCGGCTCACCACCCAATACACGTAAAGCCTCTGCAAACATGTTTGTTGTCAGGGAAGGGGGGAGTACTTAAACTGTTTGGTTAAAAGACTAAAGTTCACCTTATCTGGCAGAATATGTCAGTGTACTGAGCTGGAATCCCTTGAGCCTGCAGTACAGTGATGCTGATAACGTAAGGTTTGCCAATATGAAGTGTCCCCTTTGAGAATGGAGGCTTGGTCACCACGTCTGCTTCAGCAGCTTCTGCCTTGAAATATATAAGACCAACGTTGACACGTCAGAAATTCATTTCGTTAATTGACTGAGCAAAGCAACATAGGACATTCTTTAGATAGTTTGACAAATTTCGGTTTACTCGAGAATTCTCGACGAGACACAGGACCTTTTCAAGGTCTTCAAGAGCTTGCCACATTTGTTAACTTGCTTCGCAGACTGAATAAAATTTCGCTCTTACGTAGTCCTCCACTTCAAATCTTTTTTACTCAGAGGTAGTGTAAACCTCAGTTCGTCTATTAGCTTTTTCGCATTTGCGTGACCTTGCCATTATGTCGTTATGTCGCAAGTGTGAACCAGGCCTATTTACAGAATCCCAAGTTTACCTCCACTTCACTCTTTCTTTCGTGATCATCACCGTGAAAATCCAACCACAGCACGCAGGGCCGACCCATCTCATCCACATCCCATGTGTGGTCATCTGCAAATGGAGTCCGTAAAACAATCAGAAACGACATCAACATGAGGTCTTTACTGAGAGTCACTTTTTTGGTATAAAATCCAGACGTACAAACACGAAAATGGCGTGCGAGCTAGCATGATATGCGAGCGGCGAAGTCACGAGCTACCATCCATCGCATCTTCGCAGCTTTCCTCCCGTGGATTTAAGGGTGAAAGAGAGACTTCCTTCAAACTACTTCAGGCCCACGCAGCTCTTTAACAGTGACAGAATCGACTATAAATTAATAGCATGATACGGTAAATGAAAGAGAATCATACCAGTGCATTGATGAATGTTGATAGACAGGTTTCCTTGAATGTCTCCTGGTTCGCTGACAATCGGCACCGCTTGTTCCAAGGGCACACCATACACCAAGTTACTCATGTACACAAACGACCTGGCGACAATAGAGTTTAATGATATCCTTAGTTACCAACAGCAATTAACGTAATCCTGAACTATTAGCACGGTTATCTTCATGTCGCTTAGGTGCATCGCTAATAAAGTGAAGCTGGCATACCTTCCAATGAGCCTGAACCAAGGCAAGGCATCATAAAAAGGGTCAACAGAATCAAAAGAGATTTTGGTGTTGGACTCTGCGGCGGTGTCATACATGAAGCGCATATCCTCCAGTCGATCCCTAGAAATTGATAGATTATCAATCAGCTGCGGGGTCTGACTGACCACACACTAAATCGCCTTCACTGTAAATTTGGTTGGCAGCAAATGATAGGGCATAATTACATACATGTCTATATAAACGTAGTACTAAAGCTAATACTAAAACTTTTCTTCGATTACCAGGAAGACTTATCGAGAAGTCAGCAGGGATTTTGATGGTTTTGACTGAATTCTAAAATTCCTACCGTAGTTTGCCAAGGGACCAGTAATGCGAGGCGCCATTTTTCATATCTTTCACCTCAACTGCAAGTACCGTGGGATTGTCTTTTTGTCTGACGTCACTCAGAAGAAATGATGGAAGGGGAGTGTAGAGAGTGTCTGTTAACAGTGTGAATTGAAACTCCACCTGCAAACGAAAGCAGCGCTCAGCTGTTAACACAGTCGTTATTTGGGTTGCGTCCACGAAAACACTGTGAGCGGTGGGCGAGTATATCTGTAAGTCTTTTTCTCAGTTTCACGACGTTACATCTACTATGTAAGCGAGACGGAACATAACCAAAAATTTCTGAAAAATCTCTAGAAGCAATTTAAGAAATATTACAATGTCAGAAGGATAAGGCTTCCAAAGGACTTTTCAGCGAAATATTGAATTACGTGGGGTGTCAATTCTAAGAAAGCCTGTTTCGGGAGAAAAACAACATTACTCCAGGAATCTGAAAATTTTGCCGCGAATCGGGAGACTCAGGAAATTTGGGGGGTAACAAAAAGTGATGAAGATAAAATCTCGGGAAGTCTGAGATTTTTTAGAGAATGTCTCCAAAACATTCAGGGCGATATTCCAAATTTTCGCGATGACTTTCATTTACACATAGCGCTACTCAAACAGCGTTTGTTAGAGTTGTCACTCCTGCATTAAACTAAAATGGAAGAGGGATTAAAGATATCCAGGCTAATTTCTCTACCTTTTTCCTCAACTCCACGCTAATGGCATTGGCTTCTTTTAACAGCACTGCATGGCTCAGCAAGTCGTCCTACGATTTTAACAATCGGCATCAAGAGTAAATGAATACGTCAAAAGATGCTAGTTAACGGCACTATGCTGTCTAAAAGGAGTCAGGACAGACACCCTACAGTATGGGCACTGACTCAGGGTTCATACTCCTTTGAGCTTTCAAAATTCCATGTCTTTCCAGGACCTTTCACAGTTTTCCACAACCTCCATTTGGTGATTTTATTGAGCATTCACTGAGTGTTGACGGAGAACCTTTTTGAATTTTCCCATCTTTTTCTTCGCAGAACAAAAAAATGCCTAATTTATTTTGTACAATCAACTCGTTTTCTATGACTTTTCATGGCCCACACTTTCCAGGTCTGAAACTGATGTAGTTCTAAATTTCCAAGACTTTCCATTTTTAAACCAATCACTAAGCCTAGTTATGCAAAACCAAGGCAAACACAAATTGTTTTTGGTTTGACTTCTGATTGGTTGAAAAAGAGGCGCGAGATTTTTAAACCAATCACCAAGCGTAGTAATACAAAACCAAAACAAACACGAATTGCTCTTGACCGTTATGTTGAAATAAATATATATTTGTATACTTGGTATCCCAAAGTTGTACTTGGAATAGTTGCTGTCCTCACAAAAACAACATGTTAAGTATTAGTAAAAAATAAACAGCTGCTGTACAACATGTTTAAACCAACCCTGAATGATGTACATAGGTAACACTTCCATTTGTCCACCACGACTTCTGCCAGGTTGAGCTCACGCTCGGTCAGCGGACTCTCACCTCAAGAAATCAAAATACACGTTACTACTGGCATTTAACGTAAGGGATCTGAACGTAAAAAAAAATCCTTTTTTAACTTATTTCTTGGTATTAAATTCATACACATGCTTTCAATGCTATACCAACAAACCAACAACTCTGAATATGATTATCAGATTGAAAAGATGTGAGAGAAAACGCTGCTTACTGTCAAAACTTTCTACATCAATGTCACTGTCTACTGATTCACTGGACGGCACTGAAGCAAGCTCCACCTGAATAACAAAATATGGCACATGTAACTAGTAAATAAATCCATTATGTGACTCAATGACAAACAGAAGATTAGGTTAGAGAACTGCTAAGGGGCAAATATACAGTTCTCTAGTAATATTCTGATTACAAACAAAGATATAGAAACAAGCCGCTATATATTAAAATGTACATTTTGTCTACAAGCAACTTTTTTTGTAAAGATTTTTGAATTCATCCTAAATCCGCTTGGTCTTTGCATCAGGCTAAGAATAGAGGCACAATATTGTAACACCAATATTGAAACACCCCCCGGAAGTTTTACTCTTGTAAAACAGTCCAAACATTTATAGTTTACAATCAGGTTTAATTCACCAACTAGTGGCACAAATCATTTCATTTACTTAATTATGTGTTTGATTTACTTTTAAAAGTTAAAGACGTTTTACTAATGAATTTTTTTAACAATTTAGAGCTTTAACTTACACCAGGTCATCACAAGTGAAACTTTATTTCGTCTCTATCGTTACTGTCACTCGTTAGAAGTTACAAGGAGCTATGTCACGATGTTTTGAGTAATTTTTTGTGACAAACTACATTACCCTTAAAATGTAGGAAACTACAAAATAACAGTTTAGGAAAGGGGAAAAACACCAAAGAGGTGATATTAAACCAAAAAGGAACAAGGATGGTTAAGGATGGAGAAGATTCAGACGGATTGCAAATGACAGAAAATTTAGGCTAATTTTTTCAACATGCACAAACGTGACCTAGCTCCTTTAACCAGGCATTTATGAACAAAAAAGGTCGAGAGGAACAGTACATGAGGTTTGTGAAAGAAATGAATAAAGTTGTCGGGTGCACTTCTGTGTTCTTTGACTGAAGAACAGTCAAACTTTAAGTCCCAAGATGTAAGCAAAATCACATCACAGCGATTGGCATCAACGCAATGAACCAACGAGAAGTCAAAACAAATACACGTACCCGGTGACAAACAATACAGGAAAAAAGTACGTGATGAGACCGTGATCTGATTGGTTAAGAAGGTGGCGCGACTTTTATAACCAATATAAACACAGAACGAAGCAAAGAAAAACCAAAGTGATTTCGGATTTTACTTTCGACACTTTTTTTTTTGAAAACCTCCCTATCCGGTATCATTACTGCAATAGAGTTTTTTGTGTGGCAGCGAGCAGGTTCAGCTTGAGACTCTGTCTACGAAATGTGAAAAAATGAACATGTCAAACGTGGAAAACAAAAAAGGTGTAGCACATCCACCTATAAACTGTTTTGCATGAAAGAGGCTCACAATCGTTCGTTGGGTCAGTCATGTCATGTCACTGAGAGAACTGAAACACTGTTTCAAGATTGAAACTCTCGCTTTATCACGTATTAGCAAAGTTCTTAAATCGAAACTTTTAAAACAAGTACCTTTGAATTGCCTTCAGTTGTAGATGCCCGCCTGTGATGAACACGGCGGGAACCCTTAGAAGAAAAGTGAATTTGTGCTGTTTTCGATTCTGGAAAGATCAACATGAGTTTTTTCTTTTTACGTGAAGAATCGTGCAGAGAAACATTCTAAAAGGTGAAAAAAGAGAACAAAAGGGCAGAGTGATCGGTGACGTCAAGGTCTTTTCTGTTCCTCAACCAGTGAGTAAATATATTCACTGGTTGTGTTCATATACACGTTTAAAAACTGCGCTTTTGTGTATGGATTTAATGATAAGAACGAACAAGAGACTATTTAAATTCATGACAAATTAAGCCCGTTTTGAATGAGTAACGTTAAAATTTGTGAAGACGTTGCACTCAAAATCTTTAAGTTTAGCAATCATGTTTAAGGTCAAATCTTTTACTTTTTTTTACTTCAGAACTGAAATTTTGTTATGATTACTTTGCAAATTCAACTATAAATTATTCAATTTTAGATTTAGTTCAGTTCTTCCTGGTTTAAAATCAATAACAGCTAGGGATTAGGATAATTTAACAGAAGTGTAGCAGCTCTCGCAAGCTCGTAATTCCACTGGTCTTCTAGTGGAGCAGTTACAGTCTATTGTTTCGAGGGCTAGGGACATTGTACCTGTTGTTTGTTCTATTGTTCTCTCGAAGGGTAGAGAACCATTTAAGTGAGACCTTACGAGAGCTGCTGCCAACCCTAATTTAAAGGAGTTACGTCACAATATTTTTGGTTATTTTTACGACGAACCACGCCAAATTACCCTTAAAACGTAGGAAATCTAAAACTAATGGTTTACTAAGGAAGAAAAACATCAAAAAGGAACAAGGATGGTTAAGGATGGAGAAAATCGAGACGGATTACAAAATGCACGAACCGTGTTTTTAATGTTTGCCAAAGGACAAGCCAATTCACCCGTACTTACCTTCCGTTGAAGCTCCTGAAGTCGAGTTTCATAGCTCTGAAAAAGGAAACGCGTACACAGATAAGCTGAAGATTTCGCCACGTAGTCGAGAGCTTCATGAAGAGTTGTTATTATTACCGGTACTTATGAGACGTCACATAAAAGGACGCTGCTTTTGCCTCGTTCCTCGCGAGGTTTTAGTGCTCAAAGTATTCTTGAAAAATAAAACGTTTCAGTTTGAATACCATCCTCGTAGAAAAACGTACATCTTACCAGGGGCCGAAAACTTTTGTCGGATTATCAGGTCACGTTAAAAGATATTCTTTCTCAAAACGTTTCATTGTTTTATGAGATTCTTACAAAATGTGGAACTCGATTCAAATTCAACATTCATGCCCTCAAATGCCGACTTGCGGCAACTTTGGTCTTTAGAAATACGATTCTTGCTGTCAGAAGTACACTTATACACCCCAACTAAGTCAGACAGTCAGTCAGTCGGCCAGCCATCCAGCCAGCCAGTAAGTCAGTCAGTTAGTCAGCCAGCCAGCCAGTCACTCACACACTCACTCACTCACTCACGCAGTTAAGCTCACGCCAGCCAGCCAGCCAGCCACTCACGCCAGCCAGCCAGTAAGTCAGTCAGTCAGTCAGCCAGTCAGTCAGTTAGTCAGCCAGTCAGTCAGTCAGCCATCCAGCCAGCCAGCCAGCCAGTAAGTCAGTCAGTCAGTCAGTCAGTCAGCCAGTCAGTCAGCCAGCCAGCCAGTCAGCCAGTAAGTCAGTCACCCAGTCAGTCACTCACCCACTCACTCACTCACGCAGTTAACCAACCAAAACAAAACACCCGAGTAACACTACCACTCTTTGTTGTTCAAGTAGTACATCTGCTTGATCTTTTTCTTTCTTTATTTGTTCCTCTAGCTCAAGAACTCTGTTGAAGACAAAAGTGAAGCGGTGACAAGTAAAAATATCCGCCAACACGACCATGCCAAAACCAAAATCGCCACACCACAAAAGAATTTCACTAAAGTCGGGGAGATTCTTTACTCACCTTTCATTCATTTCTTTGACATCCCAGCCCTGCTCTCTCAGCAGTTCCAACACAGCAAATGACCAGTCTACAAGCTCTTCACCTTTCCCCTCGTTTTTTCCTGCAGAAACAAACAGCCAGTCATTAGGTATATATTGCACACAATTTTTTGTTTTAAGGTGGCTCGATCGGATTTTTGAGTGACGATACCTTTCAACTTTGAGCAGCTAGTGTACCACCATAGAGTATCTGACAGAAAATCGATTGCTCCAGGTGAACCAGAGAAAGATCAGAGTTTCTTATAAATATTCTTCAAATTTGGCAGAACTCAAGAAAAGTATCAGGAAAAGATCCAGGAAGGGTTTTCTAAAATTATCTCTTGGTGACAAGTTGTTCGGTCTTGAGTAAAGTGGTGCATGACGTCACTGCGTTGCTATGGTAACTCCGATTACGCTAAAACGTATTTCATCTGAAACTTTGATCTTTCTCTAGTGCACCTGGAGCAATCGATTTTCTGTCAGATACTCTTTGGCGGTACACTAGCCGCTCAAAGTTGAAAGGTATTGTCACTCAAAATTCCGATCGAGCCACCTTAAAACGTTTAATGTTAAACCAGTGTTAGCACATTAATTATTTTTTGCAGCAATTGAAGCAGTTTGCAAGCCTTTCAACCCCCAGGAGGTAGGGTCTTCTACCGTTTAGAGACCGTTACAAACTCTGGCTGACTCTACGCTATATGATATTAGCATATCCTCAGCTCCGACTATTGCATTTCTAGCTTTTTGATTGGCTAAAAAACTCCGACTATGAGCCAATAGTCGGAGTTTTACGTCATATGGAAAATAGTGCGTGTGACCGGAAGTTGTATGCTCTTGAAAAATCGGCGGCAAAACCCGGTTTGAGAATTTACTAAAACAATTATTCCATTCGCCCTTGTTGGATATGAAGTGATTATAACCAACTCGCGCTTCGCGCTAGTTGGTTATTTTATCACTTCATATCCAACGCGGGCTCATGGAATAATTGTTATATATCCATACATGATATTATAATTAGGCTTGCAACATGAATGCATTACTTACATAACGCTTGCATGCCATGATGCATTACTAACATTATTACACTTACAGCACTGTTACAATATCACTAATGGTTTTTTATGTCTGGTTTACAATCGTGGCAATTAATACTAAAAAAGGGAACCTACCATTAATGTCTTCCAGAAGATTTCCTCGGGATTGACGGATCCGCTCCTCGCGAGCTGGTGATGAAATAGTATAATATCAAGCTTTCTCATTATTACAGCAGTGATGTGAAAACAGTCAAATGTCATACCTTGATCAGGATAATTAAATCTGAATACGTGATTGTTTCCAAGAATAATACGAGCCCCTGAAAAATCGAACATACGACATAAACAAGTTCTACCTTTTAGCAGTGAAATCTCTACTGATAAAATGCCTTTATTACAGTACTCACCGGATCTTAACACTGTGGATTCTGTGATCAGCTTTCCGTTGACAAATGTACGACTGTTCTCACATGGAATTATTTTTACCACACCTACAAGAACCAAGGCAATGCTAAGATTTACATCATCGTCATCACCAAAAATATCTTGATAAATGTCAATACAGAACTCTTATATTTTGTAACTATAAGTTGATTCTTTTTACTTTAGATATATAGAACTACATATTTGTAATCCGAGTGGAAAAAATCTGTATAAATAAAACGTTATCAATCTGTTTATTTGCGAACATGACCACGTATTACATACATTTTGAACTCAATGAACTGTTTGTATCGAAAAGACGTTCCACAGCTTTTGGAAAAGGGTCAGTACAAAACACTGACCACCAGTCCATGGACTACCCCGACGGACTACCCAAATGGATTACCCTACCCCTAAAAACTCTATTAGGGTAGTAGTTTTTAGGGGTAGGGTAGTCCATCGGGGTAGTCCATGGACTGGGGATCAGTGTTTTGTACTGACTCATTGGAAAGTGAGCTCTGCCGTGACCAATGAAGTAAGGCATTAATATTAAACCTCAGATATTGCAATTCCCTGATGCGTGCATTGTAAATGTGAGCTCTACAATATACAGAGTACACTTGCCTTGAATATGTTCTAAGACACAGTGCTCATCAAGAATATTCTCGCCACTCAGCTGAATATCTTGATGACTTTTTGCCCCAGCTTGGCCAACTCTGCAGCATAAAATAAAGAAAAAAACAGTCTCCATAATTTTTCTAGTTTTTTTCAAGACCAACATAAATGGCAGATTTGAAGGCATAATTTATGAAGGCATCTTATAACCTGTGTAAACCCAGTACCATAAGCCTTACGTTTTTCAAATCAGTGAATGGAACAAGATTTCCAAAGCAGTGCATAAAACCATTAGAAAATGTATAGAGGGGGTAAGTTTCTAAAGAAACTGTGGTGCTGCGTCGGTGGGAAGTATAACAATATAATTTGGTTTTATCAACTGGGTTGATAATGTGAATTGGCCACCGTAAAGAGATTCAAGAGGTAACGTTCTGAGCATTAGCCCTTCGTCGGAGCGGATTCGCTCCGACGAAGGGCTAACGCTCGAAACATCAGCTCTTGAATCTCTTTACGGTGGCCAATTCACATTATCAACCCAGTTGATAAAACCAAATTACATTAGAAAATGCACGTGTGGAATACTACTCTCTACTTCTACCAAGAAAAGATAAAACTTAAAAATCTAGTGAAAAGACATGCTATTTGGCTTCTACAAGCCAAAATATCAAATTTCATTTTACAACATCTCTGCTAATTTAGAGTTGTCATAAAAGACGGTTGGAAAATACGACATAAATTGTTGGGTTTACCTCGGTGTAAGAACCTGTGACTTTTGCTTTGTTTTTGAGCTACTGTTTCTGTGTTCTGAATTGTTTCGAGGTTCTTTGCTGTCTTGTTCGTTCTTTGTTTTACATCACTGGTGAGTTTCACAGGTCCTTACATCAAGGATGAGCCAAATTGTTAGTTTAGTCAAAATAGTGTTCATGAATGCGTTCTAAATTCATTATCTACCTTGTTACACCATCCTTTATATAGTAAAGAAGACATTCCGACATCAAAGGATCCTCATTTAAATTCACTAAATGAGGTCTCTGGAAGAAAAAAAGCAACATGAGCAACTTCACATTAGCTTCATTTTGCATGTAATTATCAAGTCAAAAGTTCATCTTAACAGACATTTTAGGTGTACCAGTAGGTTGAGTGCAAAATAATATTCATGTAGCAAAAGCCTTAAACATAAATTGTTATCTGTTTTCTGAATGGATACTTAACAGAAGAACAAAACAGTCAAGCAATCTTGAATGTTCCTATAAGCTAAGCTTTTAATTTTAAAATTCAGCCTAAAACAATAGACATCACTACAAGGCTCTGGGGAATAAACCCAACAAACTCTATAGTGGATTCCCCAGAGCCTCATGCTGAGGTCTATTGTTTTAGGCAGAATTTTAAAATATTGAAATTGATTTATTGTAAAGCTATGTACAACTGTTATGTAAGAACGGTCCAAAATCCTACAACCTAAGAATGAATTGGTATTTTGAAAAGTTCAGTTAAGTAAACGGTAACTACAACTATGATACTTTTGGCGCTATGCATATCATTTACCCTCCTTGGTTGAAAGAGTCCCACTGTATGGCCATCCACACCAATGGCAACACCCATTTCAGCCAACATTGCCTCTCTGCAAAAAATTATTAATCAAAATATCATTTAGGGGGGCATTGATTGTGATGTTTTTCATAAACGTGTTTTACCACTATTCTGTGGTAACCATGCTTTTTGAGGTGTACCGGAATATTAGCACTGTCAAAAGGTTGTGGTGAAGTGTTTTAACCACCTAGGCACTGATGGGATAGATGATGGTGGTAAGGAAGAGAAAGGAATTGGGGACAAGTGACCAGTAAATGGTAAAGCTCTGCATTAGAGAGGAGCTTATTCTGGTTTACTTCACATGAAATGACTAGGAGGATTTCTACTCCCCCGATCATTAACTTTGCCATACCCATTTATACAGCTGGTTGAAGACAGGCACTGTGAGAGAAAAGTGTCTTACCCAAGAGCACAACACACTGCTCTGGCCAGGGCTCAAACCCAGACCGTCTCAGACCATCTGGCCTGGAGTCCAGCACACTAACTATTAGACCACCATGCCTCCTGGAGATCAGTGGATTTGAAATAAAAAAGGTGGGGTGTAGTGGGGTCACCTAAGGAAAGGTTTCTCCTTATCCAGCATGTGTTGGCCCTGAATCTTAGCTATGCTGGCCAGCACTAAAGTGCTGCTATTTAATGTTCTTAATACTGACCTCTCTTGCTTGATGGATTCTGTTTTCCTTAGCTTTTCTTCCCAGGTTTCATTGAGCTCAGCTATAAGCTTCTCTGAAACCTGTTTACAAATAAATATAAAGTAAAGTTCTCTCAAGTCACAGCTGAAAGTGACCAGTACCTCTCCCTAGCAACATGTTTTTAGAGTTTTTGCAATTCACGAGCTCATTTCAACACTTCTTTTTCACAAGTGATATATTAGAGTTTTATTCTAAGATGTACAATGTATTTCTTGAGATGATCAATCTGGTGCGTCCTTCTCATAACCTGCCTGCAATTCCTGGAATTAGTAAAAGAAGGTGAAGATACGTAAGTTAGAAATTAAAGGGTTATGAGAAGAGAGGATCTAACCTTTAGTCTCTCTAGGGTTCCATCCTGGAATTCTTGACTATATCTTTTCGGCAAATACGCGGAACCTTGTTTTAGCACAGCTGTAAGAGAATAGGAAAGGAATTTTAAAACAAAAATGCTACAAATACTGCTTAACTCAAGATTTGAATTTGTGAAGAAAAGAAAGAGTCTTAAAGTGATTGGAAAAAAATAATAACAAACACAGAGGATAAAGGGTTAACAAAAAAATTGAAAAAAGAAAAACAGAGAGATGAAAAAAATATAAGATAAAAGACATTAAGAACAATAGCTGGAAGAAACTATAATTTAGAGAAAAAACCCTCTGTACCTGTATACAATGTAACAGAGGATGTCAGGGGAGAGAAAAAATGTGTCTGAATGATTTGATCTTAAAGACCCATGACAGACGACTATGCATTGCGCGTGTTAGTTATTGTGCTGATGAACACCACAGGATCGAGATGCCATTGTCTGATAGGTACTTTTCGACTCACATAAAAGATGGTGACTGCAGTTGACGCATGCAATGCGTACTGGTCTGTCATGATGGGTCTTTAACTTACATTGCAGGTCATCTGGATTGTAGCCTTCCTTGAGAAGAAGTTCCTTCAGTTTTGCAACTTCTTCTTTTAATTCCCGAATAATCTACATTTAGTAAAAATGTTTGTGTCAAATTCCTGCTTGAAAATAACATTTTGACAATAAAATAACTTAATCCCCACCCACCCCCCCCCCCCCCCTACACACACACTTTTTATAAACAGAGGCTACAATGAGCTAACAATTTCTCCCACGGCTAAAATAAAATACAAGCTTCATCCTTAGTATTTGCATGAGCATACACTAGCTACAGAGGTCGTGGCCAAAAAGTCTTAGCAAACGTGTTTGTTCTTAAACCTTGTGGTGATAGTTTTCTTTTTCTTTTTGAATACTTATGCATTGGGGACTTTTTTGATAAAATTTACAACTGATGTACAACACTTTTGAATAATTCGGATTGAGACCCCATTTGACTTTTCAATCTGGTGACTAAAAGTTTTAATTGGGCGACTATTTTTTGCCACTTAGTCGCCAAAAGGCAACAAAAAGGATGTTTTAAATTTCAAGCCTTATAATACATTTAAAATATAAATAATATTGTGTAATTGCAACAGCATTGTAATTTGTCTGCATGGGCTGTCTGTTGTTTACA
This sequence comes from Blastomussa wellsi, assembly GCA_947652115.1. Taxonomy (NCBI): domain Eukaryota; kingdom Metazoa; phylum Cnidaria; class Anthozoa; order Scleractinia; family Plerogyridae; genus Blastomussa; species Blastomussa wellsi. Next base: position 10,840,958 of record OX393563.1, read on the forward strand.
AGTATTGAAGGGCCCTAGTCAGCCTCCGCCATTTTCGATGCAATCGAAATTACGGAAATTTTATTGTGAAGCGTAAGTTATTACATTGCTGTAAGTTATGTTACTAGAACTGTTTAATTGCAAAATTTAGCAAGTTTCTCAGTGATCTCTTTCATTTCGACACACTCAGGGTAAAACATAATACTGAGCTCTGGCATGTAAACAATAACAAAGGTGTGGCTGACTAGGGTCCTTTAATTTTGGATTCGCTCCGACGAAGGGCTAACGCTCGAAACGTCAATCTTTTTACGGTGGCCAATTGACATTATCAACCCAGTTGATAAAACCAAATTATATCCTTTAATTTTGTGTTGCACAGCAGCCATGAATGTGTGGATACTTACTTGCATGATAGAGAATGCTTATTTTTTAAAGGATGGACCAAAAGACACACCTGCTGAAGCTTTGTTTGTGTATTGCTCACTTCAAATCATGTGATTTTTACAAGACAGATGTCTCTTAACTCTATCTTATATCATTTGCATGAATGAATTTTATTTAAATATATTTATAATATTTATTATTTTTCGGAAAAAATAGTTTTTGAGTAACATTAAATGGTCTGACATTCTGGGCAACCACTTAAATTACAGTACATAGATGGTACATAGATAGCATTTTAGCAACAATCTTGGAGGTACAGTGTAATTTGAACTTCATCAACGTTGGTTAACAATACCTTTGCATTGGGATCTTCATTTACAATGGCCTTACATACAATCTGTTTAGCACGATCAGCATATCTGGAAGGACAATAAAATAAATGTTATTCTCTCAGTGACTTTATGAAGTCAACATTCCCCTGCCCCCTCCCCCACACACACACTCACCCAAGTCTGCACACAAGGCCTAGTAGCCCATCAGGCCAGAGTTTAACCTGGGTTTCTGTAACAAGAAGCAACCAGGAGTACTTCTACTCCTCCCTGGATAGGATGCGAGTCCATTGCAGGGTTACCCCCCAGCATTATTTCGCTAGTACGCATTTATACACCTGGGTGGAGGGAGGCACTGTGACAGGTTAGTGCCTTTCCCAAGAACACAACGCAGTGCCCCGCCTTGGGCTCAAACTCAGACCATCCAATCTGAAGTCCAGTGCGCTGCCCATTAGGCCACTGCACCTCCCCTCCAACACACACACACACCATAGTGTTGCTTTATCCATCCAGCCTTCACCCCTTTGAAGAACAAGGAGAAGCAACAAACAGAATCTGAATTAGGGCCCCAGCACAAAACGTCTTGCCCATCAGAGACGGAAACAGGAATAGTGGTTGTCAATGTGTTGTTATCATCTCTCAACCTTGCCATGAATGTCAGTGTCTCATTCTAGCTTTTGGGTCATGTCGTTTTTGGAATTCACCCTAACATGTTAGGGCTACTTACACTCACTACTATAAGGGCAGAGGGCAAGTGCAAAGGAATGTTTCAAAGTTAAGCAAGAAAAAAGAAAAATGGTCAGGCCATCAAAGATAAAGTTATTGGTACCTCAATGTACTTAAAGTTTCCTCAAAATTAATGTCGGCTGGACTAATAGCTGCAATCATGGCTGTCTTTGAATTACCACCTGTTTTGAAATGGAGCAAGAGAATTGATGACTGACAGGAAGATACCGGTAGCTTGCAATTAGTTCTGTTTGAGTTCAACAAATAAAACACATATTTTTATTAGGAACTGTACCTAGATTTTCCTTTAGGAGCCATGTCAGGACAGAATCCCTGTAAGGTACGAAATCTGACTTCCTTTTCTTCTTTTGAGAAGACTGGAATTTAATTAGAAATAAAATAGGAACAATTTATATATATGAACAAAGCCTCAGTGGCATGAAGGCTGTAGACTGAAGCATGTATGCGAAGTTTTTTTATGGTCGTGCACTTTTAATATGGGCAGGTATATGTACACCTTGTTTGAGTAATGAATCAGTTACAGTAGCTCACTACTCAAGGAATCCAATAACATGTTGATATGTAGACTCTCACTATGATAAATGTGACAACAGGCATTCATGAATGCTTATAAATGACTCACAATCCATCCATGGTCAAGAGTAAATCCACATTAGAATTAGAAAAATAATTGCAAATAGCACACTAATTTAGGGGGAAGGAAGAAGCACCATTTTATCACTCTGTACCCTTTGTAGGCCAATCTTTAATATAGTGATACTATTATAAACTACTTGGTGGCAATATAATGCATTAGACTGATACACGTAGATGACTGGTTTACACGCATAACAACGTGTGTTACTTTTTAGGAGCAGCATTTCATTGTAGTTCGTTTCATTCCAAAATTCGTATAACTGAGACGTGCTTAGCTCTTATTAACTGAGCAGGAGGCGAGGTCAAGATTCTCCCATACAGACCAACTAAGCTTGGTTAATAAGATGTTTATTATTTGGCCAAACGGAAACTTTGCAAATTGAAATTGAAAATTTGCTTAACGAGACTGTTTCGTTCTTGCTGACATTTTGCAGAATTTTATTTGCGAACTGCAATAAGCTGAACTTAAATTTGCAAGAGTTTGGTCGTATCTTTATGCTTCCCAATACTGGATATTAAATCAATTTAGATGCAGGAATGAAAAAGACACTGAAGTGTGGGCCTGTTTTTAGTTACTGAACACTTAAACTGTCAGCGAGTCTTAAAAGTGACCTCTGTAAATTTAACGGACAATTCACATTGTCCTTTTGATGTCCTTATTAGAGAGATTCGACTGTACCTTCAAAGAACCCTCTAAAATATAATGCAACCATGTGATCCAAAGAGGCCTAATTTTTAAAAAAATTGTTACTTAACATGTATTAATTAACTTATACCTGTTCAGCTAGAGCAGATATCACCTTCCCCAGAGTTGTCAATGATTTGTTGATGTTTGCACCCTCCTGAAACAGACACACCAACCTTGTTAGTCTCAAGTATGATAAACAGCAAAATAGGTAAGACATTCAGGGTTGTGAATAAGCCCTCGCCGGCTCGCTGGGCGCCAGGCAAGTGACAAAACCGTCAGATGAGAACAAATTACGGATCGCTAACCCAGTTTGGCGAGTATGATTTTCATATCCACAATATATTATTCAAAATGAGTAACTTTCAACTTTCCAAATATTAGACTACACACAAACTCTTGTTCTCAAACCCCTAGTTCGTAGACTTACCAAAATGGCTTCTGTCATGCGTGGTTATCATTACATGATTCATTACACTCCTTCATGTATGCAGATGTTCTTTGACCAAATGTTTTTTTTATTGTGTGTGGAGACTGGGTGAGTGAAAAATTATCTGCACTAGTGCAGCTTGAAGACAGCTCGCCCAGATGGCAAGTGTTCCGAAAATTTAGCTTACAACCCTGGACATTGTTAGTACTTTAATATCCAGAAAACAATAATATCTGATAGCCTGGGATGGTTACAAGACAACAGATTAGTGATGGTAGTAACAACATGTTTAATTTTATATTAATTAGAATAATAAAAAATGAACAGCCCTACAGTGTACATTTTGTAATTGCATGTAAGATAATAAACACTCAGGTAAATGCAGCACATACCTTGAGTCTCTCCCCTTTAGCACCTGTCGCATCTGCCCTCTCACTACCAGCAAGATCCACCAAACTCAACTTGCTAACCTACATGTACGATACACAAACCAACAGTTTGAAATATAGGTCTACTGAATGTGGCTTGAATGCCTGCATTCACACCTTGTGGACCATAAGGCCAGAGCATATCCCAGTTTCCGCAGCTGCATGAAGTGGCTACAAACATTTCTACTCCCCCTGAATAGAATGCTGTTCCATTGCAGAGTTAACCCCCAGCACTACATTAAATTAAATTAAATTAAACGGGTAGAGATTTATACACTCAGAGAGGCATTGTGGGAGTAAAGTGTTTTACCCAAGAACATAACATGACGACCCCAGCCAGAGGTCAAACCTGGACTGGTCAATCTAGAATCCAGCGTACTAACTATTCGGCCACCACGCCATTCCAGCTGAATACTAAGATGTTTTTCTCATTGGCTAGTGCAGTGTCAAAATGAAAGAGCAAATTGTAACGACTTAATGCATACATACCTTGGCCGATGAAAGATCTGATAAGGAGTCATGCCTGTTAAAATGAAGAACCATGTCAGATGTTAGTTATTTTAGACCATGATTAAATACTGGTAACACATGAACTAAAAAAATCTAATTCAATTTTAAAGGCACTTCTGAAAAACTATGCAAAACACAATAGACCTGATAACAGTTAAATGATATTGAAGAATAAATCATTGATAAATTAAAACCAACAGTCCGATCCTGTAATTAGACATTGTTATGCAGGACTATTCTCTTGCAAGTTTTAGTTTCACCATATGAGATTGGAATGGATTTGGTGACCTCATGGTAAGTGCTGGACTTATGATCCAAGGGGTTACATCTTGCGGCTACTTTCTACCACACTGATCGACTTTGATGAACTGCCATGTCATCCAGAGGATTTGTACAATATAGATTTAGCCAAACCTACAAAAGCAGAGCTCCATATTTTTTGCTGTTTCTTAACAATTTGAGAAAATGATCTAAATGAAAGTATTAGCTAATGCAACTCCTCAAGAAAGATTTCGTTGCCAAAGAAAAAAAGGAACCAACAACTCTAATCCCAGAAATTCCACTGAGGATGACCATGAACAACTACAAAATCCAAAAAATGGACCAGAGCCTGTGATACAATGGAGAACCATTAGCTGGTCAGCAGTTAACTTCGATGAGCCCTAAAACTGAGCCTGTGATACTGGTCGGCGGATACCTTATTTTGACAGCTGTCAATTGACAATAATATTGATGTCCAATATCAACAACATATGGCTATTACCAGTCTAGCTGTTTCTGGAGCATGGCCGCCATGTATGTACCAAATTCATTGTCGCTAGCCATTTTGACCATGAAAAATGAACTGCACTGGATTGCCTATTTCTCTGCATGCATGGTTGTCCAAGCAACTATGGGTATGTGGCTCTGCTCTGTGGCCCTATGGGCTGCCAGAGTTCCACTAATATTCCAGTCATGTTATTTTGTACAACTAAGCTACAGTATACCAACATCTTCTGTAATGGAACACACCATCAGTTATTTTGTTCGTCTGTCCACAGTGAAAGCAATTCTTACCTTCGTTGGGTAAACACAATACTAAAAATTGCATGAGATCTACTACTGGTTTCATTCATGTTGGTGGCAGCTACTGTCCTGTGAATTACACAAGTCAGAAAATAATGTTGTAACAAAACACAATGACTTAAAGTGCACCTAACCCCAAAATATGTTTTCGCTACAATAAACCTTTGCACCAGTTCGAAACGTGTTACACCGTTCGTTTCTTCTTTTTGCCAAATGCTGACTTTTTATAGCATTTAAAAGTTATGAAAAACCGAGCATCAGTTGGTTCACAAGGGGCGTGGGTCTATTCCTGGGTTGACATCACAAACTGATTTGCGTTGCATCAAGTGTTTGTAAACATGCATGCAAATCAGTTTGTGACGTCAACCCAGGAATAGACTCACGCCCCTTCTGACTCGGTCATGAACCACTCTCATTTTGGAGCAGGGACCATGCAGGGGGTGGGGCTAGGGGGGCTTTAGGCTAAAGCAGCCTTATTCTGATTTGTCCATTTCGATCCAATTTAGTTTTTCGAGGGTTTTCTCGCAGCTCTCAGTGACAATCGAAAAAGCAACTTTGGCACCTTCAAAGAATCCGTCTGTTTGGTTTAGCATGGAAATTAGTCTATTCATTTAAATTAGGTCAAACGTGAAGGCCAGTTTGTTACTTGTTCTTTTATAAGAATTAAAAATTAACTTCACTTTTGGCAGTTTTAGATCCATTTCTAGCCATTTCAGAAGACTTTAATTTCAAATTTTGCCGGGTGAGCATGCCCTCCTGAACCCCCTAGTTAGCTCACACTAATGTGTTCACATTGCCCCCCCCCCTTCCCCGCCCCAACTAGAAAATCTGCCCCACGGGCCCTGTGGAGACACAGATAGTGCATAATTGACATAAATGATATACAATGTACCTATATATGATATAAAATAAGTCACTTTTTTCTTAAGAAAATAAGAACCTATTTAAGAACCTGTTTAGCCTAATTTCATGGTAGCAGCATTTAAATATTAAGAACCTGAATAGGCTAACTTGGAAAAATCTACGTTCTTATGTGGGTTTTTACTGTCCACCAAACTTACAGCCATAGAGACAGCTTACCTGGCTTTATTTCCTTCATCAATGAGGTCATTTATGTCAGCAAATGAAGTGACAGCAAGTTTGGTAAGGTCCTCTACATATGGTCCTAACATTGGGTGTTCCCTTTGAAGAAGAGATACATTAACATGAATTGAAAACAACGCGCAATTGCAAACCTCCTGTGTACAATATGGATCTTCATAACAATATTTAGGTATAACAGGATCTTTCCAAAAATTAAAGTGCACCTAACCCCAAAATATTTTTTCTCTAAAATAAACCTTTGCACCAGAAATGCATTACACCTTTTGTTTCTCCTTTTTACCAAATGCCGACTTTTTATAGCATTCAAAGGTTACAAAAACCCGAGCATCATTTGTTGCACAACCGAGTCAAAAGGGGCGTGGGTCTCTTCCTGGGTTGACGTCACAAACTGATTTGCATGCATGTTTACAGACTTGATGCGATGCAAATCAGTTTGTGACGTCAACCCAGGAATAGACCCACGCCCCTACTGACTTGGTCATGCAACAAATGATGCTCGGTTTTTCGCATCCGTGGGGTTTCTGCGCTCCCTTGCGGTTTGCAGTGTTTGGTTATGCACACATACCAGTGTATGCTTTGAGCTAGTATTGGTATTCCCATGCACCTGGATTCCATTAAGTGCATTTGCCGTCGCCATAATCGGGGAGTTCAAATGAGAGCTGTTTTTTCCTGGACGATCTTCTCCAGGGTTGTCCCCCCTCCCTTACCTCCCTTCCCTCCCTTAGTTCCACAGTGACGGGTGCCGGCTCATGGCTGGGTTGCAGGATTTGCCAGCCATGGAAGCAATTTCCATCTAGGAGATGGCTGCCAATAGTGGAAGCTCTTGAATGTCTTGGACACACAAACTCTGGACATTTTAGTTATGCAGTTGTTAATCGTGAATAGATGACCAGTTACGTTGTTGGAAATTTGGAGGAGGATTGCATATACAGTCAGTTTTGGCTAGAGTTGGAGTGGGTGGCTGCACATTACATACATAAACATGTAGATGCAGCTACAGTCAGTGACAAAAAGTAGTCAGGACATGGAAAGTCACTTCCCTCAGTGCCACCTGAACGAATCTAATACTTCCACTGATTTTATACTGCTGAGGGAAAATAGGTTTATTTTACCTCACTCTCAAGTTGTTTTTGGCAGTTGGACTGAGTAGGTCTCGCACTCTTTCACAGTAGATTTCAAGATAACTCACCTATGACCAGACAAAATATAAAATTCAGAGTAACTAAGATCAGTCAGGTGTTAGCAAATATTATTGTTTTCTAGTTTGATATAAATTATAACTGTAGCAGTATTATTATTATTATATATTACAGAAAACACTTAAAATCAGAAATTGTTACTAAAAATTATTTTTAATAGACCAATTTGGGTAACGTGTTTTCATCCTTGTTGTTACCCAATTCAGATCACATGATTCATTTTTTATGGTAGGTTATAATTGTGCAATTTGTCACAATCAACCAAGTGTATTCAAGTATCCATGAAAAAACAATTGCAACCTCCCAACTGATTCAACAGCTGTTCTGAATTGGGCAACAACAAGGATGTAAACACCTTAGCTGAATAGACCTGTGTATACCTCAGCAGATAATGTCATCTCCTCACTACTCTCACTATCAATCTTTTGGAACAGCTCTTCACAAAGCTAAATGAAAATTATTATTGATAAATATTAAATCATAATCAAATACAAAATAATATTACTGACAACATAATGTAGTTATTTTGGTTGTGATGATATTCTAATGTTTTTGTAAACATTAAATTATATGTAGAATCACATACAACTGCTTTGGTCCAAAATTGAGGAGGGTAAATCTGTGTACGAGGCCTTGCATACTAGTTTTAGGTTTATTTTTTCAGCAGTTTTGTTTTCAAATGCTGTAACCATACCATACAGTGCAGGGTTGAACATTGTCTTGCATGGTAGCTTGTTATCATTAACTGAAAATCTCTTACCTGAGGTATAATTCCTTTCTGTTCAACCTCTTGTTTGCCCATCATTGTATAGGACTTTCCTGAACCTGTCTGGCCATATGCAAATATACAGATGTTGTATCTGAAAACAAAACAGAAATTAACAACAATGAGAAACAATGTGGATGTGCGGTTACAGAAAATAGCCATACCGATACCCACCCCAGTGGAAATTCCAAAGCGGGTCTAAATGGTGATGGCTAAAAGGGATAGATGAGAGCGATCTTCCAAACCATAACCATTGAGTTGTCTTACACGAAGCGTGGAATCATTGGAGCCTCAAGGGGTCAGAAGCCCCTAAAAGGGTTGAGGCTCCAACGATTCCACGCTTCATGTAAGACAGCTACAAAGGTCCATCTTGTCTATTCCTTTTAGCCATCACTAAATAGCCTAAGTTAAAAGGAAAAGTATGAGTCTAAACTAGAAATTCCAGAGGTGGAGGCAGGGGGGGGGGGGGGTGGGGGTACTACACAACAATCAGAAGATGAAGATCAAAGCTACAATGTGTTTCTCTGAATAGAACTATATATTCTGTATATTACATACCCTTCAAATGCATGTGCCAACATTTCCTTGCCAATATCTGCATAGACTTTTTTCTGTGATGCAAAATGGGGATCATTCTGGACCAAAATAGAGGGGAACTTTTAGATGAATTGCATTACATCTTGCTTCCACCATAAATACTAATCATACAAGATTTACATCTTGTAAGTGGTAGATTTACAATAGCAGTAATTATATAATATAATGCACCACTTGGCGAGAAGTAGCTAGGTGAAGGTACACATAATGACAGCTCACCTCATTATGGGACCAGTAGGAATAATCAAAGGTAAAACTCTTGGGTGTTTCATTCAGGTTTCTAGGGTTCAGGATAGCTACAAGGAAATAAAGCCATAAGTCAAAACACAAGACAAAATAAGTACAATAATATTTTCCATTTTTTGGACAGGGTAACATTTTTACTAAATAAAAGTAACAGTACTTTAAAATTTGCAACCACAGAGTTATGCAAAAATCTCTTGTTAACATAGCTTAGCCCTTGATTTTTTCTATATATAATTCTTACAGGCCCTTATATTTTATAAATTCAGTCAGAGATAAAGTCAGCTTTTGAGCTTAGGGGTCCAAATGGCCCAGAGTTTATCCTAGTTCCCATGGTATATGTATGAATCAACTGTGATACTAAACTACATGTAGACCACCACAGTGCAACAACCAAGCATTAAATTCACCAGCCTACCCATTTATACACCTAACCCGGGTTTTTTCAAGGGCGGATAACGCTATCCACTGGACAAATCACTGTCTAGTGGATACGCGTTGGCAAAATAAACTATGCTATCCACTGGATAGTGAATTATCTGATGGATAGCATTATCCACCCTTTGAACAACTGGGCTGGGTTGTTCAAAGCTAGGTTAAGATAACCCAGGGTTAGCGCGAAATTTGAATTCAGATTTGAAAGCTTAAAAAGGAAATTCAGTTCAATTCTTTTTGTCTACAATTTAATGAATCGATGCTTCAAAAATAAAAGTGAAAATTATCAGAGAAAATGCTATTGAACAAAAGAAAAAGAAACCCAGATTAAAATTTAAACCCGGGTTAGCGCTAATCGGCCTTCGAACAACAGGGCCCTGGGGTATTGATGGAAAAAGGCATGGTTAGAATAAAGCATCTCCCAAGAGTAGATAAAAATGATCCTAGTCAGGACTCAAACCTGCTCTCCTAGAGTAGAACCCTAGAGTAGAAGTGCAATAACCATCAGGCCCCTACACCTCCTCCTCAGTTACTTCGCGAGCAGTCCCCTTGGTAGCTGTTTTTTGGGATGTCACGCAATGCTCCCCAAAAGGAAATGGCTGCTGACAACTGAACCACATCCCTTTCCTATTGTGTTTGGGGTTTGTTGAGGGGGGGGGGGGAGAGCGTTATGTGACATCCCAAAAACGGACACGAAGGAGACTAGCTCACCTTTCAACTTTGGATTAGTGAAGCCCACTACATATCTGGTGAGGTCTTATAGGAGAATGGGACGTGAGCATCTAAAATTTCTGTTTCTGGTACCTCATTTTAATACCCCTGGCTCTCACCCCTTCCTTATTGGTTAATGTGTGTGTACCATGTTCATTGAAAAATATTGCTTTGTTAAAGCTACTCACGGAGAGCATGTGGCACCAGGCTCAATGTAAAACTGTTAGGAGAAGGTTTAAAGGAGCTACGTCATCGTTCATGCACTTCGAAAAATTTAGCTTAAATTTTTCAAAATCGTAATTTCCGATCTGTTTCAATATTGTCCATCCTCAGCCATCCTTGTTACGTTTTGATTTAGTATCACTCCTTTGGTGTTTTTCTTCCATAGCAAACCATTATTTTTAGGTTTCCTAAATTTTAAGGGTAAATTAGGTTGCCGTAGAAATAACTCAAAATATCGTGACACAGCTCCTTTGACACATTGGCTTCTTGTTTCTTTCTTTCTTAAAAAATGTGCAAAATTAATAAATGAGTTATGCTTAGCATATTAGTGTCATTGCTGAGTGCAACATGTCATATTGCACAACATCAATTCACATCCATTGTTCATTCTATTTTTATAAGCTAAATGTCTATCATTATAATATACCATAGTTTCCACAACACCAGCAGAAAACAGAAATAAATAAGATCGGTTTGGAAATAAAACTGAGCTGTTTTTAGTGAGTATTTAGTTAATTTCCTTGGAGAAAAAACATTGTGTATGAACACCTGTATTTGAAATAAAGTAAAGCAAATCAAAGCAGATCATTCTAAAACCATCTCTTTTTCATCTTACGACAATCTGAAATATAAAATTCTAAACCAAATAATTGTTATTTCAAGAGTATAAACAAATTTTTAGCCATTTTTTTATGATTAATATGTAGATCAGTGATCTGCATGAACTTCCCTCTTCCAATATCATCAACCACAGGTAAACAACCCAACAAATTAAAACGAAAATAATTTAAATTTTAAGAGCTCAAGCATGAATATATTAAATATGAGATTTTAATCTCAACATGTGATACACATGTCCAACTCAAAACAAGTGTTCCCATTTTAATTCTGATATTAAAAGCTAGGACAATTTACAAATTGACCAGAAGAAATACAACACTTAGTGTTACTATTTTCACGCTGAAATGGGAAACTCAAGTAATCTTTGAGCTTTTAGATTGGCCCGATTTATACTAGAGACGGATCATCCCTCAAGACAGCGATCAACCGTCTGGAATAAATACGGGAGGAACTCTGGTACGAACAATAGGTGTGTCTTACACTTCGTCAGACGGATAATTTAAATATCCACGATAGTTCGTGGGTCAAGACGAACTATCGAGTTGATCCGTCTGTTTGCCCGTATTTATACACAGACAAATTATCGGACTGATTACCGTTCTCTGCCAAAATTCATCCCAGACGGATGATCCGTTTCTGGTATAAATCGGGCCAATGAAATTCTAGCAAATGAACGGTGCAATTATACATATTTTCACGGCACTTTTGGAAACTATGCATTCACACCCAGGGAAAGGAAATAAGAAAAAAATAACGTATACAATATAAATATATATCTACACCTGTTCAACCACTAATCCAGAGATTGACTAGATAAATTAATATTAGCGGCACAGACGCAATAATCTGACTCACTCGTTGTAGCTCCATGCATCCCGATTATACATTTGCTTCCTCGATTGTTTTCTCGGCTCGCGAACGGCCTCACTCGTACAGCTACCTTGACAGACGACATTCCCTACGCAACATGAAAGTCCAATGTCATTTTGAGCGTTTAGACCAGTAGTTTTGATAACTTTTGACTCCATTGCATTACATCATTGCCAGATAGACCAACATCTGTTGTACTTTACATGACGAGCGCGCGTTACTCCAACAGTTCGGCGTTCCAGCAGTGCTCTTGTAAAAGAAAGCCAAAGGAGAATGGTGGAATAAAGAATGTCACTGATTATGCTAAGCGCAGAAGTATAAGTTTTGCTCCTTATGAGCAAACGATAAAATAAATTCCCCGCGAAAAAGTATGACTTCAGCTCCCCCGCCTCAGAAAACCACTGAGAATTACTGATCACGAGTTTTGATAATGGGGCAATTCCGCTGAATGCGAGCGACGCATGTGGGCTCATGTCTAGCCAGGATCTGAGGACGACCGATTTTTGTGCCTAGTGGCTCGTAGAGCCAACAAGGCACTACGGACCTTTAGCAATGATGACGAGGACGTGAACGTGAACGACCGGAAGTTGGAAATACGAGACTCGACGCTACCACGCATGCCCCGGGGAGAACGACTTGTCGTCCACACCTCGTTCAGGACGTCATTTGCCGCCATTTGCCGTCTTGTAGTGAACGAGTCGAAACGAGGGTATGTTTCGTGGAGTTTTTGCATTTTTACGCAGGCCTCTTCACTCGAAATGGCTCGTCAGTGAATAAGATAGCGTCCCTAACATATTTGAAAGGACCGCGAGGAAAAAACAGATCTTCAGGCAGAGATTAAAAGTAAGCTTATGATTTGTGCATTTGTGGTCGCACTGCGTGTGGAGGAATGCCGGCGGATTGTGGCGATAAAATTGCACCGGGATACGTATGTAACCTTATAAGAAATAAATCACATTCTGTCAACTGCATTACATTGTAATTTTTGCAATTCAATCTTGACTTCATTTTTAAATTTGAAAGATTTCCCGGCTTTAAAAATACAAACTATTCGTTTAAGTTGTGGTTTATGCAAACTACGATAAAGTTAGCTTTGTTCTCACACGCGTACTTCTCACATATCGTTATCGGCGGAGAGAAGTTTTAGCAGCCCACGAAACTATCTAAAAGATATTTTCGCTATTGACTTCCACAGCACGAAACTCGTCCACGCTACCGGTCTGCTAAAGTGTTTATGTTTCCTGCCGTGGACGACTGTCTCGTCCCAGGGCTTAATCGACCGTACAAGTCTTCGTCCACGTCCTCGTCATCATTGCTAAAGGTCCCTACTATGTTATCATGCACGCACTCATGCGTGCGTGTGTGTCCGTAACTCGGCTTTTTCTCGTATTCTTTCGCCAACAGCGCGAGTACAACTCGAGATCATTCGACCAATGTTCGTTTGTTTTTCGCATCTCGAGGAATGACGTAGATGGTAACGATCAACCCGATATCACTTTCGAGAAATGTTCGTTTGATTTTCGTATCCCGAGAAGACATGACGTTGCAAGGTCGTTCCATGTGCTCACATCACACAGCGCTCCACAGCGCGTTTGTACTCATCGTTGGTAAGTTTTCTATGTTTTATATCTCCCTTTCCTTCTAGAGCCAGGCTGAACTTTCGGTTGAATTTCAAAGAATTTGATGTTAAAAGCAACATGAAGAGATTTTTAAAGAATTTTCTTGCTTTATCGGCAAAGAAACTGAAGAAAGTCTCCATGATTCTTCCCTCGATCAATGGCCGTGGACGAGCGCTTCCTGCCCAATCCTGTCTTTATATGCCTTGTTTAGCGATCAGTAACTTCTACAGAAGATGGAATTACCATGCAAAAGTAGGAAATCTTATGATAAACAGCCAAAAGGTGTACCACGACGGTCCTTCTTCGCTCGTTGGCGACTGTTTATATAAACTCCTTCGGGAGTGCCAAATGTCCCTTCGGGGAGCCATATCTAAACTCCCTCGGGAGTGCCAAACAAAATCCCTTCGGGGAGCCATATCTAAACTCCCTCGGGAGTGCCAAACAAAATCCCTTCGGGGAGCCATAAATTTATTAAAAAAAGACAACAATGACCCAACTTTGAAAGCACCAATCGAAGTTCAGCCTTGCTCTAATGACTTACCAAATAAATGTAAGCCGTGTAATGAAAAACACAGACACTTTCGACTGTGTGTAAAACGTGCTAAATGTAGGATGAGAGAAAGAGAGCCGTCTCGGGTTAGGATTAAAACTATTATTGATTTGCTCAAAAAGAAAAAGTCACGTGACAAACTTAAGAAAATGGTGTTCAGATGTGTACCTGTTTCATCTATTTTGTATAAAGTTGCAAAATATTTCAAGCATTGGAAAATGAAGTTTATTCGCAAAGAAAATAGTTTCTATAGTTCACATTTTTATGCATTTAAAATTAAGGGAGAAAGATATTGTGTGGCTAAACGCAAAGTGTCATTATCAGGTGATGTTGAATTAAATCCTGGTCCTTTGACTGGGAATACTTTTGAAACCATTTCTGTTAACAACCAAAATTCTGTATTGCGATATAGAATGCTTAAACATGGATTACAGCCATTAGATGTAGGTGGTGAGGGTGATTGTTTATTTAAATCAATATCACATCAGTTATATGGTGATTCAAACCGTCATGTTGAAATTAGAGCAACAGCTGTGAGATTCTTATGTGATAATCCTGATCGGTTCATAGAAAGTGTAGTAGGCACTTCTTGGATTCAATATCTGTGTAATATGTCACACCAAGGTACATGGGCTGATAACATTGTTATACAAGCAATTTCTGACTCAATGCAATTAAAAATAAATATAGTGGAATCAAGTCAAACTTTTAGAGAAACAACAATAATTGAGCCAACAATTTGTAATGA
>OX393563.1:10860835-10903335 GCA_947652115.1 Blastomussa wellsi
TCGTGAAAACCCAAGAACATTGGACATGTTTTCGAGAATCGACCCAGTAAGTGTTCCCAAATATGCAATGGGGCGGGGGGAGGGTGGGGGGCTTTGGACCTCTGTCCTGCTTCCTCCAAGTCAGGGGTGTATCTGCACCCCTGGTACCCTCCACACACCCACCCCTGGGGTATGGATGCTTTTTGGGAATACGTGTTGCATTACAATTCCACTTTCTTACACCCTCTAATTTTAGATTCTACCAATATCTCATACAGAAAGTAATTTCCCTATCACACTCAGTCTTATTGTGATTTTATCTCCAGATTACAGTCCAGATTTTTCAAACCAATTTTCATTTCCCTTAATTTGGAAGTTCGAAAAATTGAGATTCTACTTTGTGACCTACCAGTATTTCAGAGTAGATGTAAGTGCAAAGTTATGTAAATAGTTAGAAAATGTAGCTGATTGTTTACTAGTTGTTAATTGTTTATTTTCTAATCTCTTCTTCCTTTAAGACTAATTAAATCTGAAACGGTATTCTTCATTCAATTTGGCAGCAATCTGCAGGGTTCTCATCTCATCAAGGATCCATATACCAGTACCGCTGACTGCCAGCAGTCTCTGTTTTGCTCCAAAATCTGTAGGATAAAACAAAAATTATCGAGCTGCAAACGGCCAAGCCATGAGTTGCACGGGAACCAGTCGTCGCTTTGTCCTATGGATTTTGGAGCAAAATAGAGACTGCTCATAGTCTGCCAGTACCGGGTATACAAGAATCAGTATCTGTCTACTTTCTAATTGACCTATTCACCTATGAGTCCCCATCTTAAGACTCGATAAAAACCTTGAATGTGTCAATATAGGCTTTGCTAGTGCGACAGGATTGTAAATGCATTGACTGAAATTTTGCTTGTTCACTTTCCCTTTTTAGCATTGTGTCACATCATTTTTAGATGCCATATTAGAAAACCAAGAAGAAGTTGCAGATATTCCAAACCAGATGTCTCTTCCTGGCCTTTGCCGTAACTCCGTTCTTATAACAGAAAATGAGCTGCATGCCTTTGTAAGTATTTACAGAGGGATGATCTAAACTTGTTTATCTGTTCAGTTATGGTAAATCACACCATTTTTGAGGATTATGTCTTCTCTTCTATTCACTGGCTAATTCCAAAAGTACGGTGCTCATGTTCCTTGTTCCTAATAATCATTCCCCATGAAGATGATATGAAGCAACCATGTGGACTCATTT
This sequence comes from Blastomussa wellsi, assembly GCA_947652115.1. Lineage (NCBI taxonomy): Eukaryota > Metazoa > Cnidaria > Anthozoa > Scleractinia > Plerogyridae > Blastomussa > Blastomussa wellsi. Next base: position 10,862,067 of record OX393563.1, read on the forward strand.
CATGAGCAGTTCCCCCAAGGTAGCCCAATAGTTACCATTCTGGACTCTGAATTGAATAGTCCAGGTTTGAGTCTTGACCAGTGTCACTTGCATTGTGGTTTTAGGCAGTACACTACTCCCACAATGCTTCTCTCCAGCCAGGTGCATAAATGGGAACCATGAAATTTAATACTGGCCAGAGGTAACACTACTGTGAACGACACACTGTAACATTCCGTTCAGGAGAAGTACAAATTCTCCAAGTTGCCTTATGATATGGAAACCACGATATGCTCTAGCCTGATGGGCCTCCAGGAACTTGCATGTAACTCTTTAAGTGCTCTCCCCACCCTGCATAAATGGGTACTGTTCAATTCATTGCTACATGCATACAGGTAGCCCTGCAATGGGTTAAGTCCCATTGGGGGAGGGATGAAGAAGTAGGGTCCACTGAGGTTGAAGACTTTGTTTCCTGCAGCAGAAACATTTTGCAAATCATTGCTTTTTTGTTTCCTTTCAAAAGACAAGTTTTCTAAGGATGGTTGAACACAGTGAAGACCACAGAGACATAGTCAACCAACAAGAACTGAAAGAACTACTGTTTTCTCTGCCACCCCAACCAAATCCCCCTGAACTCCCTCCCCCTGAGTTTCCAAAAGATGCTTGTCCTCTGCCCAGCTATGATGTTCTGAGCGAGAGTCCAAAAACCCCTAAAAAGCGACACCCCTTTAAAGGTAAGAAAGAAGAAAAACCTCGCAAGCAAAGTCTGGGTGAAGCTCAAGCGGCAGAAATTGAAGAGACAAGAGTAATCAAGCAATTTAATCCTTTAGCTGTTGTGAGTAAATCAGAGGAGTTTAAAAAGGAATTTCTGAGGCGGATGCCACTGATGTTGCAAGAAGAGGAACATGTTTTAGTGATTTCTCTTGGCTATTCTGCTATTGAATGTCCTGGCTTGCTTTCTGAGGAAAAGGTACAATCATGTGCTTTGAATTAGTTTGTTTGATAATGTGTACTTTTGCTGGTGTTTGCCTTGCATTTAGGATCTTTTAAATCTCTAGTAAAGAGCAATGACATCACATTTGTGTAGTCTTTCTTTTAACATCATATCTGATTCTTGAATCAGATATGCTAAAAACATGATTTTGTTTACAAGCATGTTCTAGACTTGTGTGGCCATTTAAGTTTTAATGTTTTCATGCTTGAAGTCAAAGTAAACCTATATGTAAGTAAATTTATTTTACCAAAAAGGTCAATATTGGCTTTATTACTCTCTAGAAATATATACATTTGATTATTACTCAGAGTCAGAGTTTTATAGCTAAATAATGCCAATCAGAGACGCAACAGGGCATTTTGGTAACAGTATGGAATTCTCCAGTGTGAAAATCTGAGATGCCTCTCTTGTTGGGGTTTACTTGCTTAAATTGGTAGAGATGAAGCAGTGGCCACTTTCCAATATAACTAGTATTTGCAAAAAAATAGCTATGTGGTTTACTGGTGTTGAAGTAAAACATGAGATGAGGTTGAAGAATTTATGTTGAACACCGTTAAAATGGTTGTTTGCTTTTAAAATTTGTTTACGAGACCTGTCAGTACACCATTCCTTCATGGTGCTACCCCTTCTACAAAAAATCCTGGATCTGCCCCTGATTGGTATTTAATATCTAGAGCTGTTTTTGTCGGCAGGTCCTTGGTATTGAAAAGCCAAAAAAAGAGGATGATACTAGTAAAAGTTTCAGGCCAAGGAGTAGCTCATCCCAGTTCTATAAGCATCTGTTTCCTGAAAAGCCAGTGACAAAGAATGAAGGCCATTCTAGTGATAGAAGTGGTGATGAGCAAATTGCCAACAGCACACCAAATGGTCAGTGTAGTCTGGAGATGATGTAATTAAATGTAGTCAGTGACTAGAGTTGTCTCACCTGCAATAAAAACCATACGTTAAGTTATGTGTGGGGTTATATCCACATCACAGCTCGAACAAAAGTGCAATCCAGTATTCTGAGTCAAGTAGATTTTTCTGTTGGGCAAGTAATTTGCATTGCTTGCCCAATTGGTGAGGGCTTGGTTAGCTGCTTGATGACTAAATCTTACAAGAAAGACAAGACAAAGAAAGACATACTAGGATTCTTAAGCTTTTTAAGCTCTGCACTGAGGGATCTAGTTGTCAGGTGAAATGAAATTTACTGACAACTTGAATCTGAAGGATTCTAAGTATGTTCTTACTAACAGTATTGTACATTTTGTAGATGACGATCAAATGAGTACATTTGGATTACTTCAGCCAGCTGTCCTAAGTCCTAGTCCTGGTGACGACAGTGCTAATACTCCAGAACCTACTAACAAGGCAACACCAGGAACAGATCTTGTAGATTTGCTGCACAGCACTCCAGAGACAGCACATTTACATGCAGCACCAGATGTTGTAGAAAGAGGGAATGTAGAAATGGGACACTCTGGCAGTGTAGATTTGATTGACTTTGGAAGTGGAAGTGAAAGTCCACCTCCACCTCCTCCTCTAGTTACAGGAGATACAACCAATAACCAAGCTGTGGAGAGACAGTCATCCATTGTCTATGGTGATGAAGCAGTGGGAAACAGAGACAGTGCCATTAGCAGTGGTAGCAGCATACGTATGAGCACCATCAGTAGTGCAAGCACTCGAAGCAGTGGACTTGAATTCACCAAAGATTGCATATTGGTGGACAGTGGCCATGGTGAGATAGCAGAGGAGAGTTCTAGTTTGGATTTCTTTGGCCTTGAACATATAGCTGCACCTGTCGAGGATTTCAGAAAGCGCACAAGTGTTATTAATGACCAGGAAAAAAGACAAAGTAAAATGAGTAATCGTGGAAGCACAAGCAGTGGAACAATTACTGGATTCCCAGGAGAGGGATCTAACCGTGACAGCCAAGCAAGCTTGTTGAGTTTTGATGCAGAGTTTCCACATCGAAGTGGTTCATCCAGCACAGCTGACGATGAACATGAATTACCACCTAGGGAGAAGAAGGCCTCTCGTGCAGCCTCGTTAAAACGGCATTTCAGAACTAGGAAAAAGACCAAAGGGAAAGGTTCCTTTGACGGTCAGGAAAATCTGAATGATGAGCAAAAGAAAGAGAAAGGGTTATTTGGAAAGATCAGGGCAGGTCGCTCTAAAGAGAAAACAAAGTCAAGTGGATCAAGAGTGTATGAAAAACTGGCAGAGAAAACTCTTGACACATTTGATATCACCAACAGGATGGCACACCCTGAAGTTGAGGAGAAAACACCCAAAGGTATTGCCTGAGTATAATATTGTCTTTCTTTCGAAATTGCAGGACAGAGTGCTCAGGACTGAGCCAGTGGTAATCTCTTGTGAAGGCCTTATGTGCCACAGGACACAGAGGATTAACTAACTAATATCACAGAATTGTGACTCATCTTCACTGTTTCCCAAAAAACACTATGTTCAAGAACCTTCTTACAACTGATCAGCAAGGAACTAGTTGAAGTCACTTGATCTTCTCCCAGTGGCCGGTTCCCTCTATGACACTCGCGTACAGGGAGTCACAGTAGTTGTATTCACAGTGTCTCCTTATCAGGTTGTAACCGGTAAAATTTAACGCCTGTAGACGAAATAAGATTGCCAATTTTTCAAATAGTACTTCATGTAAGTGATAGGAAATTTATCCCTTTCAACAACAGCCTTGGTTCACTGTGATTCACTAGAATTTCTTAGTATTGAAGTGTGCTGTTAAGTAATGTTTGATAATAATTTAACCACCTGTGTCTCCTTATCAGGTGGTAACTGGGTAAATTTAACGCCTGTAGATGAAATAAGATTGCCAATTTTTCAAATAGTACTTCATGTAAGTGATAGGAAATTTATCCCTTTCAACAACAGCCTTGGTTCACTGTGATTCACTAGAATTTCTTAGTATTGAAGTGTGCTGTTAAGTAATGTTTGATAATAATTTAACCACCTGTGTCTCCTTATCAGGTGGTAACTGGGTAAATTTAACGCCTGTAGATGAAATAAGATTGCCAATTTTTCAAATAGTACTTCATGTAAGTGATAGGAAATTTATCCCTTTCAACAACAGCCTTGGTTCACTGTGATTCACTAGAATTTCTTAGTATTGAAGTGTGCTCTTAAGGTCATTCCCCTGAAATAGAACTGACAATAGATTTTCGTTCAAACTTTGCCCATTTGTTGTTCATCGTAAGGGAATTTAAATTTTGTAATGAAAAAGAGGGGTTCCCATATTCGTTTAGGAGCAGGAGCACCTTGAAAATACCCCATAATTCGTTAAAATATCAGCATCAGAAATGTTTTCATTTGACTAGCTCATGCCACGTCTTGTGGGAGAAGAAAAAAATAGGGAGAAAGCAAAACAAGGGAAAAAACTATAGATATACTGTATCACCTCCAAGGAACAACTTAATATATGTTTCATCATGAAAGCACGCATTTCCAGTCGACCTTGATTCAACTTGTTACTAGTATGCAGTGATCTCGAAGCCACAATATCTGTTCAATATGTTCACGTTTCCGTCGATTATTTATTTTTCTGCAATGGGAATTTGTTTATATTTCTGTTATAGGAAGAAAGTGATTGCTAGTCTCAGAAAAAGGGTAAAAAAATATAGGTCACCATACTCGTTTACGAGAAAACGACGATTTATCTCCTTCACGAGCAAAGCCGTAAATAAAACGCCGCAGTTTTCTTTAGGTGCGCGCGCTGATGACGCAATAAATCGTGCGCAGTAAGGATGCGCAATGCAATACAGGGGAATGACCTTAAGTAATGTTTGATAATAATTTAACCACCTGTGTTTTTTTTTTCTAAACAGAGATTGAAGATGTGGTAGCTGAAAATGTAATGAACAAATATAAAACCATGGCACGTTCTGCAGCAGAAGGGAATAAGTTGGATGACGAGGCTGATGATGATGATGATGATGATGCTGACCAAGAAGAGGAAGCTAATGATATTGTTGATGAAGATGAGAAGTTTCAGAATGCCAAGAGGAAGCTTAGATTGGTGCTTTGTCAAGCTGATTTTCAAAATCTTCCACTGCTTCATCCTGACAACAGATTACCAGAAAAAAGGTAGGAAGCAACTTTGCAACATTAGATAGAGACTTCAAGATGGTTTATTTAATGTTGAAATATACGGAAATACAGTATACACATAGCTTGCAGCATGTTTACTGGTACTTCACAGAAAAAAAAACTTACAACTAACGAAATGTAACACTGATTTTTTATAATTACCGGTACACAGCTTACATCTTCGTGAAATGTAAGAGCAAGACTGTCTAGCTTTCTTGTTAGGTTAAGACGAATTCCAGACAAAGTTCGAGCAACAAGTGCAAAAATTGTAATTACTAAAAATCCTCCCATACCACACATTTTGAACACTGTTTGAAACATCTACTTAAATTATTCATTTCTCTAGGTGACCCAAGATTAATTTTTCAAGCATTTTAAGAAAGTTATAATGTCAAACCTTATAAAAATGTTAAAGGGTGTGTTACTTTGATTTGAAGTAAAGAGAAATGTCCATTTTGATTAAAATATGGTTTATTCAAATTCAATTTTCTCTCGCTGGTTTATCTTTAAGAGCTGATGGCTCAAGAATTCCTTCTTTTCTGTACATTCGAGATGTCACCATGCTCTGAGAATTTTTTGCATTTATTACTAACTCTAATGTTTAATGGAAACCTCCTTATTACTCTTCCAAAACTTTAATTTCTCATTTCACGAAATCCTTCACACCACACCCAAGTAGCAAGTATCCATTCCACTGCTCATGACAGCGTTTTGTTGCATTCTGCTTGCTGCCCCTAGCTCCCATCTGAACACAGGTTGTCAGCTTTATTGATACTATTAACCCCATTTCTTAATTCACTACAAACATTCGGTTGCTTGTTGACTTAACACAATTTCCCATTTGTTGTTTCAAAAATATCTGATTCCATACCCTGCCTGCAAAAGGTTTTGTGGTTTGAAACCCACACCCCACCTCTCTGTTTATTACAGTTTAGGTTGATACTTTCCTTAACGGGAAAATTTTTAAAAAAATAATATATAAAGTATCATTCATTGAAGGTTGAAAACCAAAAAGCCTGGCCATGAGCTCTTAACTTTTCTCCAAGTGCAACTTGCTGAGGCAATTAATCTTCAGGATAGATCTTTGTCTGCCCAGCTACATGAGACAATAAGAAGTGTTAAGGACCTTCATCCACAAAGGTACAAATACAGTTATTCATTCCTGCTTTTTGCTATTGTTGGTAAAGTATCTCATATATTCACTGATCGGCTATAAGCAACTTCATTCCATGGTCTCTCATCTTCCCGCCCTCCTGGAGCGAGAGGGAAGAGACCCTGGTTTGGTCTTGCTACGTGTCTCTTAGACAATTGAGAACACTAGGGAGAGGTCCTCTAATGTCAGGAAATTTGTCACCTTGTCCTTTGTCAAATTCATAGTGAGGGTATCGCACACGCTACAATCATGCGAGTGCCATCTTTTTCCAACAGCCTGCCGGCTGCCATCTCAAAGTCTTCAGATCATATTAACTCGAACGTCAATCTGAAGGTTCAATTTAGATGGTCAAGATGTTCTTGCCGTACTTCATGTCAATCGTATTGCATCTTCTTCCTCCGGTGTTCCTCAACAAAATTGACTGTGATCATCTTCGAACATTGCAGACAATGCTATCTCATCCCGTTATTTTTTAATGTTCTGATTGAAAATCAGATCAGAAGGCTCAATGAAGGAAATTGCAGCACAACTGTCTTCATAAACGTGAAGTAAATTTCAGCAAATATGCAAACCCCTCGCAGTAAGACATGTGAAATAGAAATATGATTATTGTCTTCAATGACCATTTGCCAACTTGTGATCGCGAGTTGTTTTGCCAAATGTTGTCAGCATCTACAACAGATCACCAACAGAAATAATCTTTCCGTACTGTGAAAGTTACGTTTATTTTGGTGGCAGCACTTTCCACTCTCCTGAAGGCTCAGCATAGACAAAATTCATACTATGCCACTCTTCCCTCTAATGATTTTATTGTCACCTCCCAGATTCTGTGAGACACATGACCGGACCAAACCAGGGTCTCTCCTCTCTCACTCTGGGAGGGTGGGAAGATGATAGACCCTGGGAACAAGGTTGCAGCCTGAGCAGCTTTGAGGTGTGAAATTCTTGCCTCAACAGAAGTGGATCAAAGCACTTGGCACAAGAATGGAATCTAGACCGATGTAATGGGTTTATTTTTCCATTGCCTTTTTGTCAAAATAGAGTGTTTTCACCTGCATGATAAGCCACCATGCATATATTGTATAACTGGAACAAAAGATGATGTTTAACATATAAAAATAGAGTTCATTCCCCAAAAGGTTAATTTGTACAACAGTGTGGCCACTTCCGTTTCTTTATTTTGGAACACCAGTATGGCTGATGTGATTTCTTTTTGTTTCTTGTCACAGCGCAACATGCCTTAGTGTGGCCACCCAACAAACTTTTTTGCTAAGTTAGCCAATCAGAGAATGCAAATTTGTTTGAGTTGTCCTGCCTCCTTGTGAAAAGCATGACATGTTTCGAGCATTGCAGCTTTGAACATTGCAAGAAGGCCGGCCAGCTCAAACAAACTTGCGCTCTCTAATTGGCTAATTATAACTTGTGAAAAAGTTTGTTGGGTGGCCACACTAAGGTGTGTCGTGCTGTAAGTGGCAAATAGTATTTAGTCAGTGTTTAACGTGCGGCATGTTACTGTTATAACTATTCTCCTTCCTACCCACAGCTTTGCTAAACTGTTAGATTCCTTAGAGGAGGAGTACAAAGCACGTACTCCATATTTGGCTTACCTGGTCAATGCCCATCAAGGTTTACTGGCAACTCATGCTCATTTGGAAAGATTAGTGGAAAGAGTAGAAAGGTATATGTTGTGGAGTGAAATCAGTTTTCAGATCACATTGATTTTGAACTAGTCATATTTTTCCTTGTTCTAGATCCCTAAACAAAGAAAACTACAAATCAAACTAATCTGAAATTATTTTGACCTGAAATTTATTTCAAACTACTGTACACCATAATTGCTGTAACCAATTTTTCTCATGGCATGACTGTTCTCAAGTGGTCCTAGCAAGGAGAAAGGTTGACTGAGAATTACAAAATGTTACTTGTTTTGGGTTTCCCTGGTTGGTGGTTTTCTTTCTCTCATTCCTTGTCTTCTCAACATGTGTTTGCTAAAGGAAAAACATCATGATCAGTGTTGAACTTTTGGGAAATTAGAAAGTTTGTACACTTCAGCTGCCTATTCTTCAACTTTTATCACTGGGTAGCTGGTAGATAGGTTAGGTTGAGTCTGCATACGAGCCCAGTGGCTCATCAGGCCAGAGTTTAGCTTGGTTTTCTTAACATGAAGCAACTAGGTGTCCATTTTCTACTCCCCCTGGATGGGATGCTAGTCCATTGCAGAGTTACCCGAGCATAAATTTGCTGTTCCAGAGGTGCAGTGACCTAATGGTTGGTGCACTGGACTTCAGATCAGGGTATTGTCTTGTGTTCTTGGGCAAGACACTTTACTCTCACAGTCTCTCTCTCCACCTCAGGTGTATAAATGGGTACTGGACTAGCATCCCATCCAGGGAAAGTAGAAATATTGTCATGCCCAAAAACACACTGCAGTATAACTGCCAGGGCTCAAACCCGCACCACTCAATCCAGAGTCCAGCGCACCAACCATTAGGCCACCATGCCTGCCATAAGAATGTGTGAGTAAAGGGAATACATATTGTCTATGGTATTTCTTTTGGAGAGTCATTATGTTGTGTATGGTATCTATGATCAAAAATGTTTTTCTGTATCACAGGGACAAAGTCATCTGCCGAAATTACTTCATCATGACTTGTGTGAAGCTGTTCCTTGAGTCAAAAGAAAAAGGAGAGATTAATACCTTCGGCTCAGACTTTCAGTCCTCACCCACTCCAGATGAGAAGGTTTGTTCTATCTTGTTACCATTGGGATACTGATTTAGTTTATATGCACTTATATCAGTACCATGTCTTCTCCTTCTGTCTCTTTTACATGTTCCTCTCCCCTTGATGTGAAGCCACCCTCAAAAGGCTTTGAAAAGAAAGAAGCCCCAGGTTACAGAATTTGCCTCCTTGGTGCATCAGTGATGGCAAAATTCTTCAGGCATTCAGTCATTGTTACCAACATATTTTTATCCATTCACAGTGTGCTTTGCTTGAGGACTTCTTACAAATGTTAGCTGAAGAAATGGAGAGACATCCCATCTGGTCAGGTATGGGTATTTCCCTTAGTTGGCAGGCAGTGCTATTGTTTCGGTTTGCTAATACTGGCAGGCAAAGGAACAGAAGTAAAAGTGTTCACATTTAAATCACTACATAGAACTGGACCAAATTTATTTTGTAAAGGAACAACATAACTAACAAGGTTTTTTCCGACGTTATATCTTAATGCATATTGCAATCCCCTGTATTATCTAGCTTTATCCACCTATTGCAGGCAAGCTGTGGTGTCAGGTAATAATTGCCTGTCCACTAAAGTCTGTTTTTTTATCTTCATTGACAGGTGCCAGCGAGGAGCAATTGCAGGACACCTTTGTTGGAACAGAACGTGCCATCATGAGCAGTATCTACAAATTTGCATTTCACCCGAACGGCGAGGTTGACATGGAAAGAGATAGGTGAGCACTGATCAACAGTGTTGGTGCAGTTGTCTAATGTTTAGCACATTGGAATTGAGGTGGAAATTTCAAGACCTTGTATTGGCATTCTCTACCATAATATTTAGTCTTTCCTGGGAAACATAATTCACACCGACCATTTACCTTTTGAGGGGGTGGGGGGATTTCTGGTCAGCAAGAATTTATTTTTCTAGAAACCTGGGTCCAGTTGTTCAAAACCGCAATTAAACTAATGGTCGGCCCCTCAAAAAGATACATGATAAATTATACAATCATTCAGCTTCCAGCTCAGTTTGAGAGCGTTCTTGGGTGTGGTGTAAAGAGTTTTAAGCTCTGATTTATTCATTCGCAAGCAAAAAGGCATAAATTTAAAAATTGTAAATAGATAACTTTATACTCCCAAGACCATCAGTGGGAAGCAAACCCAAGTGAAATAATTGTTGTTGTTGTGTGTATTCTCGGCATTTTTCTAAATTGTAACTGTTTCTTGAATTTCAGAACATTTCATGAACATGTGACCAACTTACAGAAAGTCATTCATCCTAACCACAAGGCTGTGCGAGTGCCCAAGGTCAGTTGTTCTTAACTCACTAATGCATGCCCTGTATAATTTATATCAAATTTCTTCTGAACCAAAATCAAAACTGTTATTGTGCTCTGAGTGCAAAACTGTTTTGTTGTTGTTGTTGTTGTTGTTGTTGTGTTTCTATTAACAAATCTTGTGCCATTTTTTAGATGTATCGCAAAGAGGCTCCTTGGGAATCAGCTCAGAAGGAACTGCTTGCAATCAATGCTTACAAGGTACATGCAACAACACTTGAACTCCAGTTCTTATTTTGTACAATGAGCAAAATAATATTCGGTAATAACCTAACTTGGTTTAAGAAAAAATGTTGCCGGGTCTGTCGAAACATGTACCTTGTGGCATGAGTGGGACACAAAGCCAATAGCCTGCACCTGCGGGAAATTTCATACTCCCTGTGTTTGTGGACTATACGGGGAGGCACTTAGAGAACGATCTTTATTGCTATTTGTACTGTAGTTTGAAAAAAAATATTGAAAGCTACGGTTTAGATTTAGATTTTTTCTGGGGTCAAGCAATCCTTTGGAAAATAGGCTTTAGGGTTATCGTAAGAGACTCCTAACCCCTTTTACCTCTCTAGACGCCCACGGACAAACTGAAATGTGTCAAGCGGTGTTGCGGTACCATTATGAACCTGCTGTGTTTAGCAAACGAGACGAGCGCGCCTGGGGCGGATGAATTTGTGCCCGTTCTTGTATTCGTGGTGATTCACGCCAATCCACCTGGTCTTCTGTCCACCATGCAATACGTCAACAACTTCTACGACAAGAGACTCATTGGCGAGGATGCCTACTACTGGATGCAGTTCTGCGCAGCCATTGCGTTTATCAAGACGTTACGCTATGGCTCCAACTAAACTAAACCCAGAATAGTTAGCGATCAAATTGTTGTTCGAAATTTTGACCACACTCGATAGTCTCCTCTTGGTGGTGAAAGTAGTTTGAAATCCACTGTGGTTTTATTTTCCGACTGAGTTGCTCTTACGGCACAATATATTGTCATTTTTCTTTCTGTGGTGCAAAATGGCCTTCGTAACGAGATGATGATAAACCAAAAAGGAATAAGTTCGATTGAGGTTGGGGGAGATTGAGAGGGATTTCCATTGACCACAGGAAAATTCTTGGCTAAATTTTTTAAATGCGCCATTTGTAACGTATGGCCTTTAATTTTAACACCTGTAAAAATATTTTTTCGACGTTTAATAGATGAAATTGGGAGGTTGGTGGGGAAGGAGGTATCCATGGCGACCCTGCAAGCGGCCGCCACCAAAAGCACCATTACGCTGGACCTATCAGTGGAATACTTACAAAAACCCTATACTAACCAATGGGAGGGTGGAGTGGGAAAGGAGAAAAGATCCACAAGCGAGCAATTGCGTTAGGAGATCACGAGATGCCCCCTGCTGAGAAGCGCAAAGGTCGACCTGTGCCGTGTTAATGGGAACGGTCGCTGGCCAGCATTGTCTTCAGGTTAACCTTGCCTAAATTCCATTTATAATTTGGTTTTATCAACTGGGTTGATAATGTGAATTGGCCACCGTAGGGCTAACGCGTACGAAGGGCTAACGCTCGAAACGTCAGCTCTTGAATCTCTTTGCGGTGGCCAATTGACATTATCAACCCAGTTGATAAAACCAAATTATATTGTTATACTTCCCACCGACGCAGCACCACAGTTTCTTTAGAAACTTACCCGCTAAATTCCATTCCTGGGTGCTGGCTGTTACCAGCCAAACTCAACCAGGTCTAGGCGTTTGCGACATTTTTTATACATGTATTTTTGCACTGTCGAAGTTTGTTATGCTTTTCGCCGTTAACCATAACAAGGTCAGTTTGGTAAATCTTGCGGGATAAACGTTAGCAATGTCAATTTTTTATTGGCCAATCAAAAGAAAGCATGTACGTCACGTTGCTTGGCAACTCTTCTGACAAACACCGTGAGCTCAGATATACCCGTAAAAGATGCTCTTACCCCTAAAATGAAGTGCTTTGAGCCTTTAGCTAATTGTCCCACAGGAGTCAAGATAACTAGTTGCTCCATGGATTATTTCAGTTTTGTGGAAAACAAGGGAACAAGTGTCGGAAACGAACGGGAACAAGATGAGGGAAGGAACGGTCAGTGGGATAACTTTGTTCCAGGGGAATGAACAAAGTACAATCAACATCTGTGCTATGTACCTAACAAACATGTAATCACTTTGTCTAACAGTCCAAGAGAAATATTTTAGTAACTGGTTTTAGGGGAGGGGAGGGAGCGTACCCTGTGTTCAAGCTACCGTGGTGTTTCATTTTCAGCATTTTGAATTTGGAAATTGAGTGTGAAAAGGAAACAAATGAAATTTGTTTGTAAAATCGCGTTTATAATGAGTTTACAAGTTGCTTTTTGTAATCACAGTATTTTCCAGTCATGTTTTTATGTTGATTTAAAAGGAAAATTTAACCGTAATTGTTTGTAGTATCAGTTGTTGCCAGCAACAGCTTAGCCATCCTAGTAAAGAGAAACGACTATAGTTATTAAAGGGAAAAGTGTGCACATTAAATTAGGAATAATTTTCGTAGTTAGCTTTTAACATTTCGGTATGGAAATGTTGGGCTGTTTCTTTACTATTGAGATTAAGTTAGCGAAAATTGTAGTACATTGCATGTACAATAACATTGTTGTCACAACATGAAAAAGACGTATACCGAAAGGTGTAAATATTGCATTATTTTTTAGAATTTTGCCGTATTATTAGGAGTTTAACTCCTGGTTTAAGTGCGGAGCCGAACTTTTGAGGGCTGGAGAAAATGATCTAAATATTCTGTTATCACTAGCAACTGAAAAGTATTGATTTATTCAAATTTAGATTTTTTCGTTCAACGACTTAAGCGGTCACTTTTGATACCTTATTTAGAGATTTATCCTTTGTACAAGATTTATAAATTCTAGTGTAGGCCTTAATGTAACTATTTCGCTTGCAAACCGAACTCTAGTGGTGAATAAAACGGTTATTTCACGACTTAATGAAGTATTCATGGGGTGTTCTTGACCGGGAGTGAAGCGTAAACGCTGTAGTAGCCCCGGCTGTAACGAAACAGAGCTTCTTGTGTTGTCTGGAATTCAGTAAGCTCTTACCAAAAGCCTCGTATGTTGTGTCCGGGAGCCGGTCTAACGTGTTTTACAGTCAACTCTCTCTTACCGGACACCTCTTTTAGACGGACACCTGGTGTTGGTCCCGGCCGTTTCTCAGTCATTTTACTATAACCAAACTCTCTATAAGACGGACAACGGACACTTTGAATGTGACCACAAATTACGATTTTGGGAAATAAAATTCTTAAATTACTAAGTACGTGACTCTTTTTGACACCAGACGTTTAATATTGACAGCTCTTTTCTTGCCATCGGAATTCATCCAGTACAAGTTAAAATTGAATCAGTCATTGTGCCATTAAAAAAATAACTTGAAGGTGACAACCGAATTGTATTGTAATCTTGCTTTCTTAACTGAAAATTCCTGGGGTCATGTTACGTCGACTCTCTTTAAGCCGGACACCTCTCTAAGACGGAAAACTGAGGCCGGTCCCGATAGTGTCACACTTGGTGCCCGAGCACTGGCACCTGGGTACTAGGAAAAAACGTGTGCCGTGTTCAGACACTACTGTCAAGTGCCGGAGTACAAGGACTCTTGGTGCCCGAATTCTCGCATGTGTACTTGAAAAAAAGTGTTCACATTGGTGCCCAGCTCAGAATCGTACTCGGGCAAGAACTCGTGCCAAAGACGTACTTTCCGGCTTTTACAAAGAAAGTTTCGGGAAAGTAAGATGACTGAAAAACGGCGCGCAGTGTGTTATAGGTCTTATAGGGGTGGCCATCTCGCAGGGTTGCAATCTGGTTTTCTTATAAATGAGTCCCAGGGATAGACTGTTTGCATAGGTGTTCCATTGAAGAGTCCTTCAAAAGTTTAAAATAACGGCCAGTCACGTGAACAGAATAGGAAAAAAGTCCTAAAACTTTAAACGCAGATAAATCTGAGAATTTAAACCAGTGCAACTACGTAGATGAAGAATGTTTACGACTGATGCTTCGTATGGGTTTTATGTGAAATTCGCGTTATCGTAAAAGTTGGTGTAATAAACACCCATAATTACATACTTTCTGCAGACGAAAAAGATTCGCGCGTACTTTTGTAAAATATTTTATAATAGCAACAAAGGACTTTTTCCGCATTTGGGGGGGGGGGGGATTGGGGGAGAATTCTCGCAAGTTATGCAAACCCTCGACTGCGGATCCCTGTGACAAAGTAAGCCGAAGGTTTTGCCCCAATTGTTAGCAAGTAAGGAATGGCTATGCAGACTACTCTCCCTTCACGAAAGACAAATTATGTTATATTTAGCCCGAGTCAGAGGAATGTCAATCACAGTTTTTCTCTCTCCTTTGGAGGTCAACCTTTAACTCAAAGCAACGTAACTAAATTTCTTGGGGTGTATCTAGACGAGCACCTTACTTGGAAAGATCACATAAACTATGTATGCAAACAAATCGCAAAATCAGTTGGTATTTTATCCAGGACACGTTTCTACTTATCCTGTAAGACCAAACTCATGCTGTATTACACATTAATTTATCCGTATATTATTTATTGTAATTCTACGTGGTCTTCCACTTATGTATCTAATTTAAATAGAATTTATTATCTACAAAAGCGGGCAGTGCGAGTTGTTACAAATTCAGAATATCGAGCACATACTGCTCCTCTTTTTTCCAAACTGAAAATTTTAGACATCTTCCAAATCAACACCTTTGATATTGCTAAATTCATGTTTCGCTACCACAATAATCTGCTGCCACCACTCTTTCTCAATCTGTTTACGACAAACAGTCAAGTCCATAATTATGACACAAGAACATCTGGCAATTATCGTGTGCATTCCTGTCGCACGAACATCAAGAAATTTACAATTCTTTACCAAGGACCTAGGATCTGGAACTGTCTTCCTGCCTCTATTATCAATTTGTCAAGCTTTCCTACGTTTAAGAAAAAAGTGCTAGAGTTTTTATTAAAATAATCTCTGAGTTAGTATCTGCCGCACTCCTCCGCAGCCCTTATCTTGTCGTATATTGTGATGTCGAGGTGGCCTCTCCTAAAAGCCTAGTGGTTTCCTGAGGTCTCCTCGCCTAACAACCTGCTGTATATCTTTAAAAAATTTGTAACATAAAGGCAAATAAATTAAATGAAATGAAATGAAAAGAGTGTGTATGATCGAAGCTTTTGGCGTTCTCTTCTGAATTACTTCGTCGCATTAGAACGAATGTCCCGTCACAGTCAACTCTCACGAAGGCGGACACCATCGGGACCGAAACAAACTTTCCGGGTTATAGAGTTTAGATGCAGTAAAATGACTGGAAAACGGCTAACAAGGAGACACCAATTATCCGTCATAGAGTTGGTCGTATTACAGAGATGTCCGTTAAAAAAGAATTGACTGTATGGCCACACGAGAGACAACACAAGCGAGTTAGAAGTAATATATCAAACACGAGGTAGTGTTTCATCACATTTCCAAACACCGGGAAGAGAGTTGAAAATACGACGCGCAGCAGAGTATTTTTGACGAACTTCGAGGTGTTTGGAAATGTAATGAAACACTGTCTCGAGTGTTTGATATATCTTCTCAATCGAAACTAGAGGTACGGAGAAAACGAACAAATAAAATCGTAAAAATCTATGCTAATTAAGATCACATTTCCAAACCACGGTTACGGTTCTGATTTCCTTTGTTTTAACGTGATGAATTATTAATGAGTTTGAGAATGAAGTAATCAACAACGCACTTTTCCACCCTTCACAAGTGAAATTTAATCACCTACTACCTTCAATGCTCACCAAACAAACTCTAATGGTATCATAAAATTATAATTATATTTACCTAAAACTTTATATTCGTCAGCTCGTATGGATATCAGTACTAACAAAATAATGGAAAATTACATTCCAGTGTTGCTTAATACGTTTGAGAACCAAGAAACCTCATTTTATTCGTCCTTAATATTTATTAATATGTATTTATGTAATTATTGTGTAACTACTTTGTCAATGTCAAGCGATCTACGTGAGGTTCACCAATAGAGCTTCTACAATGGACGAAATGAAAACTGGTTTTTCCATTGAAACAGAACCAGAATTACTTTGACGACTGCGATTTAACCCGAGTGAATTTTTCTTATCGCCCCTTCTACACACAACAGATACTCGTTTATTCAAATTAAATGGATTTAAAAATGACTTGGGGCAGGAGCATTCACAGGCGACCCATACGTTGTATGTGATTTACGTGACATATGTAAGAGAATATATAAGAAAAGTTCGAAAATACCTTCTGAAGGTAAACTCGTCTAAATGTCTTTAAATCGACTCCAAGACCATAGAGACATCAAAATAACGCAAGGAAAACACAAGGTAAGTCATTTTTATTTTCATTCTTTTCCACACGTAGAATTTAGGGCAATTTTCGAACTTGTCTCATATATTCTCTTACATAATGTCAAGTGAATCACATACAAAGTATGGATCGCCTGTGGAGCATTCAAATGAAAACTAACGGGAAGAAAGGTCGTTCCAGGGTCTACCACGCTTTCAAGATGGCGACAGTTCTTCGTTCTATGTTTTATTGTTGGGAGTTATGAGAAAAATGATCTGGTACAAAATAACTGTGGAAATCCTTGAAACTGACACCTATGAAATGCCAAGCCTGACGACTTTTAAAGCACCGCTTTCAAACAAAACACACCAAACAGTCTTCCAAAAAATAACGCAAGTTTATAAAGGCTAGTGTGACCAAGCCTGTACAACAATATATTGTATATCTGGACCAAAGCTTCAAAACTGTCTCAAACTATTGACGTCACGGCAGCCATATTGGTGTCCCAAAACAAAGAAACGGTGGCCATGTTGGTGCCTCGAACCAATCGTCCGAACTCTATTATTTTAATGCAAATATTGTCCTTTGTTTCTGCAAGCTAATATGGCCACTTGTTACGTGTG
Source organism: Blastomussa wellsi (assembly GCA_947652115.1). Classification (NCBI taxonomy): domain Eukaryota; kingdom Metazoa; phylum Cnidaria; class Anthozoa; order Scleractinia; family Plerogyridae; genus Blastomussa; species Blastomussa wellsi. Next base: position 10,879,352 of record OX393563.1, read on the forward strand.
TGAAAACGCTCACTAGGGAGCTTAAGCAAACCACGACGGCAACGTCAACGGCAACGTCACTAAACAAAAGATTTAATGAGAAGTACAATAGCTCTGCACGTGCGTTATAATTTTTTGTACATTTCTCTGCCGTCCTCTGCAAAACAACAACGTGAAATGACCAAATTCTGAGTACTGTGGAGAACGTGAACCTCGAAGGCCTAATTTTCGTTTTTCTGTTTGAAAATAAGCTCCGTCCTTTTATTTTCTACAAGAACTGCGTTTGAAAGCGATAGATGCACCGAATACATCAAGACAATTGCGAGATTCGTGCGTCAAGTATAAATTCATTTTTAAGCAGGCGTCGTCCTAGCCGTCGCCGTCGTCATTGCTTAAGCTGCCTTATAGCAGGACTGTGTCTTCTCGTTAAGAATTTCGTTCTCTGCCGAATCTGTATAATTACCTGAAAGAAGTATCTTTACGTTAAGTTATATCAAGTCTCCAAAAAGCCCAAAAACCTAGTCGAAAATAAACTACGGAGAGAGCTATTGCCGGTTTTGGAATTGAACTTCTGTCAGAGTAGCCGAGGGGTTTACGATTCCATTCGTCCAATCATAACGCACAGCGAGAACTTGCGAGCATTTCAAAGCTGTAACGCCGCACAGGACAGAACTTCTCGGGAGTCTTGGTGTAAAGGAAATTACCTACACCACGTTATGCTGCCTTGAAATGAACAGAATTCAAATATCTGTATTATTTTTCATATGAGATGTACACCATGTCTGCATATACTCTGTTTCATAGCGATCATTTACAAACTATCGTCATAGAACATCTCTGGCGACAATTAGTTGTCTTTAAGAAAACAGAAAACAAACGAAGTTATTTGAAACTATTATTTACAATAAGACTTCTAGCCAGAGTTTTCTATGAGCTTTAGTAGATACTCTGAAGAATAACAGTCAAAAGCTTATAATTTTAGTTATTTATAAGCGGAAAATTTAAAACATTTTTTCAGTAATTTCAGCCCCCTGGCCAAAAAGTAACAAAGCACGCGGTTGGTGTAGCTTGCTTGATAGCTGCAATGAGAGCACTGTAAAACTAACAAAGCTTTTGCTTTGAATCATGTCACATTAGGAGCATCAGCCGACCATTCAGTGGCATGTCTGATGCGAATCAACTGTTAAAACGGACAGGGACAAAAGTTGCACGGAATCAACTTGGATCGCTGATTTGAATAAGAATAGCCACAATTGTTGTATGCCTTGTTCTTGTATACCTGCTATTCTTGTTCAAAAAAGCGATCCCAACTTCTGCCCCTGCCTTATTAAAACACTTTCCTAAATCAAACAATTAATCAAGCAACCTAAAATCTCCATATTATTCACTAGCTTCCTCTCTTCGATTCTCTTGAAGACAAACCACAACCTTTCCACGAAGGCGACTTGATTTCTTCCTGCTTGCCACTTCTCACATCTTTGTTCGTTTTGATGGTGGTTCATCTCTTGACCGGTCATTTCCTCGTGAATCAAAGTCTGCATTGGCCATATCACTCAACCCTTGAAGACTGGAGAACTCTGGACCTCCCTGATCATCTTTGTCTTCTTGGGAGACTGGTAAAGAGTCTGAAGGGGTGTTGCTGCGGCTTCCTGATTTTAGAAATACCGGTATAAGAAAATGTAATTTAAAATTATTAAGGCCGAGATACACCAGGTGATGCACAGTAGCCTGACTGTTAGTGTGCTGGTCCCAGATTGGACGGTCCAGGTTCGAGCCCTGGCTGGGGTACTGTGTTGTGCCTCTCTTCACCCAGGTGTATAAACGGGTACCAGAAAATTTACTGCTGGGGATGACCCTGCGATGGACTAGCATCCCACAAATACTTTGTCTCTTCATGCTATGGAATCCAGGATAAGCTCTGATAGGCCACTAGGCTCGTGTGCAGACTTAACCTTTTATCCTTACACCAGGTGACAAGTCACCGCAACACGTCAAGAGGACATGTCACTACAACAATTTGCCTTGTGCGACAATGAATTCTTACGGAAATCTTTGCCACTGGGACAATTTTTTCCTGCGAGCAGTCACATAAATTCAAGCCTGGACTTGTTTAGGGCACAGTACACACGAAGCAAGACCTGTCACTCCAATAGACCTTTTACATCCCGTGCAGGAATTTGGCACTGGAGGTGTTTTCTGCCACCTTGTTATAGAAAAAGGTGACCACTCTGGAACTTAATGGTTAACATATATCTCCAGTTCCCAATCCTCACGCGGCATGTAAAAGGTCTATTGTCACCCAGTATCAATACGTTATAAAAATCGAGTCTCAGGGCCCACACAATTTGTAACTTGCAAAGGAAAAGAAGTTAATTTTACCAGACCTGATTTGCCGTTTTGTCCTCTCTTTCTTTGTTCCCCACCCTGCAAGCGAAGTAATATTTATTACCCAAAAAACTGAAATCGACTCACATAATCCTCATAATTTAAGAGACGAAAGACATTCTGCTTGTCATTAAGAACACGCTTGTCATAGTTAGCAAGAATGGAAAATGCTCATGGCAAACCACAGTTATCAGAACGTAGATTCTACTCAAGTGTGTAATGTCATGAACAGATCACACCTGTTCTTTAATTCTATGGAAAAATTCTTATGAAGTTGAACTTTGAAATTATATGCAAATTCAAAATAAAACAGCAACAAATTCGTGAGTAAATATCTACATAATAATTTTACTCAACCTAACGCATATAGCTAGTCACATTTTTGCAGACCTGACTGAGTCACTTCTGTATAGTGTGAGAAAGCAACAATGTACAATACCTTTCCAGACCCTGCTTTTCCAGCCCAGACATTTATGGAGTCAAACAATTCATTGAAACCTCTTGCCTTAAAAAAGAAACAATGGTCGAAATTGTTAGTAACAAAGGACGTCTACCCTGCAAGATGTCATCTGCAAAAATGTCTTCGATTTGAAACTTAGGAATGGCTCACACTAGCGACATAACAAAATAAAGAAAAGATCAGTTTTTTCCTTATGTTGTTATGTTTGTGTAGCTTTTTGTCATTATGTTCCTGCTAGTGTGAGGTCTCAGCCTTATGTCATTAGTGTGAACCAGGCCTTAACCTGAAAGTGTGACACATTCTGGGTGATCAATTTGTTGTTATTATTGCTATCATCATGGGATGTAGTTAGTGCGCTGGAAAGTGGATTGATTGTTGTGCCCTTTCCTGGTAAGGTAAAGTCTGCATTCGGGCCTAGTGGCCCATCAGGCCGGAGCTTATCCCGGTTTCTGTAGCATGAAGCGACACAGAGTATTCTACTCCCCCTGGATGGGATGCTATTCCATCGCAGGGTTACCGACCAGCAGTAAATTCGCCGGTACCCATTTATACACCTGGGTGAAGAGAGGCACTGTGACAGTAAAGTGTCTTGCCCAAGAACACAACTCAGTGCCCCGGCTAGAGGCTCGTACCTGGACTGTCCGATCCCGAGTCCAGCGCACTAACCATTAGGCCACTACTCCTTTCCTGGGCTCAGTGGTTATTCTTCAAATTTTACTACATTTGAATATTTTTACTCAATCCATGTATAGTGTGTACAATCATTATGCCAAGTAATATGCGCTATAAAAGTTCATAAATTGTTATTAAATTATCATTGAAAGCATGATGATCCTAATCCACGATTAGCATGATTTTTTTCTTTATTTCAGCTTTTTAATTTTTTGATTGTTTGTGACGTTTTCACACAGTTTTGGTGCAAACTCATCTCAAACTGCCCAAAAGATAAGCAGTTTTCAAATTACCCAGTCCCCAGACCCATGGTACCAATACTGTTGAGACCCTTTTCATCATGATCGCAGCAATTTGTGGCTTACTTGGTGGTGAAGGTGATGTGGCTCATGATACACCTGGCCTTGTCCGTGAGGCTGCATGTGTCCTGTTGCTGGATCAATGTAGCCTGTAGCAGCCTGGGAAATGACATGACGCAAACCTGGTACCTGAAGTGGGATGAGAAGAACTGTTAACAGAGCTGTTGTGATATTTAATAATATGCAGTAGAATCCAGATTTCTCAAACCTTCAAGGGAAGCAAAAATTATAGTAAATTATTGGTTCAAGAAATTGAGTTCAGAAAATCAGCAATCAAATATTCAAGGGAAATAAGTCTTCGGGTTGAGTTATCAGAATTTTTGAGAAATCTAGGGTTCAAGAAATCTACTGTACAAGTACTTCTATATGAGTGAAGAATGACCCCCTTTACCATTGTACGTGGTATTTGTTACATCAAGATAACCAGATAACTAAATGGTACTATTTGTCAGCTGAATTTTATTTTCAAAATCTTAATATAAAGGACAATGTGGTTGTGATTGACCAAGAAACAACCTAAACCAAAAGGCTCCAAGTATAAAATCCACATAGCCCTACACTTACATTAAGATAAGAGGAAATAAAAAAAATTATAATGTTCTCTTGGTAACCCGAAGGAGGGGGACATGTACACTTGCTGTGCAAGCCAGTTCTCTTATTACTGACCTGTGACTGAACATTAGCACCAACATTCGTTCCTGGTTGGTATTCTGCACCCATACCGCTCCCATTCATCTGCACACCGTACATGTCAGGCTGCGGCTGACTTGTGATTGGCATCTGATGCTGAGACGATGGGGCCACACCTGTTGGACTTCCTGCTACTGTACCAGCTGGATATTGTCCTAATAAAAAAATATCATGTACAGTGCATGAAAATAGTTTTCATAGCACACACAACTGTTCCCATGTTTGCATAAGGATAACAAAAGAGAAACAATGTGCACAGTATTAGGGCGAACCATGTGTACTCCAATGAGAAAGTCTAATTAGCAATAAATTATACATGCAATACTGCATGTCAACTGCACATCCTCAAACAGCTGAAATGCCAACGATGTAAATCTTGCAAAACCCTGCCCCAATAACCCCAATGCTAACCTTGACCCAGCACTGGCTTGATTCTAACTTACAGTAACCTAACCTTTATTTAGCCACATGAAATATGCATGTAAAAGGTTAAGCCAAACATACCTTGACCAGAAGAGGGTACTCCAGGCTGCCCCTGACCTTGCCCTGCTGGTCCACCAGTAGAGGCAGCCTTAGCAGCATACATATTTGCCTCTTCTTGAGCTTTCCCAATGTTTTTCTTGTATCTGATTCTCTTATTGCCAAACCAGTTTGATATCTGTACACATAAAAATAAGTTTAGTACTAACAATATTAATTCAGTTACATTTTACTTTTAACTTTCAAACAATACAAAAAGAGAGCCTGGAATTGTTCCAATGCAGTGCAGTGCAAGTTTCCTATAAAGACATCCTTTTGGCCTGTCCCACTACTGGAGACAGAGTGGTACAATACAGCCAGGGAAACAAGCACCAGTTTTGGCAAATCTTTGATGAGCACTTTCCAAGAGCCCACAAATACACCCAAAGTAATTGCATAAGCAACCATATCATGTTGCTTATCAACTTCAGGACCAAACACCATGGGTTCAGTCCCATCTCTGAGATGTGATTTTATCATCAACTGGTTCTTGTTGTCCAACTGCAATCATGCACATGTGCATTGTACTTACAACCATTCTTCATCACATAATTACGACAAACTCTCTCTTACATGTACCTTTGCTCAGCCAAAGCTAAAAGTTAACAGTCATAGTCTTTCATTTAGAGACACCAACTCAAGATTATGCTTAAAGCACTTTTCAATTATGCTAAAAGCACTTTTCAAAAATGGTGAGAATGTGACTCAATGTCAGCTTGTAAAAGCCACTCTGGCTGCCACCGTCACTGTGGCAGCAGCTTTTGTTTGCTAATTACTATTGTGCTCCAGTTGAGCCTTTCAAATACCAACTGGCACTGTATCAACATTGAGCTACACTGAAAGTGCATTTCACCAGAATGCTGATCTCATTATCCAGACTGCCTTTGCTGTACCTGAGCAACACTGATGCCACATTTCCTTGCTAGTTCTTCCTTGGCCTCCTCGCTGGGGTAAGGATTGCTCAGATGTGAATAAAAGTATTCATTCAAGATTTCTGTGGCTTGTTTACTGAAGTTTCTTCTTTTTCTCCTAGAGGTAAACAAAATATATTACACATACATGCAGGGCAGCAAATAATGTTCCCTGAAAGGACACGTGTCTAACTAAGTCACCACTTTGATTGGACAAAACAGTATTGAGCAGTCAAACTTGACAATGCAATGTCAACACAAAACAATGGCATTTAAAACAGAGGGAATATTTTTTATTTATTTCCTGGACATTCCATCCGACCAAAGCTGGGATTTCATTGGACGTTGGCAAATTTTGGTCCAATATTGCCCAATGTCTGACTGTTATTTGTAGCTCTGTACATGTTACTTCTCTAAGGTCCAGTCAGTTTGTAAGTCGGTGGTTGTTTTCAGAGTCGTGGGACCGTTTGCTGTCTAGAGTTCCCTTCACTCCTCTCCACCTCTCCTCCTATTTTTTTGCCCTTACCCAGTGGATCAGGCACACTCTACGGGAACACTTGTCATATATATGCAGGCTAATGAGGCTTTTCTTTATTCCCACTCCTCATCTGCTTGGCAGATGAATGTATTGAAATTGTATGGAGAAGCTGGATAATGATCATTCATAAGAGGCCCTGTTTGAAAACAGGAAATGTGTCACTTATTATACATATACCTTGCATCCAAGAACCGTGATCTCAAAATCATAACAGCTTCACATGTACTCTGCTTCAGCTGCATCTGAATGGCACTGAACTTGCGGTGGATGATATTCACCATTCTTTCAATTTCCTTGGGAGAGATTGGCCGCGTTCTTGACTGCTCCCTCAACAGATTCATCACATGGGTTGTAAATTCATTGCAAGCCTTCAAGTGGAATTAAAACAGAAAAATACTACAAATCTTCTCTGGTGTTTGCAAGCCAAGCCTCAACAGATTCATCACATGGGTTGTAAATTCACTGCAAGCCTTCAAGAGGAATTACATGTAAAAGAGAAAAATACTACAATCTACTCTGATGTTTGCAAGTCAATATTTCAGTTTCAAAGATTATATAGGAAATAAAATTTTAAATATTGTAACTAGTGTTTTCAATAACTTTTTAATGGGACCCTAGTCTGCCATGCCTTGAAATCTGTAAAATATACCATTTTGGATACCCTCGAAATGAAAATTGTATGATGAAGTAAAATTTCACTGCATTACTTGAAGTTGCGTTACTGGAACTCTGTTATTGACCTTTGGCAGTTTTCTGGCGATCTAACTTGTTTAGAAACACTGCACAAAATATAATAAGCACATGTCTTGGCAGTCCTTTAACAGTTATTGTACAATTCCATGGAAAACAAGGTGTAACAAGGTAGTGCACATACAGCAGGCTTTCTTAATTTTGTAATACAAAATTTACTTCACAGCCACAACACTTAATTGTGACACCACTGACAGGTGTTATGGGCTCAACAGACACCAACGAGTCATACTGCATACACAAGCTTATCATATGAAGTTCAAAGCATTTTTTTATTTGGTCAAAACAGTTTAGAGAAAACCAATGTTAAAGCAGTCTTAGCAACATGCACCAGTAACAGATACCATTTCATGGAAGAATGTACCACCCAAAACATGTGCTGTACTACAAACAACAGCTTACTTGCTGTCAAGGGCAAATCTAATTAGCACTTCCAAAAATCTAATTACATGTAGCATTTCCATTTAACTTGCACAACAGACAAAACACTATTGCTTTTCTGCTTACAACAGAGACTATAAATTATTAAAATAACATTTTTCTTCAGGTTTCAACAAAGACTAACTCATGAACACATTTGTAATGAGGAACCCTAATATATTATCTTTAATGTCATGTGTAGATTCTTTATTGGATTCTCACAACCTTTTAATTTTTTCCAGTTTTATTGGAGGTGGGAAATGATTCTTCAATGGTCTTGCACCAATTAAGACAAGATTTCAAGAGTCTTGCTATCTCAACTTTTGGCACAATGCAGTCCTGGAGTCTTGATTTCCTTTGCAAGGCTAACAAAGTCTCTTGCAAAAAAGATATTGATGTTGCCATCTCACAAGTCTCAGGTTCACCATTCACCACCTCTTTTAACATTTGGTGCAGTAACTTTAATAGTAGGATTTTATAAGCCAACTGAAAGAAACACTACCCAGTGAAATAAATTAAATTGCCATCCTCTGCAAATAATTTTCAGTCAAACCTTGATTAAGTTATAGAATTTTTCCATGTAAAAATGTGGTCATCATTTAAGTTAACATCACTTTTTTATCAAACACAATCTTAACACAACTGGTTAATCAAAGCAGAATCAGGTTGTCTATAAAACATTTTCCCCGTACCATAGGGTGCACATTACTAACTATTTCTTATAAGTTGCAATGAAATACCTGTTCATATTTTTCCAGTTCTGTGTGATATATCTGTCTTATTTGGTTTAGCTTGGCCCTGTATTCTGTATGTTCAGCTTGATTCTCATGTACTCCAGCTGCTGCTGCTGCTGCCGCTGCAGACCCCCCTCCTTTTTCAGGACCTGCCACGCCCTCTGCAAGGAGCATGTTATCTAGCCTCATAAGCTGAGGATCAGGTGGCTCATCCTCTTGAGATCCACGGATGCTCAGAACTGTTGATAGGAAAATGTTATGTTACTTCCAAATAACATTTCATGACAATACTTCCCTCAGGAATATAACATTTTCACAATGTTGACATCTGACCACAACTATCAGAATTCATTTCGCTTTTCCTTTGCCATTCAAATTTTTTAACCCCAGTGGGTTTTAAAAAACAATTACCCCAATTAGCACAAAAAAGACAAAAACTAAATGATCCTGGCAGTTGTAGTCAAATTCTGCCATCATGCAAATCACCTACACGTATTATGTCCTCTTGGCTAACCTACAGAATACAGGGCTACTTATTTGTATGTCTATTGTGTTACTCCTTGTTCTACAAAAGGTCCTGACACATGTGAATGAAGTGAATCAAAGTGGCCCTGAATTCTGTAGTTGCTCCATCTTCTTCAGATCTAGGAGATCCCTCCAAAATTCACAAATGCTGTATGAAGCCATTGCAGTCTCTATTTTAACTCCAACTGGCGCCCATGAAACTCGCTGCTCGAGGATTTGCTGCTCGCAAATAGCACTCGCAAATTTTTGTTTTTGTTAAGGATTTTGGAGCAAAATAGAGACTGCTCGCAGTCTAAAAATATTATAATATTAAACAGAGCATTTGCAGAATGTCATTTTATCATTTTATTTTACCAACAAGGACTTGTAATTGATGTTTAGTAGCTTGCTCCAGATGAAGCCAATGAGAAATTATTTTATCACCCTTATGAAGACTCAAGTCAATGTTTGGATTTTCTTTTTAAACTCTTAATATTTTTATTACCATATTTTCTAAAAAATGAATTTCGAATTTCTGCAAATTTGAGGGGAAAAACATTTAGAATTTGTGATAGCCACAAGTACTGGTATGTCATGAAAAATATTCAATATTTTCACTTTATTTTTTGATATTTCTATAAACCATTATAATCTTAAAGCTAGACAGCAAGTTACGGCAATAACGATGAATGCAAGTACATGTTGTGGTTTAGATCTGAGTTCTGGTTTGACGTTGTGGAAACCAGTTCAGCAACAATTTACATTCATGAACATTCATGAATATGGAAAACCAGCTAAAACAGGAACTTCATACTTTCTGGGGGGAACTTAACTACATGAACAGGTCTCCATGATGTTTAAAAGAAAGAAAAAAGGGGTATCCGTAACCAAATCAGTCACTTTTATAACTGACAAAAAAGAGCTTTTGTGCAGTTAAAGTGATGTAAGATAGATCACAACAGTACATTCTCCTTGACTCATAAAAAATTGGCCTTTGACTGAATGTTGGACTGAGTTTCCAAGGGGCAAACATTTGTCAGAAAAATTGACATAATCCATTCCTTTGTCCTAACTTCTGACAGTTATAACAGGAATTTTCTGAATGATTTTCTATATTAATTTCAGAATAATATTCATCAGCACACACTACAGGATAAACACAAAGTCTCGCCTGCATGGTAGGAAGCCATCATCCTTCATACCAAAATAACTAAGACGCTTTCAACAAATTTTGCAAAACTGTGTGAAATACTTCAACTTTCTTTTATTTTCTTGCTGCAAAGAACGGATTTGCATAATTTTGACCTCCAAATTAGAAAATAACGAGACACGTACAGCAATATACCCTTTGAAAAACAGAATCCTTGTAGCCGATCGGTATTGTCATAGAAGATATTTATTGAAGTATCACAACAAAGGCAATTTTCTTTGGTAAGCTGGGAGCCTATTGTTTGCCCACAGGAAGGCTGCAGACAAACAATAAACATTCGCCAGCAATCTATTATGCTGACACGAAAATAACACCCAACACTCTTCATAATTACCACCTTTCACTTTTTCGCTACATGCGAGCAATCAAGAGAAAAATACGAGCTCAAGCTTCTCCCAAAGTACCAAGGAAATTTAACAGTGCAATCAACACAAAAACAATAAATTGATAGCGGCCTCCTCTTCGAGAAAAAACATGTTTAAGGCGTTTAACATCTTAAACTGATACAAATAAGACTTATTAGCAAAGTTGTGATCGCCGATCTGTTGGAAAACACACGCTCACATGAAGTTAGCACAAACATAATACCACCCTGCATTACTTCGATGAAAAAACTGTGTTTAATGAATATCAAAATGCTAGTGTTTGATGATATGAAAACAGGAAAAATCAAAAGTTGTTAGGTGTTCGATCGAACGATTCGACGTCAGAGAACGTGCACCTCGTGCAGTTCGTGATGAAGAGTCTATCGAACAAGGTGCAAGCAGAATCGAGGGGTTTATTGAATACCACTGGATTGAAGAGATGAACATGCTTCCAGTTCATAGCTTATATATTGTGCATCGAACGTCTAGAGAAAATAAACACGTGCATGCAAAGCTGTCAGTACTTGCCTGTTTTTTCCTTGATCTCGCAGAGGACGTTGAAAAGGGCGGGCTTCATACGATGGCAGTTTAGAGCGTGTTTCCTAAATGGATGTGTGATGGGAAAACAATGCATTATCATGTGATAAGCTGTAAGGCGTGCAGTCAAAAGATCGACAGTTAATAGTATACATAAGAGCGAACTGAACAAGCTCGCGTCACTACAAACGCGGCGGGAACAGAGGACGCGAAATCGACAACGTAGTATTCGATTTCACTCACCTCGCTTGCGCTTCGTCCAACGACTGATCGGTGATATTCATAATTTGCTGTAAAATATCGCCGATGTCCTGCTTGCGACCATCCGGCCCTTCTTCTGGAGGTTTCAATTGCTCCAGCGCAGCTTGCTGACCTGATAACATGGGAACTTGCACCGAATTCATCACATTTCCTTCCATAGCGCGGCAAAGATTTGGCTGTTGGCAAATAAACCCACGATCCAAGATGTCCGCGCGCTCGAGGCTGTGACGAACTAGGAATGCCCGCTACGCTGCAACGGCCGTCGAAATGTAGCTATATATGTCGTCACTTTTCGGCCTTGGAGTTTCAAAGCAACAACACTGTGATGGCTGTTATATTTCACAGAGTGTTACGCTCGGTTGGCGGTCGTGTTTCCAATCTGCCACTCAACGATCTGTTGAATTGAATTGAAGCACAGACGTGTCAATATCTTTCGGTGCGTGAGAAGAACACGAATGATTGACACCGCTGGTTTATTCAATTAGCATAAAAACCCTCATGTAAAATTCATCAGAGGAAAGTCACAAAGCCTTCTCTTCGTATTCAAACTTACATTTCTTCAGTGAATGGTTTCTTAGCTCACCAAGCACGTCAACGTGGCGTTTCTTGGTTAAAAATACAAAGAAAACGAAGGGGCGCACCAAAATTTTTCAAGATGGCGGACGAGTGAAGACAGAATGTCAATATTCATTACAGTTGCTATGGTTTCGTCTGCAGGTGTTGTCTTGAAGCGGTGTCCAAAGGACAGTTGAAAGGAAGAATCACAATAGAACAACACAACAAAAGAAGAAAGATATACAATTACGTTTTAAAGGAAAAGTGAAATTTTTAACCTGGTGATAATCTAAATGGTACTATACAATAAGGCGATGGAACATTGGCAGAGTTTTGAACTTTAATAGAAATAAATTTTCATTAACACATATCTTGAGGTGAAACACACGTGGAAGCTTAATTTAATATGCAAAAATGCACAGTTTCTTTAGCGGTCTCTCTCTAGTACCCAGTAGGGACTAGTAGGGAGAATAAGACTAATTCACAAGAAAGCCTCAACCTCCCCTCCCCTCTCGTTTCTACACCGCCGAAAAATACAACAAAGGCACTCAGTCAGTCATTCGTTTCTTTCAACTGCCCTGAATGCAGGGGAACTAAACAAAAATTCTTTATCGGAAGACAAAATAAACATGCGACTGAGCAATATTCGAAGAAGAAAGGCTCCCATTCTTTTAATAGGACTATTCCATCATTTTGCAGCCGAAATAATTTGCAGAGTCATATTCACCAGGTTTTTTTATGGGTCCAAAACCGTTGTCTTCAGATCGAACTGAAATTTAGATATGATAAATAGCTAGCTGGACTTCTCAGTCTTCTCAGATATGTCTTTATCTGGAGATTCGTGGACTTTATAAACGCTGCGAGGGGATTGGTAACAAGTCGAGTTGAGACCTTCGCCGCGCGCTCGTACAGACAGGCTTGGTGCGAATGCTGAGTCGTTCGTGTCCCCTAATCCCGCCGGCCCGTTTCCGGTTTGGCAGTAGCGATGCGAACTCGCTTTCGCTCCCTGAGAGCTCGACTTGTAAGTAAGTCTAATGATTGCTTTATTTATCATTTTATCTTCATGACACAATAGCTCATTCTATGCACCAGAGACAGCACCCAAACAATTGTTATGAAAATAAGCAACCGAGTGATGAAGTTCAAATGAAACTATTTGGACGACAATTTCCATGCAGTACAGCCTGCGTAACAGGCGTCAAAAGGGGTTTTACGCAGGCTAAGGGGCCGACCATTTAACTTTTGAGGGGAGGGGGGAGGGGGTGTGGGTGATTTTGGGTCAGCAAGAAATTTTTTGCTAGAAACCTGGTGGGTAGGATATATTTTTCCTTCCCAGTGCTCTGAAGGGTAATTTTTTCCCTTTGTAACCCTTTTTTTTTTCTTTCTTTGAGCCGTGCAAGAATTTTTTTCCTTCATTGGTGCTGACAAGCGCTTCCACCCCCTCAAAAGTTAAATGGTCAGCCCCTAATGTGGGTGACCATAGCAACAAACTGATGAGCCTGTCTGGATTTCTTGTAGACCTGCGTTCAGATGTTCGAAGGCCGATTAGCACTAACTGGAGTTATATTTTCATCCGGGTTTCTTTTTCTTTTGTTCAAAGGCATTTTCTCCGATAATTTTCTCTATTCTTTTTAGAGCATCCAATCATCAAATTGAACAGAATTTCTTTTTAAACTTTCATATCTGAATTCAAAGAAAAATATAGAGGGCAGACGCCCAAATTTGTTTAAACTTATTTAGTTGGTTTGAAGAGGGTTAAAAAGCAATTATTAGCGCGGCAAAAGTCTCGTATTTATATTTATTTACCGGTATCTTAGTGACGAAATACAATCGGCGCAAACTCAAACGGTGGAATTGACACAGTGAGAATAATACCCCTTCGAGTGTGTTTAGCTCTAAAAAGAAGAACCCCAAAATGTATTTATACTACCTGTTTAAAGGTAGAGTATTTACCAAATTATATAATTCTTTGCTGGATCTATTGAACTGCCTCCAATTTGTTGGCCTGACTTATTGAAAAACATCAAACTGGTGAGCAAACACGTGACAAAGACGGTCAAAAATGGGGAAGAGTTGAATTATAGTGTCTTCTTATAGGCTCACATATTCTCAAACGACGAAAAAACACGAAAAGTTATTTGAAACAAAAAAGCAACCGTTAACCCCAGTTAGCCAACAGCGTGAACTGATTTTTTTAATTAGACTTATATTCAGCTGTTTTTCTCAAGAACTATGTGAATCTGTAAGCGACGTTTTCGCGGCTTATTTTAATTTTTCGACACTGCTTTCACCGTTTTCTGCGTTTTCGTACTCCGGGGGCTGCTTGATCGCAATTTAATTCCGGCGATGTTATAAAATATTAATCGGTGGCCGGAAACGCGATAAATCCTGCATTTATTAATATCTCCAACACAATGCCGAAAAGACGCGTGCTTTCAACAGCAACGACAAAAAAGGAAAAAAAGAGAGATGATGTTTACCTTTCGTCGCATCACCTCGTGAAGAACAAAAGGGTGACGTTACTACATAAAGCGCTTTTAGTTAAAGATGCGAATGGGAAATGAAAAGCTTTGCAAACACAAAACACAATGATCTCTCACTATCCATGCACTATCAAGGAGTGTAAATTAGGAGCACCTCCTCGATTTTAGAATAATGATGTAATTTTTCTACAAGGTAAATCGATAGAAATATCGTATGATTTTAACAGTATTTGAAAACATATTTTTCTTAGTTTCTTTAGTTTCAGTTTCAAACTGCGATGCAAAGATGTAATTTATAATTAAGTGATCTTTTATACGAACATAACGTTCTGCTTTTTGGATTTGCAGGGGTGAAGAAATGAATGAAACCAACTCAAAACCGGAACTGACGAATGGAGTACTTAATAAATTACGACAGTTCTGTTCCGAAACTACCGCTCATGGATTTGGGAGGCTAGCGTCTTCTAGGTCTGCAGTAGAAAGACTTGTTTGGGTGGTGTGTTTACTAGCTGCCCTGACATATACGGTCTTACAGGGATATGATATCGTGTCGGCCTACTTATCGTACCCGGTTGATGTCAAAACCGAGATGAAACAACACGAAGAACTTGAGTTTCCCGCCGTTGTGGTTTGCAACATGAACGCGGTGAGGAAACAAGCTTTGTATCCAGCCATGCAAGAGCGACGCATAACGGTTAGTTCAGTTTTTTTTTATTACAGCCCTTACTTTGGTAGCAAGCTGACTCCATTTTTAATTTTAATGAATTTCTTCTTTCATTACTATTATATATGTTTATTAAAAGTGCGCACGCTTTATTGAACAATGAAAAGCTTTATTTCCCAATCTTTGTTGTTACTGGCTTGATTTTGATCACGGTTTTGTGCGTATTCATTTGATTGATGATTGCGGTACGTAGCACTTGCTCAGCATCTGCCAAGTTATTTCAAACAGAAGTTCATAATCCATTTTCAAGTTAAAAGAAAGTTTAACGTTTTTTTGTTATGACTTCTGTGCCATCTCTTTGTACAACTTTCTCGTTTTTGTAATTATTATTCTTTTTGGTTGGTGCGACGAGAATTAGTGATTAACAATGAATAAGGACACTAATAAGGGAGAGGGAAAATAACTTTTTAAAGTTCAATTAAACTCTTGAGCTTTAGCAACTGATGAAAATAACAATAATGAACTTGCTGGCATTGCTGAAACTTCACGGTAGGGGCGTAATTGTAAACAAATGAGTCGACTCCCTCCACGTCCAAAAAACACGAACTTTCCCTCCCCACCCCTCTCTTTAACACAATTCAGTGACTCCTCCGAGAATGATTTTAGCAGCTATTTTGTCAGTACACACGTACACAGAAATAATAGAGTAAATACTTGTGTCAAAATTACCGAAAATCTGCTGCCACTCTCGGAAACCATGGAGGTTTAAAAAATGTAGAAATTGGCCCCAAAACAGCGACTTCCCTGTGACAGTTCCCCTTTAAATAAACCACTTTTAATTTTAGCTTGACTTTTACATTTTCTGACAACCTTTCAGAACAAAATAATGGAACAAGCGAGTCAAAATGGTAAGAGCTTTTTGAAATGTGAAGTTTGCGTTGTACCATACGCCTGGTTGTAAAGCGGAACTTTTAAAAGTGTTGTGCTTGTTGTGCTAGCTGATGGAGTAGTTTAGTCAAAAACATAATTATAGCATTTTGCAATCTCGTACCAAGAGTCTTCGTTCCCTACTGCGAAGGCTCGCTTAGCAAGCTTAGGGGTTCTTTCTTATGCAGTGGATAATTTTTATATACATATCTATACATAAGTACACCTCGTCTTTCAGTATGCTTTATCAGCTTTTTTATTATCATTCGTCGTAAAAAAATAACAAGTATGATTTATGTTTTTGGAACTCTACGGAATCGGGTTAAATGATATTGCTATAGACCTTTCTCGTCTTCGTTATTGCAGGATCGCTACAGCTTATGAAATCTTACAAACAGCTCTTGCTGGCTTCACTTGATGATGACATTACACGGTCGATTGGACACCAAGCAGATGATTTTATACTTCAATGCACCTGGAAAGACGACGTGTGCGGTCCAGAGTAAGCTCCTGAAAGGCTGACTGATTGGCTGGCTGACTGACTCGGACTGCCTGACTGACTGGCTGGCTGGCTGGCTGACTGGCTGGCTGACTGACTGACGTCTGACTAACCGACTGACCGACCGACCGACCGACCGACCGACCGACTGACCGACTGACTGACTTACTTAATTACTGGCTGGCTGGCTGACTGACTTACGTCTGACTGACCGACCGACCGACAGACCGACCGACCGACCGACTGACTGATTGACTTACTTACTGACTGGCTGGCTGGCTGACTGACTGACTGACGGACGGACTGACTGGCTGACTGACGGACTGAATGGCTGGCTGACTGACTGCTTGACTTGCTGGCTGGCTGAATGACGGACTGACTGGCTGGCTGGCAGGCTGGCTGACTGACTTAATTGTTGTTATCAGTTGTTGTTGATGACGATTATGACGACGATTTTATCCACTTCGTCTTTTGTTTCCATTTGTCCAGGAACTTCACGTGGCTACACAACTATGAATATGGAAACTGTTACGTATTTGCTGGCGCAAACATGTCGAAGAACATTAGCACGCCGGGGAATTCAAATGGTGAACTTGTCTTCTCGATTATGATGTACAGTTAATTTCAGTGTCAGATTAGTAAACGTCTAGTGAAATTCTTCGAATCTGATTGGCTCTGTCAGTGTGGTCTATTTGCTATACTAATACCACTACAACATTGTCCCTACCTTTCAGGCTTATCGCTGATCTTAAACATTGAAGCCGATGAATACTTAGGAGATTTCTCAGAATCGTACGGTGCTATTATTGAGGTGACGCATTCTCAGGAAATGTACTTTCCGGTGGAGAAGGGATATCTTGTGGCACCAGGGCAAGCTACTAACATTGGCTTCACCAAGGTGAGTTTAACGCTTAGTAAAAAGACAGTTTGACGTGTTCATATGTGTTAAATGCTCTGTACTACTCCCTCTTCTCTCTCCCGCAATTTTAAAATTTGTAGAGAATTGTCCGCCGCCTTGACTACCCGTATGATAGGAGACACTGTGGATACCCTGGTGATCTAACGAAGCTTCCTTACAAGTACTCACAAATGGTAAGTTGCAATTAAAATAGACTACATAAAAGAGCGAATTTCAATTGAGCCAAAGGAAATTACTTTGGCCAATCATAAAGGGCGGAGACAATCCAGTGAACTAATCAAAACTCGAAGTAATTGCCCGAAGCCAACACAAAGCGCGGGAAAATGTGCATGCGCGCGCGAGTCACGATTGGTTTTGGTTTAACTTCTGATTGGTTGAAAAAGTGGCGAGAGATTTTAAAACCAATCACTGAACGTTGTAATGCAAACCAAAGCAATTCGCTGATTACTTTCGACACTCAATTAAAATATGCGCTAAATAAGGATCTCATCCTACCCTTCACCACCCTGCATGGGCGTAGCCAGGATTTTTCAAAGGGGGGGGGTTCACATCAATTGTAGTCACCAGTTTGACATGTCGACATCTCACAAAGAAGGGGGGACACGGGCACCCCAGATGCCCCTTGGCTACGCCATTGCCACCCCGTGCATAACGAGTATTGATCAGACTTGGCCAAATATGGGTCGCCCACTAGCTCTCGGAACGAGACTTGTCATTGGTTCTTTACAGCAATGCCCCCAAGCCCTAGAAAACAATAGAGATAGTGTTTACAACGGAGGAATGAAAAATATGAATTGCACTCGCATTTTACGCTCAAATCTAACCAGAAGAAAAGTTTTCAAAATACTCAGAAGAAATCAATCCATTCTGAAAGTTTAATAAATTGTATTTTTAGGCGTGCAGGAAGCAATGTATCGCCAATCATCAGTTGAAGAACTGTGGGTGTGCTGAAATTGCACATGGAGCCAAGCCCTACTGTAATCCGCTCAATTCAACCGAAGGTCGGTGGCAGGTGTTTCCAAAGGCATCATAAATTAGCTTACAGAAAAAAAGGGGAAAATTAAAACTTTTTGCAAAATCGCGTAATATTTGGCAATAGAAATAAGACAAAGAGTCTGGAATGACTATGGAAAGGCTGAAAAGGGCGAGAACCTGACTCGCTTTCAGTCGTCTCTTATGCGAAAAATAGCAGAGCGCGGGGAATGATGGGAAGGAGGCAACGCGCCTGCTATTTTTTTTTTTTTGTTTTTGCATTCAGACCCCCATGTCCTACAACAAACACACAATTTCAAACTATTCAGTAAATAATATGTTTTGTCTCTAAAACGAGATCACACTGGTACCACTTAGGGGGGGGGGGGGGGGGGGCACGTAGAGGTAAAATGAAGTTTAGTCAAACCCCAAACTACCATAGGATCTTTCTGTAAAATACTGGCAAACATTTAATATGGGAGAGTCAGCCCCTCTCGTGATCTTATACAGTCAACTCCCGGTATGCACTATTTCAGGCAACTTCGGGACCACATTTTGGTGTCATGATTTCTTATTCGCCACGTTCTCCGGGATTTCAACTCCCGGGGTATCCTTATTAGTGAGGTGGCTGCCGGGCAGGAGTTGAATGTAACAGTATGGGCGTACATTTACGTCCCTTTATATATTTTCAGGTGATTGCACCGACAAGGTTAACGACGCGATCAGGCTTATAAATCTCAAGTGCGATTGCAATGAAGACTGCAAGTAATTATCAACTACCGCATTTGTAACAAAATGAAGCCAAGTTTAAGGCAGAATGTTCCTTGTTAAAATGCCAGAATCGTAGGAATCCTTTCACGCATTTAGGTTCCAAAGCCCCCACTCCTTACCCCCTCATTAAATTGTTCACAGAATCGGCATCGCATGGCTGAGTTGTTAGGAAGTCTCAGTGCGTCCAAACACTCCTTTCAGCCACATGCTGGCCAGCGCTTTGTTTTCGGTTGTGCTCATTTGCATAGGAGTAGGGACCGGGGGGACGGGGGAACGGGGGTCTGCAGCCCCACCCCCACCCCCCTCCGCCAAAAAAACATTGGGGAAAGTCAGATCTTTTGGGCAGTAAGAGAAATTTGGGCAAGGCAAATTGGAAGAATTTTTTGGCAGAACGGTTCACCGCCCTCTGACAAAAAATTGCTCATTCGTTGTTTTAATTTTAGTTGTATAACTACTCCGGCTCAATCTGAGCGGATCACGGCAAACTTGCAGTCAAGTAACAAGCTATAAGTTTTGTTAATGTTGTTGTACGTACTGTTGCTGTTTATTCAGCTGTTGTTTGGTTGGCTTATTTTGGTTGTTGTTTATTCTTAGGTTGTTTGAGTATCTATCAACCACAACATCTGCCGTGTGGCCGACAAGTGGATATCTGGTAATTCATTCCTTTCCTTCGTCTTGTATACCATCTTGGCTTTCTTGTTGCCGTTGGTAATACAAATGCACGTGATTGTCTTTTCTTTTTGTGAAACATCAGTTGCGTCTTCGAAACAAGCTGGATGGCAAAGCTTTCAAAGAAACAAGTAACCTCACAGAAGCCAGGTAGCTCACTTTTCGTTTTTATTCCGTTTTTATGTACTACACCTTAACAACTTTTTCTTATAAAAACACTTTGGCTCGCCGGGTCAGCCGGGACGACTCCATGGCGCACCGAGTGTCATGTACTGTCCGGATTTCAGGTTGTAAGCACAAATTTGCACTAAAAATAGAATTTAACTCAGCAAGGCCTCCAGCGATCGAATGAACGAAAGAAATTCAAAGGAAGAAAGATAACTAGCGATTTGAATATTAAACTACTTTATGAATAATCAAACAGGATCAACTTTTACTCAGCCGATGGGGACTCCAGCCGATTTTCACAATTTTCTGTCGCATAAACGCTCGATAAAGTTGTCTCGGGAGGGGGGAGGGTTGTCTCGGGTACCCGAGACTATATAAACGAGGCTAGCCAAAATCCAAACTAAGGATCAGCAATATGGACAGAAAATTGACCTTAATCCAGCACAAGAGATTCCCTCTCTGTTCCCTCCTTTTCTCTTGGCCAGGACTAGTAGCTTTGAATAATGATTACCTCTTTAATCGAGTACTCCTCCTGCTATCAAACTGGTAAGTTATTTATTTTTATTTTTATAGACGAAATTTGGCGCGGGTTAATGTTTACTGTAAGAGCATGACTGTGGAGGTCATCGCACAACAAGCAAGGTATCAGGTAAGTTAGTATCCAGTGCCTCGCTGCAATGTTTGGCAGAGCAAATCAGGTTATATGCAAATCTTTTTAATAAGTGTCTTGTTGCTCAGTTACCACCAACCGACACTGTGGAAAAACACGAGAATGTGAACATTTTGGCAATTTAAAAAAAAACCCTACTAAAGGTATATTGTTTTATGTTTATTTACCTCTCAATTTCCACCTTCATAATTTTGCTTCCAATTTTTGCTATAAGCTCGTAAGTTTGTACGTTTTGACTAAAATTATGCCATCGATGTATCATGGCCATCGCAAGGAAACCTCAAGAACTCGTGACGTCATTCGCGTGCGCTGTGCGTTTTTCCGTGGTGTCCACCAACTTCGTTCCCAGAGGTCTCTCATCTTCCCGCCCTCCTGGAGCGTGACCCTGGGAACGAGGTTGAATTACCACCAGGGCCCAGTTGTTCATGAAGGGTGGATAACGCTATCCACCAGTTAAATCACCACCCAGTGAATAAGCAGGGGCGGATTCAGGATTTTTCTTAGGAGGGGGTGCACCACTAAGGAATCGGTGGCGTAATTGATGGCTGACGTAAGCAGAATAGTAGTTATATTAGAAAGTCGAAGATCATCTCAGGGGGGTGCGCACCTCCTGCACCCTGCCCCTAGATCTGCCCCTGATAAGCGTTGGAAAAAATTACTACGCTATCCACTGGATAGTGATTTATCTGGTATCCACCCTTTGAGCAACCTAGGCCTCGTCTTTTTTTTTTCTTTGCACTTCTCTCCAACTGACAGAACGCCTGGAGACTTTTCAGTTTTATTCGACTGAGTAAAATGCTCACTCGGTACCATTTTATCCAAATAAAGCTCGGATGCTGCCTTGTGGGAAATTGGCAAAATTCAAAACGGTTGTAAAAGTGGAGGGGTAAAAGCAAGTATTACATTCTTTTCTTGTGTGGGCGAATTTATTTATGTTTCTTTTCTTTCAAGTTCAAAGACCTTATCAGCAGCATTGGCGGTGCACTGGGTCTTCTCACCGGGATGTCCCTTTTAACCTTGGTGGAGTTTGTCAAGTTGCTGTTTGACGTGACGGGGTTCTTTTGCAAGAAAAAGTCTGTTGAGCCTTCGATGCGCGATGGAAATGAAAAAGAATTGGATAAGCCAGACTTTTAATTCATATATATATACGCTTAACGCTGTGTACATTTGAATAACCACGCTATGTGTGGCCACCAACAGCAAGTATAACCAGCTTTAAACATGCCACATACTAGTTATCTTAAACTCATTTATTTACCAGACAGAACCTTTACTTCACTTTTCACCTTGGGGAGGGGGTGGGGGGTACTCCCATATATTGGCTATATAGGAATGTGCCGCGGGATAGGGTGTGGTTTTTTTGAAGCTCTCGGTCCTTAAATAGGTATCACAAGGGTGTTAATTATAACGTTACTGGAACCTTTCTTCGTTTCCTTTTTCTCCTTGAATATGGTGTCATTTTACGGGTTTGCGCCTTACATAGGTTTTCTTATCCTTAAATAGGGTCAGGGTTTGAGAACCTTCGCGCCACTCACGTACCCCTGCCCCCATCCCCCGGCCCACCCGCCCTCCCGGGACTTTTCTACTCTTCACTTATTTTTTTCCTTTGAGACATAAATTCGTCAGCGCCACACTCTCAATACTTGCTAACCGATTGCGAAGGCCGTACTGAGGAATATTGGCCCTCGGTCGTTTTTGTACTGCCATGACCTTCCCAGTAAGGCTCGAGTGAGCTAGGTTAGTAAGTAGTTTGTTATATGGCATTCGGGTCATGCATGTATGCTTGTTAAAAACGCACTTTCGGTGATTTGAATTCCAAGGGCTTTTACCGTAACATGTTTTGATGCCGCAATCATCTCAGGAAGAACAAGCTGCCACGGTTGAATTAGATATCTATACAAGTTTTCTTTACGCAGTTCTAGTTACAAATTTTAAATTATTAAAAAATTTATTTGCGTGTGAATCCAAGTATATCGTGATGCATCATAGCTAACACTCATTCAGACGATTATATCAAAAGTACGAAAACAAGAGCTTGAGCTCATATGGAAGTAAAAACCAATGTCAATATAACACGTAGAATGCCCATGCGTGACACGGGAACTATTGGAAGGCTTTGACCAAGATAATAACTTACTTAGTTACGTTACAGAGAAGATTCGGGAGTTACTTGGGGGGTTACACGCGTGGCTTTGCGTGCTATTGTAGCTGAAGTTGACAGTGAATACTTCGCAATTTCTGTACTTATTGCTTCGCGTGTATTCTGTTCAGGACTGAAGAAAATGACATAAACCTTCGGCCCGAACATACAACCTAATAGAGCGAATGAAGTCACAAGCGTGGTTACGCCACCAATGATGCCCACATACCACCCCTCCAGACCAAACTCCACGGGGTAATAAGCAGCCGACGACAAAAGCACAATGTACATGGCAAAACCTATGTACCTTGCCTCGTTGAAATTCTCGGGAATCTTCCTGCCTCTAAACGCGTAATAGACGCAAGCAAATGAAAGTATGAGGACATTAGTTATTGTCATGGCTAAAAGTGCTTGGCCAGTGGCTGATCTGAAAGGTTTGCAAACGACGAATACATACTGAAGTGGACGAACGATACTTTCTTTAGAAGGGGGATCGCTTATAATCCAAGCCGCGATAATTATGGCTTGTAGAGACAGCAAAAAGAGTAAATGAAGTCTCTGTCCTTTGAGAAGAAAGCTCTTCTTTCTTTTATTTGGTCTGGAAGTTAGACCTCCGGGTAACGGACCCTCAAACCGGAAAGCTTTTACTATTTTCCTTGACTTCAGTAGCAGTATGGACACGCATAAAGTAAAGACGATGTATCGCCAGATATTTATAGCGCGGCACAAGAGGTTCGTTGGGGTCAAAAGATAGAGAAAAGCCAAGACGAAGAATAAAGCCACCACTGTCAATAAGAGGAAGCTTAGCTCTTTGTTTGATGCCTTTACTATGGGCGTATTCCGATGCTGGATAAAAACGACGAAGCAAAGAATAGTCAAAACCAAACCAACAGCTGCTGTGGAGGTCACCGCTATAGCGGAAATATTTTTATAGCTTAAGTTATTTTGTGGAAGGTCTACGCATTCTGTCCTCTCTTCGTTGGGCTTTTGTCTTCCGGGGCATTCGGAACAGTTTGAATGGATACCACTGGAGCTAATTGTGCCAAGCGGACAACTTACGCACTCCCAACAGCAAGGGGACTTGCTTACTCTTCTCTCACCTGCCGTGCAATCATAGGAACACACTGACAAGGGCACACCTTTAAATCCATTTTGACTGTTCCAAGTTATGTTTGGAAGATCTAGGTGAAGTCTTGGATTGGTTTTCTTAGCCCACCAGCCAATAAGAGCTTCCGAGAAGACCTTGCCACTAC
>OX393563.1:10908335-11055835 GCA_947652115.1 Blastomussa wellsi
TAATAAGCCGCTAAAAACTGTTTTGAAAATGATGAAAAGTTGAAACACCTTGAAGAATCAACAAAGAAACCCCCCACCCATTTGGACATTCATAACGGTTTCAAATTTGAAATGCAAACGTTTTCAAAACAAAGATAAATGGAATATATTTCAAGTTGACAATGAAGCCAGAGTGAATATTTAAAATACCTCTTTCGGTAGATTAGTAGGTGGGAGATGACTAAGTACTGACAATTGGCACCGACCGTTTGGCTCTAATTAAACGCGGTTCCTGATGTGCGGTAATCTGTCCAGTGGGGATGTCTATAAAAAGCTGATTTAAATACTGTTCACTTTGGAAGATTTCATTTCGGTGAACCTCCAATCCCCCCCCCCCCCCCCCCCCCACATCTGTCTCACCAAAAGTAGCCTCTTAACTGTATGTTGAATACCGTAAGCGCCATGTAAATAGTAAAAACGACTGTTTATTTCAGACTGCAATATTGCGAAACATTACAGCTGAAAATGAGAGATGGCAAATTCGTGGAAAACCTTTAACGGAAAGTGAAAATAAAAAAGAAAAGAAAATTACTTATCACGATAGCGGTTATTTACACAACCAACCGTCGGGATGTGGTTTTACGTCGGTTATTGAGTTTTCAGTGTCTCCTGCTTTTTGGGCCACAGGAATCATCACGGAAATTCACGAGACCTTTTTGATCCTTATATGACGTCTTATAACCCTCAACCCTGACCAGAAATCTCCTCTTGGCTGCTGGCTAGCAATGGTAAAGTGAAAAAGGGGTTATATTTGAAACCCTTTAATACGTTTTTCAAAAAGGCGCAATATCAAAACACCTGTCCATGTTGACAAAAGCATCTAAATTTCCTTTCAAACGTTTTTCGTGTATAGATGTGTCAAAAAGAGTACAGAATCAATAGATTAAGTGCTGGATCCACGTAACTGCTTCTGTAGCAAAACAGCATCGTACCCACTTCAATTGTTCCTCACAGCAAGCTCAAAGGCAGAAATATCGACCTGATGTCTGCGGTGCAAATACAGCGTGACTCAACGGCAGCGAGGAAGCTTTTTTGATCACCTTTTAAGACTTCACTTGTGTTTCACGCTCGTTTTGTCTGATTAAAATTGCTATCTTTCGGGTTAGTGATATAGGATTTACAATGGTCCTGTTTGGAACTCGCTAATTAGCGTTTGTTTGAAGTTGCACCAACTGAACGCGGCGTTGTTGCGGCAAAGTTTGTTAGAACCGTAGAAATGGCGTTGATTTGATTGCTTCAGTTTAGTCAAGCCCTATTTTTGACAATAATATATTTTGTCATTTCTCCCAAAAAATATTACACCTTGAGAGACCTGACGGTGTTTATTTGGTATTTAATCGAGAAAATATGGTACTTTTTAGACACCTTCTATTCAGGCAATGACCACAACCAAAAACAGTGAGAACCAGAGAATTTCATTTGCAACACCTTCCACCTTTTGAATAAGTCTATTCATTGCAGTGAACCAACTTTCGCAATTACGGCCTGGTCCCTCAAAGTTCAAGCTGAGAACCAACATTTAATTCGAGCTAAGAAAGTGAAACAGCTTAAATTGAATTTCTCGTGAATGTACTACCATGAAGTCGACTAACTACCCTACTCTTTTAACCTCAATAAATTCGTTTATATACTTAATTATGTTTTAGACACGACCAAGTTTATAGTTATTTAGTATTTGTCACTGAAACAGCTTAAATTGAATTTCTCGTGAATGTACTACCATGAAGTCGACTAGCTACCCTACTCTTTTACCTCAATAAATTCGTTTATATACTTAATTATGTTTTAGACACAACCAAGTTTATAGTTATTTAGTATTTTTCACTTAATTCGGCAACTTAATTATATATGTGCGCCTGCTTCACAGTGAAGGCAAAATTAAGCCGTTGGCATAAAAGATAAATTTTCTTCGCACAGCCCAAGAGAAATCATCAGGATTTTACAGATACAGCTGCCATTGAAACAGAAAACAAAGACATTTGTTTATGCTGATAGCCATTGTATGTGTTGAGCCCCCAAAAACTGAATATTAATGAACTGTTTTGATAAAAGACGAGCCACATAGATATGCCAGGAGTAAAGAAAGATTCATGTAGTGGGAAATGCAACGAGTGGGAGCCGGAAAAACAGTACGAAGTATTTTTTATCCAAAAAGCTGTTGTAAACCAATGGAAGTATCAACGTGGAATTGAGCGCTTTCGCGATTCGAAATTTTCCATTACGTATCATCGAATTATAAAACTCCAAGACTTTTGCAAGACATTTTCTATCCGCTCTAAGAGTATTGTAGGTACATAAGGCAAACTTCTCACAAAAGTGTCATGTAAAAGTGTTCAGTTCAGAGCCCCACATCCTGACTAGCAGGTTCTTGACTTCAAATTTTTGTTTATTCACTTTTAAAGGAAGGCCGTATACATTAGGCCACGTATCGATCGGGTATCTTATCTTTCCAAAGATATACCTTCTTTTACATATTAACCTTAATTGTTATCGTACATACCTTGTAAATCCTTTCGGCCTGGATTCTTTTTATTCCGCCAATGTTCTCAGAAAACCATAAACAAATAAACAATTGCAGTATTGAAGTTTGAAACGTGTCCAAGAGGCTTTCAAGCTGTCATTTTAACTGCCCATGTTACAAAATTGTGTCAATTAAGCTAATATAGGATGAATTATAATTTCGCCTATGATTGGTTAATAAGACTGATAGCCACATCCCGCTTATGAAAACGTTATGAGACCTGCTGAGTCACTGCTGATGTACGAGACATTTGTGATATTTCCCATGGCAGAAATTCGCCAGGTTATCTTTTCCTCTTGTCAGCTTTGTTGCTCCAACTGCGTCTATATGGTAAATTCGCCGGAAAGACAAAAAGTGCCGGACAGTTTTGACGTATCGTTAGATTAAAAAAGAGGAGAAAATAATCACTGATCGTCCTCTGTCACGCACCTAAGTGTCTCCAGTCGAGTCACGTCTGTTTAGTTTCTGTTTTGTTATCCCAAAGGCGAAAGCAAACAGTGTTCTTCGCCTCTTCTATTTGCCTATTTGACAGCTGTTTGTCTCAGTCTTCGAATATTTTTTTCTGGTGACAAACGGTTACTAATTATTTCATGAAAGGCTGAATATGCTCTTGCGACGAGACCTCAGTTTAAATAATATAAATTAAGAAAGAATACTTTTTCTGCATGGCAAAATAAGAATTAAAGACAATTTTGAAGTTCGTGGGGCTCCATTATAAAACGAAATAATTAAACCCTACCTATCTCTCCTGTCAAAATTATTTACATTAGTGTGGGAATGATTAAAACATAATTACTGTTCCAATGCAACGAAAACAGAACCAATTAAAAATAGGATTCCTCCTTGGTTGCTTTTCACTATCCTAACCAGTATGAGTGAATTGCAACAACTGCCAGTGTCCGCTCGTGGGTATAACACTTCATACTAGTTTTTTTTTTGTTGACCAGATATTCCTTTGTATTTAGTCACAAAAAAATTATGTCTAGGAGAAAAACAGGCGTTTTCTACAGGCTTGTTCTGGTTACGTTCGATTCTGTGTATTCTGTGTTCTATTAGTGGAAACTCATCTGAGTTCTTCTGAAAATCCGATAATCTGATTGGTTGTCCCTCTGTGTTCTAATTAGCATAACTCAGTGGCCGACTGTAGAAAACGGGTGCGATTAGTCTGATTAACTTTAATAGTAGAAACCCTAAAAGATTTTACTCTAAACGCTACCATTTTATGTACTTTAAACTAAGCTCTAGACAAACTGTGCCCTCAAAGAGCAACCCGTGCGCGATCGTTTTCTAGCAGTCATTAGTAAAAATCTACTAGTATACTAATGCAAATGCCGCAATCTGATTGGCTGAGCTACTGCACACTATCAGCCATAAGAGTGCAGTGGTTGAAGGTCGTCTTCAAAATGGCGACGTCTTCGCGCTTTAGCGAAGTTTCGCAGGAAGATTTAGAACTTTTCCTGAAAAATTCAGTACCGTGTTATGATTTTTACTAAAACAATTAGATTATTCGCTCTCGATTTCTATGAGGTGATAGTTGATGAGGTGATATTGGGGTTACGATATCTAGTTAAAAATTTCAGGTTTCTGTCAGCCGTCGGTAGCCTAGTGGGTATTCTTCTCGCTTGGAAGGACGACCCGGGTTCGATTCCTCTTCGAGAAAACTTTTTTCTAAAAAAGAAAAAAAAAGGCCCCATTAAGGGGGGGGGGGGAGTCTCACTATCCCGTATCCCATTAATTTTTGGCCTAAATATCCCGTATCCTGTTAATTGCTGTGGTTTGTATCTCCAACTTTTATGTTCGATATCCCCGAATCTCTTGTTTAAATATCCCGTATCCCGTTAATTTTTCCCCCAAATATCCCGTATCCCTATAATTTTTTACCCAAATATCCCGTATCCCTAAAACCCCTAATAGGGCATCAGCTTAAGGTGGCTCAATAGTCAAGAAGACCTTTTACTTGAAAATCAAAATCAACATCACCACACTAAACATGTTCATCACACATCACACTAGTTGGCATGAATGATGACAAACACAATGATGTTTGGGTCTCTTGTTGCCATGGTAACAGTACAAGCTTTTGTATGGGTGCTTTTCTTATAACAATAACTGAGAAAAATACTAAGTCGCTCAGGCAAGAAACCATTTTTTACGGTCTTTTACAGATTATGTTTACAATGGTCTATGCAATGAACCAAAATGGTTAGCTGGCATTGATTATTTGCAGAGAAAAAAAAATCTGAAAAGTTGCAATTTGCAAAAACAGGCCTTATTGGCTAATACCCAGCACCAGTGTTTTGCCTGCTGTAGCAAAATAATTCACTAGATAAGCATTATCTTGGTTCATTGCATAGAATGTTTATCAACCTTCAGCCTGAGCTACAGAAAGCGGGAAAAGTTAAAAGCATGGAAAAATAGAAATGTTACCATTTACCTTTTCCATGCAAATGTTTTTATTGTAACTCGCGGTATTGCGGTTTTAAAACACTAAGCGGTTTGCGGTTCGCGGTTTTCGGTGAAAAAAGTGTCTGCGGTGATAACACTCTTTAGAACGGTCGGCATCCGGTTGTTTTGCAAGCGAAGTGTTTTGTTTTACAACGCACCAGGGTTTATTATATCAGCTTACAATTTAACTCTGTGGTTTGCAATTACGGCCTTTTCCAGTTAAGACTTTATGTGATTAACCGTTTTGGCCAATGATGCGTCGACTTCGTGAGATTCCATGCCGGATGTTAGCTCGTACAGCCGTACAGCCTTGTGTTCTCGTTGCTTTGATTCAATGCGCGACAATGGCAACTGAGGTGCAAGAACTCGGTACAGAAGAGCTGTACGTTTTAACAATCGTCTTCTCCACTGAACTCTTTACGAGACAAGAAGCTCACAATTCCAGAAGAAACATGTATTCCGCGTTTCACAACTGGCACAGGTGGTCATCCAAGGTAATCAGTCACCCAATGCAAGACGTACAGGATCCACTAGGATCAGTGACAGAGTTTTTCAAAGTCAAGGGAGAGTAGTGACCAATCGCAGCAAAGTTCAGGACACGCGAGCAAACCTCAAAACCGCAAACTAATTACCGTTGCTGTTTGCCGTTTAGTTGTCTCGCACCTGATTGGCTTTTTCTTTGTAACACAATAACATTCCATAAACATTTCTGGTGTTCACGGTTTTGTAAGCAAGGCTGTAACGCACAATGTTATCAGAATATATCACAAGTCTTGCTGACGTCAGCTTTCATATTGTGGCCTCCATGTACGTGCGGTTTCGGTATTCGGGAAAAAATCCGATGCAGTTTGCGGTTTTTTGGCGTATTTCTGTGCGGTGTTGCGGTTTTCGGACCCCCCTTACGCCCCCCTCTGGGAAATATCTACCTACAACCAATTTGATGTTTTTTATAGGCCTCTGGCCAGGCTTCAATAACACCCTAAAAGTTTTCCAGTCACTTCCATCGTTGATTGAAACTTTCATATTTGCCGGTTGAAGCCTGGTGAGACAAGGTTCATTTGCTTTATGGCCCCTTGTGTCCCTTGTCCATGAACTACAAACTGCCAGTAACTGGAATCGAGCATCTGGTCGAAGTTTGTCACATTCACAGTGCCAATAAACTGTTCTTTGGAATTGACAAGGTTTACGCCTTCCCAGCCCTTCCCAGCCCTTCCCCAGCTCAGGCACCAGCAAATGAACCAAAACACAGCAATTTAGGTAGATTTTTGCTCACCTCTAAGGTAATCTTCCGATCACAAACTGAATTAAATGAGCTGACTGTAGAGAAGTTACCATGTCACAAAATATATGCAAGCTGCACCAAGTCCCCCATCATAACTTTTGCTTAGAAAAGGGGGTTTGAAATATCACCCCCCCCCCCCTTTCTCGAGTTTTAAGCAAAATCTTTTAATAGATTCTTATTGACTATTGAGCCACATTAAAAAGATGGCGAAGTGTGATTTCAAACTCATGTATGAAAAATAAGAAGTCTCACTGCATGAACTGAGTGCTGCCTAGTCATGACCATGAAGCGACCGTTCAAAACAGGACGCTCGCAAACACAAAACCACGTGACAATTTTTTTCAGATCACGTGTTAAGAATCGAACTGCTTCGAATTCAAATTGTACCACTCTAGTGATTTTGACAGTAACATCCCTCTACCGAACAACCCGCTGTCCAAACGTTAGTCTGCTAAGCAGCATCCTTCGTTTTTCGCTCGTTTATGCACGAGGGTCGCTCGCAATTCATCAGAAAATAACCATGTCTACACCAAAAAACTGGTCGATGGATAATAAAGAGAGATGCAAGTCCATGTTTAACAACGAGATCCTAAGCGATGTCAAGTTTGTAGTTCAAGCGTCCCAAAAATATGGAGAATGTGACAGCAAGAGGAGCAAGATTGCAATTCCGGCGCACAAGTTCTTGTTACAATTAAGTCTCTTCAGAAATTTTGTGTAGCATTGCTACACGTTTACTCGTGTTTTGAAAATTTTATGACGTCATTTCTTTGGTATAGATCATGGGAAAATGTGGTCGACTTGTTAACCTTATGGTACAATGAACTATAATGGGTTAAATTTCTGACTGGTTACATTGCAAGAGATTTTGCAGGACTCAGAATAATAGAGAAGCAACTGCGTTTGCTCGGCAGGCCATCAAAAACCGTTCTCAAAGGAAATTAAGGACAAAAACACATTTAACGAGAAAAAATCTTTTTAGCTGGATTATCAATGCACAATCGTAGATCATGCTTGAAAAACAGGTTGTCAACAGAACAACAGTTGTCCAGTTTCCCTTTGCAACAATATGAATGTAACTTGTCACCGCTTGTTTCAGTGTATGCGGTCATTCCTACCGCAATACCGAAGCTTAGCAAAACTAAACAAAGAGATTAAACGCCATTTCCGATTTACTTCTCTCGGCCGGATATTCCCTGAAAGTTTGATTTGTTCTACGCGCATTAAAACTTATGTTAACCCATTGATCCATTGACCAGAAACCCGCCATGACGAACATTGTCCTTTCTTCTGCTTCTGACGTCAACATGTTTTACCAAAAAAGGCATCACTTATACTCAAAATGGCGTTTACTCAAGGTTACCTTCCCTTAGCCTTACCCAAACCAATGGTAAGCCACAAGGACGTGGCACACGTAACCCTGATTGGGGGCCCTAACCGGGTACTGACAGCCGGAGCCAGCTGAGCCCGACAGGCAGACCGACCGGCAACGGACTTCACTTGCGTCCAGTGCGGCAGGGATTGCCACTCCCACATCGGACTTTCCAGTCACACCCGATCCCGATGCTGCTTCAGTATCGCCACCCAGACCGCAACTCCATAGTCTCCCGAGACTGACGGATGCCCACATTGTACTCAATCTCTGCAATTGGAAAAGATCTTTCCAATGATACCCAGACCAGAGTAACAGAGGTAGTTGAGCATGAAATACACACGGAAATGCTCAGAAATTTGAGTGAAAAACTCGGCGGAAAAATTGCCTCGACTACCCTTGGCTATAGCTACTCGATGGTTGGATTACGCTTTCTCGGGAATTTTTGGACTGAAGGCAAGCCCAGCAGAAGGCCAACAACAGCAGCAAAACGATAAGAAAAGGAGGAAAACGAAAAGCGAAAAGCCTAAAGACATAGGTCACTTTTTAACCCAAAAACTACAATTAAATTTTACCTTTTGTGCATGCCTGAGCAAAATATCATAAACACTACGCTCGTGGAAAGACAGGCATGTTTTCATGTTGCAAAGCAAGTTTTTACTATTTGGGAGCAGATTTAGCTCACAACTGGCCATAAAATGTCACAAATGTCCAAAAAAGCGCTTTTTTCAAAACTCTCCGGGCGTCAGTGAGTTAATAACCACGACAAAAATAAACTGGGATAGAATTTCTACAACTATATAACTAAAACTACATTACTTCTGATTACTTGCAATTGCAAAAAGTTCCGGACGATTTTAATTTCGGACAAGAAAAGTGTCCGAGAATAAATGCCCGAATTTTTGTAGCGTCCGAAATATTTACAGAACAGTGAAAAACTTTTAAGTTCGTATTTTCTTGGACAACGCCATCACATTTATTGAAGGCAAATATATATGATACAGAGCTAGAAAACCTCGGATTCGGCTTTGCTCGTTCTTTTTATCACTGGAAAGGATTTTTTTATGAAAAGCATAATGAAGATATATTCCGATCATTTGCACAGATGTTTTTTCAGTCTAATTTGCAAATTTATTTTACATATGTTTCAGCAAAGTCTTCGACATTTTTGTCTGAAATTTCTCCGAAACGAGATAAAAATTGTCCAAAACCTCTATGCAAGAAATGTATGTTTTCGACTGAACCTTTTTTCAGCAAATTTATATCTGTTATATTTTACGATGAAAGACGAAATACCCGTCGCAAAAAGCCCAAGCATAGCCTAAGGATTTTAGTGAACATTTAGTTTTAGGTTAAACATTCAGTGTGTGGGATTTGGTAAAAGTAAATATATATTTTATTTTGGACGAAATAGATCTCACATCAATTCTAATTAGATAATGAAATTGAAAGCTTTGCCATATTTGCCTAAAAGAACCTCAGTATAGACCGACTGTATTCAATTGGCCTTCCAATCTTTGCCTTTACTTGTTTTCGGTCAAGTCCAATGTGAGCTCGACCTACCAATGGTTAATTCGTTTAAGTGTGGCGCGCAACGCTTCTGGAAAAGAGCAAATAGGAGAAACACAACTGTCGATTTCATTTGGTTGATATAGGTGTTGGCATGGAAACATTGTTTTTAATGGCAGGAAAGACAATGACAACACAAAGACTGAGCGGAAGAGGAAAATGCAAAATAAGCCAAAGAAAAAATACACCTGCTTGATGTGCCCTTTACCAAGACATCGAAATAAAACGCGCTGGCCATCTTGTTTGCCAAACTCAAAACGATAGCCACAATTTTGTCGCGCTTGTGCTAAAATGTCTGCGCTTAACGTAGCTATCCGAGAGAAAAGATTTACACAAGTTAAGTTGCTTCTTGACATCGGAGTTGATATTAACAGAAGGGATTCTGAAATGAAGACAGCCCTAATGCAACTTTGCTTTCTCGAGGACGAAACGAAAGCGGCAAAGTACGCGAAGATACTACTTCAGCGTGGAGCAAAAGTTGGTTTGAAAGACAAGGATGGACTCACTGCTCTTTCGCACGCTTGTAAGCTAGGACAAGAGCAATTAGTATCGACTATTTTGGAGGAAACAAGTGATTTTGATCTAAATTCGCAAGATAACCAAGGCAATACGGCACTACATTACGCCGCTATGTCGGGTAATTTCGTGGTCTTAAATCTTCTGCTAAGCAAATTAAAACGATTCAAACTGAGTGTCGACCAGTTGAACGAGAAGGGAGAAACTCCGTTGATTGTCGCATCGAAGTCGGGGAATTTCTTTTGCGCTCGAATTCTCGTTTCAGAAGGGAAAGCTTCTAAAGGGGCCCGAGATTACGTTGAATTCAAGTCTGCCGACGAATGGGGAAGGACAAAAGAAAGTCTTCGATCGGCGTCGAAGTCGCCGCTTTTCCGAGTCATGCAGCTCCCACCTCGTACTTCAATAGATTCTTCGAAACGAGGATCGCTTAAAGATAATACTTTATCAAAACAGAGTTATTATAGGCCGAACACCGCCCCAGGGAACCTATTAAGTCAAAAAAACGATAAAAGTCACCGTGACAATCTAAGAGACCTTTTTCGCGTGTATGAGGGGCATGTCTCCAGCGCGTTCCGTCGCGGCGTCAAACCCAAACCAATTGTGATCACAGAATCGATTTCCAGCCTCAGCGACAGCATGGCTCAGGAGAATGAACTTGGAGATGATGTGTGCGAGCTTCCTTCATCACCAGCAGTCTCGCCAATATCTTGCCAGGTTTCTCGCCGTTTTAGCATCAGTAGGGCGAGTAAACTGGCTGTCTCTACCAACAACGCGTTTAGACGCGCCTCCGTAGCAACCGTAACAGCCGTATCAGTGGCTGCAACGAGTAAACCGTTACAAAGGCGAGGATCCCAATCGTTCGGCGCGACTACGGGCCGAAGACTTTCTCAATCAATGCCGGTGCCACCAAGAATCCGAAGAGGCTCAATGAATGTTATGAGTAAAATTACCAAAGTTTCTGCACTGAGTGTAAATAAGGACAAAACCGACACGAAGAACAATTCTGAGGGGCCCCCGGCGATTTCTATTACTTCGGATAAACTATTAGCTAAGCTTCAAACTTTGGCCGAAGAAAGTGATTCGGAAGAGGAGAAAAACACGGGGGATATATTACAAAGAAGCTCGCCAGCGAATCTATTTGGACAATTGTAATCAGTTGCCGTTATAAAGCAGAGTAAAGAGAAAACGACCATTCAATCGATTAGAACCATTTGCGTCAAATTTTTATATTACCTCAGTTCGAATTCATGCAAGGCGCGGGGAAATTGTTTCAGATGTAAGAAAAGAAAAAATCCTTGTCAGCATTTTGACCATCGCAGTTGTCATTTAGCATATTTGTTTTTAATTTAAACCACTGCTCAGTTTGAGTTAGAGAAAGTCAACAATGTTTATATTGTTTCCCCAATTACTCACAAGTTTGCGTTTCCGTTTGGCTTTAAGAAGCATGAGTGAAAATTCATTCTAAAAAGCGGCAGTGAAAATTAGTGTTTCTGTCATTTCTGGTTTCCAGTATAATCGTATGCAATGAATTTTACATTTATATGTCTACTATTTACAAACAAAAATCAATAGAAGCCAGAAAACGGATCTGTTATTGGCCGGAAAATTCCAGTTAATAACAATTCTCCCGCAATATTTTAAAATATATGTCGGTTGTACGCCCAGTGGAGAATATCTAGGCGATTTTCTCTTGATAATTCAGAGCGACAATTTTCCAGAACTTTTCCCAAGACTCGGTCGATTCTTGCCAGCCTTAACGGATTCACTCCGTGTGTCATCTTTCTCAACGGGATTTCCAAAACCCGGCGTTGAGCAAAAATATATTACCCCTTATTAAAAACTAGCTATGATATATTGCATTTCCTGAGTTCTGATTGGTTTAGAGGCAATGATATATGAGTTCATATACCATTGACCTACAAAGAATGGTAGTTGCACGCGTAAAAGCATGTATTTTTAACCCTATTTTTTTGTACAATATTTTTTGGGGGTTTTAATAAAACAATTATTCCACTCGCGCGCGGCTCTACGCGCCTAGTTGGCTATTTACCATCTCATATCCAACGCGCGCTCGTGGGATAATTGTTAAAAATATATGGCACTTCTGTTTATAGACTTATGATCTTATGATATAGTGGATATCAACTTTTGTTTAATAATATTCTTCAAGATAACTATTGTTGGAGGCTACTAATTTTACCGATTTTTCCTCTGATACTAGAATTAGCGACTATTAAATTTAGCGATTTGGAGAAAATTGGAAAAATTAGCGATATCGTGTAAATGAGTTCAGTTTTAACGAACATCCATAAAGCTAAGATGGAAATAAATATTCAGTAAAAGAACAAAGTTACTCGAAACTGCACATGCATGAATGAACATTATCATAGTCAAATCAAAGTTGTGATTGAAAATGTCAGAAAATGCCGAGCACCCTTGGTGCTCGTAAGGGAAAGCAGTCTCAGTGCTATCCACGACGGTATTCATTAGTATATTTTTAAGGCGGGGGTATACCCGAATTTGAATGAAATTTTGAGAGTTTGAAACGATGGATTATAAAACGACGTTTTATAATCCATGTTGAAACACTGGTGTACATATTCTAATTTTAAAATTCCAATTTTTAAACTACATTAAATCTTCACTATTTCTTATTTCTCCAAATTTACCTCCTCCTTTAAGAAAAACTCCCTCCCGAATATACCCAAAAAGGCCTTGGCACGAGGGTCCCTCCCTTTGTTTCTCCTGCCAAGGCCCCGCCGGTTAAGAGAAGCGAAAAGTGTTATGGGGACGAGGCTTTCTCGGACTATTACCATGCCCCTGGTGGTGGAAAAATGAAATGGAACGCTCCTTTCCACTGGAAGGTTTCAAAACGTACACCCTCTCCCCGTACCATTGTGATAATTGAAAATTGAACTGCACTGTTCCATTTGTCGGAAAATTCTCAACACAAAATGCAAAGTTGTCACTTGACAACCTCGTCCCATGGTCTCTCTTCTTCCCACCATTTCTCGCTCCAGGATCATCCAGTGGATAATCAGGAGAGAAAGACTGTCCCCCCCAAATGGCAATCCACCTATTTTCTTCCTCAATTTCATTCATAGTGCGGTGGAGCGATAATTTGGCAAGGGGAAGATAATATCAATCCGCATTTATATTTAACTTTTTGTTTATTTAGCATTATACATTATACATAACTTCATTGTTATTTTAGCCAAAGCCCAGCCTGGGAGTTACAATAAACGTATGTATGTATTGTCACCATTCACCGAGGCCTTGTTTTTAGCCTGAAGCCTGAACCTCGTATTTACGTAGTTATCCTTATGTGACTTAACAAGGCATGATATACATCTTGCTTGTGATAATTTACATCTTGGCGATTTCTAAACTATTTTATTGTCTTTTTTAGAATGTATTAGAGTTTTTATCTGACTTAACAAGGCATGATATGTATCGCTTGTGATTACATCTTGATGATTTTTAACCTATTTAATGATGTCTTTTTAGAATGTACTAGAGTTTTTATTTATTATTATTATTTTGAATAGTGTCCCCATTTAGTGGTTTTACTACTGCTATTTTAGCTTGACACAAATAAAGGCTTTATACCTTACCTAACCTTAATCTGTAGTGTTTTATTAGGGTTTAGTGCAGTAATAGTAAGTTATTGTTTTGATTTTATTACCCTTCGTGCAATAGAATCCTTTACATGGCCACCTACAAGCCGATGAACAGCTTTTGAAGATCACTGTAATTGTTTTCCCTCTCCTGTCTGTTGTCTCCATTTTACACATTGGCGAATTATCCTTGCACTTACACTGAAACACAAAAATAACCTCAAAGTCCGCAGACTGTTGAAACAGAGTGTTTTTGTTGAAAAACTATCGGGTGATAGTTTCCCCTTCCCAGACCGATAGTTCCGAAACAAAAACACTCTGCTGTCTTTATTGTTCACTGCTTAATCTTGTTGCGTGTGCCTAATATATAATGAGCATCTTTTTTCTTTTCTGAATTTTTTAGGATGAAAGACTTTAAAGCCGAAACTCAATAATACTGGCAGGCGAAAGAAAGAACCCACTAAATGCAGACCAATCAAATATTTATTTCCTTTCAAGGACGAGTATCTATCCATCCGGTTGTCCCTCGGACGGGCACTATGGGTTGATTGCGGCCCTATGATGATCACTATATCACACAGGGTCCCTGCTATCACATCACGTGATCATTTTGTTAATCACTTACACAATATGATAAATTTAGTGGTGAACTATAACAAACGAAGCAGATAGGTGATTATAAAGACAATACTGCAATAACGAAAGGTGTTTATCTGCTGTACAGAGAAAGTAAAACATGTATTATTCTTCGGCCATTTTTAACTGAGTAAAAATTAAAAAAATGTATACCAAACGGCAGGGCGGAAAAACGAAATACGACCTCCCGTTATAAGGACGCCAATGGATAAATAAGCTCAATATTTTGTATACAAGCCCTTTAAGGGCCAAAGAACAAAATTTCAAATGGGACCAAAATTTGGTGAATGCGAACCTTGAGATATAAGGCCCTGTACTTTGGGAGAGGTGAGATTTTGATCAACAAATAACACATCGTTTTCTCAAATATCCCTGAGTAAGTTTAGTAAAGATGAAAAATTTTTTGTACTACGTTTTGACTACGTTTTGACGTTTTGACGTAACACAAATGTAACCCTTTCAATTTTGTTGCAAAATGGCAAGTTCAACGTAAAAAAATTATTAAAAAAGGTGCTTCAGCATTTTTCCGCCCTGTCATACAAAACCGTTTTATAATTCTGATGATGTATGTAGAAGAATACGAAACGTTAAGTTCCTAGAATCAAATGTTTTCAACATGCGATGTTTTGTCATGTTTGCGACTGCAGTTTGCCCGGGGCCTATTGTTAGAGTGATTTTCAATAGCCCAATTTCGATATTTTAAAATGCAGCCTCAAACAATAGACATCACTACGAGGCTCTTTACTCTTTAGTTTATTCCACAGAGCCTCGTAGTGATGTCTATTGTGTTAGGCTGAATTTTAAAATATCGAAATTGGTCTAAAGGTGGTTTTCACTCACGTGATCAGGCGGCCATATTGGTGGACTAAGCAATACAAAATTGTTGCGCAAAATTTGCATAAGAGAGAGTTTAGTTCCCAAAGGAGAGAAAGTTTGTTCTAGACCCCCAACATGGCCGTCTTGACGTCACGTGAAAACGGTCTATTGACTGACGCAAAACCAAAGTAATCACTCTGGCCAATCACAAAGGATGGAGACAATCTAGTGAACCAATCAAAACTCGAAGCAAAGACATGTAGCCGGCACGAAGCGCGGGAAAACGTGCGCGCGCTAGTCACAACTGACTCTGGTTTTACTTCTGATTGGTTGAAAAAGTGGCGCGAGATTTTTAAACCAATCATTGGGCGTAGGTATGCTGCGTAGTATTACCACTACTACTTAC
Source organism: Blastomussa wellsi (assembly GCA_947652115.1). Taxonomy (NCBI): domain Eukaryota; kingdom Metazoa; phylum Cnidaria; class Anthozoa; order Scleractinia; family Plerogyridae; genus Blastomussa; species Blastomussa wellsi. The sequence continues at coordinate 10,923,552 of OX393563.1, forward strand.
GCTCAGTGATTGGCTTAAAACATTCGTGCCACTTTCTTAACCAATCAGAAGTAAAGTCGCAATTACGTTTTCTCGCGCTTCCCGTTGGCTACATCCATTTGCTTCGAGTTTTGATTGGTTCACTGGATTGTCTGTGTCCTCTGTCATTGGCCAGAGTGATTTAACGAAAACTGCTCTAACACAACTCTAACACCTTAACTTAGTAAAAATACTTGGACAATTTTCCGGGGAATTTGGAATTTTCGGGGAATTTCTCTCAAATATTCGGGACGATACTGCTCAAACAGCGTTTGTTAGAGCTGTCACCCCTGTCAATTTAAGCTGCGTTTCGTGTGGTGTGCGTTGCTTTAGTAGCTCGATGATGGAGCATTTAGTTGCAATACACAGAAACACGAGAATATGAAATTGCGAATGACGAAAAAAAGCTGTTAGACCTTTTGTGCAGTCATAAGCACCTCAATAGAAAAAACGCGTTTATGGTTATCGTGATTTGCCACGTAATGCAAGAGCCATGATCAGATTAGGCATAGGGTTGGTCGGGAGCATAACTCCCTTGAAGTAAATCCGTTGTTATAGCTATTAAAAAGTTGTATAATGTTACTCTTTTCTTTAACTTTATCACTGTTATGATTTTAAAGTAACGTTGTGTTAAATGAGTGTTAAATCGGCCTAGTGCGAGCATTTTTTAAAGGGTGAAACAAATAAACGATATTTTGTCTACCTCTTTTGTGCTATTATTCCTCAAACTTTTATCAGAACTTGTTTCAGATGTGATTTTAAAACGTATTAGCCGTAATGTACCTTGTTTTCAAACTCAGAAATTACATATTTAAATATTTTGTTCGATTCTGTGCTGCAGAGTTATTGTTACAAAGGGTGAGGGGAAAATGGAACCCTGTTGCGAAGTCGCCTGGAATTTTGTTAATCCGTGATCAGGCAACCACGGTGCAAAATCGGAGAAAAAGCGATTTTTTAAAATTGCGAAATTAAATTGCAAACAAGGAAACACTGTCAACGAAATCGTAAAATTTAAGAAACTCATCAAGAATAGTGAATTTACGGTAGAATTACAACGTATTTAAACACGGAATCATTCTTTTGCCGGTTTATGTTAGTGATCAGTGGAACGTATCTGTGTAATTATGGATGTTTAGCAAAACCTTATAGCTGTTGAAACATTGAAACATGTCTCCGTATATTAAGATGTTTTATTTTCAACCTAATTTTGAGAAATGGTAGTTGAAAACTGATTGTATCGCCTGAGTTACTGAGTCTAATAGGTAAGTCTTCACGACTTAGTTGGCGGGGCAAACGTGTTTAAATAAAGTTTTACCTTCCTACCCTAAGACTGGCCGAGGTTCATTCAACTTGGTTATATTTACAGTATTTAAGGCACGGATTTATTTTCATGGCTTACCCGTGGAGGTGAAGTTCTTCGTCTTCTCCAGGAAAAACATGGCGGCAATTGTAACGACAGAACGAGAAGCAACACCAGGAACCATTTCCATGAGAGGTCCATGTTAAACGGAGGTTTGTTTCAAGAAAATCGATTCTGTTCAGGATTAATTGAAAGAGTTCTTACGTGTTTATCAGTGTTTGCAAATCTGATATCACTGAAGGACTATAGAACGGAGATATACAAACCAGATCGTTATTTCGACTTGAATATAAACCTATGCGGGCGATGTAAGGAAAAACCAGAAGACTCTGTTTGATGTTTCTGCGTGGATGATTTCTTCAGCTTCACCGGTTAATTGAAACTACATATATTTCCAAGGCACATAAAATATGGAGACTCTGAAAACAAACGTGAACTTTGGCAACTGGCTTAAAATCAGTGATACCAACAAACCATGTCTCAATCTACTATTACATGGTAACAAAACACTAATTCAAGAGTAGCAATTACTTTAGTTTCAGAGATGAATCGATGGAAAACAGTATCCGGGGAAACAAAATGTTTTTTAAAAGAATGATATTCAACTTGCCGCCAAAAAGAGTGTGTTGTGACGTCACTGACAATGTACAACATTTAATGTCTTTGGATAGATCATCTGCGAATAAGTTTTCATTTCGTTCACAAGACTACTTAGGTATTAATTTGGCCCCAATACTTATAACTTCTTAAAACGTCAATTAATATTTCATGAGTGAAATCTACCTAAGACGTTTTCCAAGTAATTTTCGTACTTTATTAAACAGGAAGTTAACTCTCTTTGTTGTCCTGTGAAGTGTTTACTCTTGTCAAGAATAACTCTTGATCCAGGGAATTGCATTTGCCAGCTGTCAGGCGCTCTTGTTTGTCGTTTCCTCAAGGTAATGGAACCAAGTACAATCCTAGCCACTACCTCCCCCTACTCCGCCCACCTCATTTGCCAGGCAACAGATTCTAAAGAACTTGGGGATGGACCTTCATTGAAGCATTTCAGGAGTCTCCTATTTATTTTTCCAATCCAAAGTTAGCGCCAGGCCTCAAGAATACAGCGAAAGTAATTGCGCGAACAAATACGTCTTGTTGCTTAGCAACTTCAGGCACGAACGCCGTGAGTACAGTCCCGTCTTAACCTCTTACCCAGACCTTCTCAACCCACTGGACAGAAGTGAGCAAACATCTGGGTACGAGATTAAATCCCGTTTGTAGGTGGGATTTCGTCATCAAGTGGCACAACTGTAAATTGAATTGCTAAATATGCGCAATATTTACGGCTTTACGAAAAGCTCTAAATTCTCAGAGACACACGACAACGAAATAAAATCCCTTCTTTTCTTTTTGGAAGCTAACATAATATAAATATCATTTTACTAAGGCGCAATTCAACGATATTTCTAAACTGAACACGCTCTACTCTAAGAAACTGTCTAAAGATGTTAGAGAAGAAATGCAAGCACAAAATTACACATATTATGTGCGACTAAAAATCGCTCCAAGGTTCCAAATGCAGTTCGTGGCTGTTCATGCTGGCATGCATCTGTAGATGTAGCTATTGTAGCGTGTTTCGCTGTACAGGCAGTAACAGTCAAGTCCGCATTCACAATCACTATAAATGTTGTCAGATTTTCCGGAACTTTCCACCACTCTACAGATTGCGTTATCGCACACAGCATCGCACTGTGGAAATTAAAAACAAATGAAAAGTTTCATTCGGTCTAAACGGTCTTATTTTTAAGACAGTTACTTTAGTTCAATTTCTACATAATAGAGCGATTTTCATAGCCTGTACGTGCAGCCCGCGAAATTAGACGGCGTGAAGAAGCATTCGTGGACGAAGCCCGCAAACGCGAGCGATAACGCCGCGAGTGGATTTCGACTCGACTCTTCACCAATCCCCTCACGGCTTCGCCGCGAACCGCCAGCTGCGCAGGCTGCGGTGTTCACGGTATCGCGCGCATTTGCTTTGGTTTAAGGACGTTCGCGCAAAAAGTTTCTACCATTGACTTTTTTCTGAAACTCTCACCACTGTGAGATAATGAGTAACTGATGTCAGAAATGGAAAAAAATGGGGGTCACCGACTTTGTTTTGGAGATAACATGCCCAGAAAAACACCCTAAATCTGAAAAATAGCGCTTCGCTAGCGAATACGGCTACAGTGTCTGTAAGCACAAACATATTGCAAATAAATCTTTGAAATGAACGTATCTCTGCTAAATGTTGTTTAAATGGACCCATAAAGTGAATTTATTCAATTGGTGTGGTTCCTTAAAGAAAAAATTCGCTTTTAGCGACCACATTTCCACTCGCCTAACAGCCGCAAGATGGCAGGATTCGATGTCCTGTGGGCAGAAAATTTTTAAACTTCCCACATTGATTTTTCGTTCATTTTTTGACAATCTGCTGAGAACTCTAAATGAAATCAGTTCATGGGAAAAAAAGTAGGGGTCACCGGCCATTTAAGAGAGTGAACTACCAGCAAAAGTTACGAAACGGCTCCTGGAGCTTTGTTTCTCCTCAGCGCGCGCGCTCGATGGATGACGTGGCGTGACGAATTCCGTGCGCAGTAACGATGCGCACAAACAATTAGTGCGAACGTCCTTAAGCGTTACTTTGCGCCACTTTCTCAACCAATCAGAAGTAAACAGGGATTAATCGTCAGTCGCCTGTACACGTTTTATCGCACTTGCATTGTATTGGCTGAATGGGTTTCAGCCGCGCGCGCGCGCTTCATCTGAAATCCGCTAAACCGGAAAGGAAACGTGCGAAAATTAACTCGGCGATCTACGTTGATTTTTTGCTTGCGATTAATATTTAATATCCTGATTTAAATAGAAAAGTTCTAGCAAAAATTATCTAGTGTAACTTCCTGTAATTTATAGAACGTTATTTTTAACATAATTAAATTTCCAACAGATAAATTTTTAAAATATCGACAGAAAAAGATATAGAATTTAAATAACGAAATAAAAATGGCAGGTCACCGACTTAATTCGTATATGTAATAGGACTACATGCTGTCCAATTTGAAAATAATTGGATGAGAAAAATTCCGAGGACTCGGCCTCGTCCAATTTGGCAGTTAGAGGAATGTTTTAAATCCAATTATTTCCAAATTGGACTAGCATGTAGTCCTGTTACCTATTAATTATATAGCATCCAAAAATATACGAACATGGCAAATGTTTCGCCCTCCAAACTAGTTTTTCTTGGCAATTGATTGGTTTATGGAAGGTATCCAGATTTTTCTTAAATTGGACAGTTTGAGCAAAAACTGTCCAATTTATTTTAAATTTGGACAGTTGGCAAAAATTAATAAAAAATGCATCTGTGCCAATAATGGATTTTGATGTAGCTATATAATTATAAAGATAATTACCAAAAACTGAAGGAACACCTTACATAACAAGGCCCGGACCAGATTAGACATTTCATGATAATTTATATGGCGTAGCAATGGCCAGAACAGCAGATCATTAACATGCGGTTGTCGGTTGGTTCCAGTTAGTTCCAACCCAGTTTGATTGGGGTTAGTTCCATCCCAGTTTGTGTTTAGTCCCCTTATCGGTTAGTTCCACTTCCGTTTGCTTGCGGTTGGCTTTCACTTTGTGGTTTGGGGAGTAATGTACTTTATACAATTTTGCTTGCAATATAAATATTGATAAAAAACTCAGGTTTCCGGCAGCTAGCGTCCAGCTGGTATAGTGGTAAGTGACTGTATTGTGAGTCGGATTTTCCCGGTTTCGATTCCCAATATTTGGAATAAAACATTTTCTTTCCTTTTTTGAAATAAAATAAAGTGTAGAATGACCTTCATGTAAAAATAAGTATGTGTGTAATCTGGTCTCGGTCAATGTTAAGTAATGTGTTTTAGAGTTTTGGGGGTTGCCATGGTAACTGCTATGACGTCATTAACGTATTACCCAATAACAGAGTTCTAAATCTATTAATCCTTTGTTCGAATGATCTTAAGCACTTTTCTGTAATCCTGCATCGTTTTACAAGCACTATAATAGTGTGAAGCTCTTTCGAGTCTAAAAAGCGAATGCAGTTTACATTTGCGTCTAACATGGCTTTTTCGCAAGGGCAGAAAAATGACTTGAGATTTTCATAACTTCAAAAGTTTAACAATTTCAGACCTCAAAATATGCAATTGCAAAAGCTGGGAGACAGTCGGTAAGGCCATGAATAAGTTAATCCAAATTGAGAATTGTCATTTACCCAAGCGGAGATCATTGGAGGCCGTTGGAACACTCTTTTTCTGAACTGGTTGGGCGCGCGTTTGAAGGTATAAATTCCATAAACTTCATCTGTCACCAAGACACTCACCAACACCAGTAAAACGCACTGGGACGTTTTTTGCAACATCTTTACAGGAAAGAATAAAAGAAAATTACGTTTGATATGTAAAGCAGAAATTTCATAGGCTTCATAGTCTTCTCAAACTGATTTTATGACAATATTCGGCTCATCGGTGCTATTACATACTGTACTACTGAATGACAGGTGCGGTGGCCTAGTATGGTTAGTGTGCTGGACGCCAGATCGAATGACCCGGGTTGCTAAATGCAGCTAAATGTCAAAGACAACACTTGTTTTCTATAGGCGCGTGGTGAGCACGAGACCCCATATGCAAGACACGGATTAACCCCGCAAAGCATGTCAACTAAAACTCTCAATAACGATGTTTCCAACCTCGTTCCCAGGGTCTCTCATCTTCCCGCTCTTCTCTCTGGGAGGGCGGGAAGATGAGAGACCCTGGGGACGAGGTTGCGATGCTTCGTTTTTCATGCCAGCCTGGCGTGATTTTGTAGGGTATCATTTCTTGAAGACTGAATATCAGTATTATCGCCCTTCATTTTATGATCATCATATCGTTTTCAAGTGCATTGAAGGCCAAAATAAATAAACGTTTCAACGTGATTTAGAATGGCTCAATATTAAAAGGAAGCGAGATCACTTGTCTTTGGAAGTCAAACAATTCAGCAGGTATCAGTTTTTTGATATGATAAGCCACATTCCAGTTCGTTCTTTTAAAATATTTAAAGTGTGTATTCACCACATCTCACGAAAACTTTAATCAAACCTTCACAGAACGTGCTTTTACAATTATTTAAAATTGTCTCGGGTTTTTTCTTTCTTCTTTTTCTGTGGGCGGCGAAAATCATAAGCTGAGCAAAGTTTAAATTGATTTGTACGGAAGTTATTACAAGGGTAACGTTATTGTTATCAATGTTTTACAAACGCAATGTTATCATTACGGAACATAATTGATGTTTTAAAACAGATAATCGTTTTTTGATCGAAGTAAAGATTCCGTTTTCTTGCGGCCGGGTCTTATTGTCAGGGCTATAATAGTTTTCATACTATATCTTTTGTTTTAACGGTTCAATGAAAATTAGGATTTGCTTTATAATGGCCCCCAAAAGGGAATAACACTAAAATAGAAATACAGCATTACTTTCGAGTGTTTCGCATTTCTGCAATGCCTCTGTGATATTATTCTGTGTACCAGAATAAGATGTTGAAATTTATCTCTACTAATAGTTAAGAGAAGAAAATAAATTAACGCAATACAGAGCTGCGAAATTGGACAACAGACCGGCTACGAGGTCCGAATAATATAAATATCGAAACCGCCGCACGGACTGATAACCGAAACTTATTGACCGTGAAATCCATAGAACAACAAGCTTGGTTGTTGTCTTTAATTACAATAATCAAGACAAATATAATTCGTTTTCCACCCAGATTTCAAAGTGCTGGGCAAGCGATCTACGTAAACCAATGAATATGAATAGGATCGAACCTCGTCGCCAGTATATTTACGGCCACGGGTGAAATTAGCCCGCCAAAAGTTTCAAACTTAGAAGCATTGTTACCAATAGCTCCTCACAAATATAATGTTGTAAATAAACCAATTTTAGTGGATATAAATTGTATGACTAGAAATCCCCGATTCTCAATAATTAAATTTACCTTTCAAGCCGTTGATGTGACACGCAGCTTTTTGAAGACCTATCAGAGTGGGTAAACGATGTTGATCGTGCACGATCGTCTTGCAATCTGAATTATTGAATTTCCCTCGCTTGCTGTTCACCCAGCATGCTCGCACTGTGATTGGTAGATGGCGATCATAACGAAAGATTTTATGGTCATTGACACGGCGAGATCTGCCACAGAGCAAATACCGAAATCATATCTTCATGCACAATACGTAACTTACTTATTTGTGCTATGTATCATTCTAATCGAGAGAGTAAATTAGAGCTCGAAATAACTTTTGATGACAGGAAACGAGAGCGGCAAGAAATTCTTTTATAGGAAATTTTAAATAATTATTTTGCTTAACACATTTCTTTTTAGAGGCCGACTTACTTGTCATATCAGTTAAAGATTTGACTCTTGGTCCTCAAGGTCAAACCGAATTTTTGGAGATTTTAATTTCCTACCAAAAGTTTTAAAAGAACTTGTAACTCGACTGGAAAGCATTGAGTTCTGCGTAAAAGGCGAGAGGCCATGCAATGAATCAATGCTTATCCAAAAGATATACAGCGAGCCTAAACCTCGGATGTGGAAACTCTAATGCCATTTTGATGTGTTTTTTAATAGCTAAAACAGGAAATTCTTTACTATCTGAAGGAGGATTATTCTGATATGTTAAGGTGTGTTACGCTGCCTAATCTGAAAATGCCACACATATTTTTACATATCTGTTCTTAGTCAAATGATTTGAAAGGCATTGCCATACTGGTTTTGTGGTCTTGAATCATTTCATAAATTGCCAAACAAAATTCATTATCTTAACAAATAACACATTGGGTGATCTGTCTGCCTAAATCTGACAAAATACCAGTATATATTACACATGAAATCAATTTACATTGCGTAAATATTTGCTTAGCAATATTTACTTGTTTATTTCCCAAATTATCACATTTCGTAATGTTGACAACTGCTTTTTGACATTTCGTTTTAATTTCGTTTCCCCCACGTTCTTTACGGAACCGGCTACGATAACAGGGACCGCGTAGGGGGTGGGGCAAAGCCCCCCCTCCCCAACCTTTTTGGCTGATTAAATCACTATTTCTTTTTACTTTAGTAAACCAGGTCTGTCTTTTACAAAAACAAGTAGATTACATTATGAGAACAGACAAACTTTGCCTTAAAGATGTTGCCAATGAGTTTGCAGCAATCGAAATGAGCAACTTTGGCGCCTTCAAAGAATCCGACTTAACTTAAGAATTTCCGGGTGACACTCAACCGTTGCTTCTGTTGGAGTTAGGCAGGGGTCGCACTTACGCTTTTGGTGTTTACATTTGACATAAATTCTGTCATCGCATGCTCGCGACATGTGCGACCCTTATGTCGTGACCAGACATCTCCGTAAAAGTCCACATTACGACCAAATCGATGCTGTTTTAGGCTGCCGTGACATTATCACGTGCAGCAACGTAGAACAGGCTGGAATACAGCAACCAACAACTTCGCAGAATAGTGGAAACTTGTCAGAGGACAGTCCAACAGCAAGCGCTGCCGAAGCGGCATCCAGCTCTAGCTCACCTAAAACCCCGACGACAGCAGCTAAATCTGTAGTCAAACGAAGAGAAAGGAAAAAGACTGTGAGGCGTCCTTCCCGCGTGGACAGCGACAGCGAAGAAGACACCTCTATTGGTGAAGCCATAAAAAAGTTTACAACAGAGGGGGAGCAGATGGCTCGGGTTATGGAACGAATGCAAGATTCACAAGCCCAGCACTTGCAGCTCATGACTCAACTTGTCAACTCTTTTAGCAGGTACATGGATAGTAAGAATACACAGAAAGAATGAACTAACAAAGTAATGAACACTTGGACAATGGCTTTGTTACTGTTTGATGTGATTTAATGCATTGATCAGGCTTGCTAGCTTGTGATATTTTTAATTTCTTTCAAGTTTTTTTCAACCGGATGAACTTTTTGAAGGCTAGAACTGAAACGTCAATATTTGATAGGTAATGTGATGTTTTTAAAAATTTGTTTCGCTAATAATCCAGATAAAAGAAAGTCATGATTCCGAAAAACGATTTAAGAAAATTGACTGATTTACTTGAAAAAAAGTCATGCCCATTTCTTGGCTGTAACACATAGAATGTCACATTTTTGTAATGTAACGCAATCAAAAGATTTCAATTAAGAGGGAAGGTGGTTTTAAAAATGTTTTTCAACATTGCTGATTATAACATATTAGATGCTGTACAATAAAATATTTTAAAATCATCTACACGTTGCCGCAAACAAAGTCCTTTAGTACGCCTCGTATTTCATCAGCATCATGCTGAAACAATAATTTAGTTTTTGGAGATGATCTCCAAAAACTAAATTATTGTTTCCATCATTGTCGGATGGGCCATCGTCGTCGTCATCATCCCAGTCATCGTTAGCCTCTATGCAAAAGTTATGAAGGACAATGCATGCAATAGTGGTCTTGATAGCGAAATTCAGGGAGCTGTCTAGGCGTTTCTGTAGAACTCTCCAGCGACCCTTTAAAATTCCAAATGCTCGCTCTACTACAACTCTTGCTCTGCTAAGCTCCTTGTTGAAGGTTTTTTCGTCGGGGTCATTTGTTCCCTCTGGAAATGGCTTGATAAGCCAAGGTGCAAGGGGATAAGCGCTGTCTCCAACTAGTTTAGGACCTATGTCATTCCCATCGATATTCACTATTGGGGCCTGTAAGATGTTTCCATTTTCAGCTTCTTGATAAATGTTACTGTTTCTAAGAACCCTTGCATCATGAGCACTCCCAGGGAATCCTGCAACTGCATCAATGAACTTTCCCGTACCATTTACAACTCCTTGAACGATCATGTCATGCTGCTGGTAGCGACTAAAGTAGTCCACTGCATCTACTCTTGGCGCGATGATTGGGATATGTGTGCCGTCTATAGCACCAACAACGTTGGGTAATTCAGATCTTGTTCTCTGAAAAGTTTCAATGCACTCGGTCGTCTCTGCGATTGTAGTAGGGAACTTGATGTATTGATTTCGCTGATCATATAGAACGTTCACGACATCTTGTACCGCTTCGATGACTGTTGACTTCCCGACGTTAAAAACGGGAGCAATGGACACATACGAATTTCCATGGGCTAGTCTGTATAAACCAATCGCCAATATCTTTTCCGGTGGAATACAGTTTCGCATAAATGTATCTTGTCTCGCAACATGTGGATTTACCATGTTTAAAAGTTCATTGAAAGTTGCTCTCCGAACTCGGAGTTGTTGCTTAAAGTAATCATCGGGAATCCTGTGATCATTATAGTGGATCTCGAACCATGATTGTCGTGGCCGCGGTAAACACCAATACCTCAATCGATTTCGCCTTCTTCTCTGCCTCCGCCTGTGTCGGTACACAGCAGCAATTGCCAACATTTGCCGTCGGCGAATGTTGTTAAAAGCATACAAACCAATAAGGTTTTGTAGAGTAAAGAAATTAAAGACAGATTGGAGAAAAGTCGCCAACAAAACGAGAACCAGCCTCATAGCTAACAAAATTGGTTTGGCGCTTTTTTCGCGCGTAAAATAACATACTCGTATCTTATATCACCTTGTCGCATACGTGCGACCCCTTTGACCCCGGTAGCGTAAATGTCCCGACATATTTGCACGACAACTTATGGCGCGACAAAAACATAAAAAGTCTACAGTGCGACCCCTGCCTTAGTCTATTCATTTAAATTTGGTCAAACACGAAGGCCAGTTTGTTACTCGAGTTACAAATTAACTTCACTTTTGGCAGTTTTAGATATATTTCTAGCCATTTCAGGAGACTTTATTTCAAATTTTCCCGGGGGAGCATGTCCCCGTAACCCCCTAGTAGGGTTAGATACATTATGCTCGTAAATTTGACCATGATGCTTTTTAGCGTCACCATAAAAGTCGTGCCATTATGCCGTAAATTATATGCTCGTGTCAGACCATTATGCTCGTGCGATGCCGGCTAAAACGCAACATTTCCTTCGGGACTTGCCATGTTGTGATTGTTGTCAGGATGACTCCCAAGCCTGGTGGGCCTGGCATAACGCTGTAACCAGGCCTCTAAATCAGTAACCAAGCCTGAGAAAGAGCTGAATAATCAGACAGGAGGCAAAATTCCACAATTTTTCTCACATTTCCACTGAAAATAGGGAATATATTAGTTTTGTAGCATTATGCTAAAATTATGCTATAAACTTGGCCATTATGCCGGAATTATGCTAGATGCTCTTACTATGCCATTATGCCCAAAATTATGCTGGCGTAATGTATCTAACCCTACCCCCTAGTTTAACTCACGCTACCGCGTTCGCATTAGCCTACCCACTTGAAAATCCGCTCCGCGGGCCCTGCGATACCGGGAATTCAGAAACGTAAGTACGTGCCAGAACCTTTTTGGGCGGGAAGAGGACTCTTGCTAGAGCTGAATAAATAACTGTGTTATCTGCCCGCCACTTTGTCATCAGTATTTAACCTAATGTGATATATTTTTCACTTTTAATGTTTTAAAGTGTCGAACGAGATACATCTTCAGAAATTCTTAGTGTAACCTATTTGTACCACTAACACTTGTCAAACATTTAATTAATTAATTAAATTCCGTGTTCTCCTTTCCTTTCATCCGTCCGTCCATCCAGCCATCCATGTGTCCACCCACCAACCCACTCATCCGTCTGTCCATCATCCATCCATACGTTCACCCGATTGATCATTTGTTCGTTTGTTTGTTCCCCCATTTTTCATGATCCTTCATTCGTTCGTTTGTTCGTTTGTTCATTCGTTTGTTCGCTCGTTTGTTCGCTCGTTCGTTCGTTCGTTCGTTCGTTCGCTTGTTTGTTTGTTCGTTCGTTCGGTCATTCATTCATTCCCTTCTATCTCTCCATCATTCAATCAGTCACGTAATCAGTCGACTTGTGTTGGCTATGCTCATGCACCCTCGAGTTCCTCGTACCCAGCGTACCAAGAGTCGCTCGGGAAACAAACGACTCTGGAAAGATCCTATTTGAATTCCGAAAATATCGGACTTCCGGTTGAACTGCGCATGCCTATCTTTAAAAAACTTGACCCAACAAACTACGTGGTATTTTACTTCCGGTCATATTTATTGTTTTCATGGTCAAAACCAATCAAAGTCGATCCTGTAACAGAACTTTCGAGAGTCCCTCGTTTAGTCAAGTCTCGAGGTACGAGATTGCATGTTAGGAGACATTCTCGTCCCCAGAGGCCATGATTCTTTAATTATTGGTCAGCGTCGTGGTTCTGATGCTGACCAAAAGGATCGCGGCCTCTGGGGACGAGAATGGTTAGGAGAAACCTTTTCCTTGTTACCATGCGCACGCACATAAACATGCCGTGGGACAGTATGTGGCGCACGCGTAATTCGATGGTTTGGTGACGCGTGCACTTGGCATGATTTAGTAGAGATGATTATGCGCGCGGTCTCCAGCTTACTTTCAAAATTTTGGCAAGTTCGGCGGCAAAAGCTTAGCATTTAATTTGCTGAGCGTAATTTGGGAGGTAAATTATGACTGTCTGATGTTCTGTCAGTCAATTCTACGGAAGGGAAGGATAAAAAATGTGATGTTTATTAAAGAGCTTAGCGAAACTGAGAAGGAAAAATTCAAAGAAAAGACACCCGGCTATCGAAAATTAGTATATTCTCAGCTCCGACTATTGCATTTCTAGCTTTTTGATTGGCTAAAAAACTCCGACTATGAGAGAATAGTCGGAGTTTTACGTCATATGGAAGATAGGAAGTTGTATGCTCTTTCCGGACGCTTTGTAAAATTGTGGAAATAAAAATCGGCGGCAAAACCCGGTTTGAGAATTTACTAAAACAATTATTCCATTCGCCCTTGTTGGATATGAAGTGATTATAACCAACTCGCGCTACGCGCTCGTTGGTTATTTTATCACTTCATATCCAACGCGGGCTCATGGAATAATTGTTATATAATGATTTCTTACATTGCACATCCTTCCTGCGCAGAATTTTAGGCGTAATTAGCGCGTGCACATCAACAAAATGACGGCTTTTACTGAACGGCTTGGCTTGTGATGGAGATAAATACCGTGCGGTAGGAACTCAAGAAATGAGGCGTTTATGTATTTATTATTATCATTATTATTGTCATTATCATTACCGTTTTCATTATCATTATCGTTATCATTTTATTATTATTATCATTTATTTGTTTGTTTTCATATTAATTACATCCCCCTCTACCCACAAGATCTCCAGATATCATCTCGTGGGTTGGCAAAAGCCTCGAAAAGGAAGGAACAAGTAGAGCAGCCTATTCCAAGCATCCAGTTAGTTGGTGAACAACGGGAAAAACGGCGAGTAAAAAAGGATGTTCTTCGGGCTAATTCCCATTATAAACTGAATGCTTGAAACAGATCAGAGGAGGAGGCTAGGCTTTTGTTGTTTCCTATTCTTCTCGCCACTATTTTAGCACTGCCTGAAAGTAATAACGAATAAAAACTGAAAACGAAAAAATCTTTTATTGGGATGATCTCACATTTGCGCTAAAAGCAAAGTTGCGCGAACTTGACACTTACGTCTGGGAGCCAAACTTAATCATGAAAATTCTATAAGCTTCAAGCCTTAAATTTTTTTCAACCTTAACATCTTATTATTTCTGTCACGCAAATGAGAAAAGAACAGGTTAGAAACATTAAAAGCTATTCTTTCCGAACTACCATTAGATTGTAAAAATGGACTTCAAATCAAAGAATTAAGAAAGGAAATAGGAAGAATAAACCGAAAGTATTTTCATTTGTACACCCATTTCCAGACCGTCCAACACAAACAAAATTTGTTTGGAGAGCCAAAGCTAACAAAACAGGCTCTTAAGCAAATCAATCACTTTGCTTCTAAATAAGTACATGTGTTAAACTTCATGAGAGGCCCAATCCGATTTACCCATTCAAATTGTGATAATTTAACGACAGTCTCGCTCGTTCGATACAGAACGGATTAAAATAGTGCGAATAATTTGGGGTATTAGTCCTTGCTCTCTGGATATGGGTATTGCGACCAATTGCAACAATAGAAATCAAAATAAAATACGTCCAAACAGTGGTCTAGACGGGAAGAGACTGCGCATGCTAGGTCCTGTGGGCGGAAATACCGAATAAACCCCATCCTCGTTGCGGCTACTTCACGGAAATATCAACGATTATCAATATATCGCCAGAGAGACATTAATAAAACGACGAGTATAATCGATGACGCAATTCACTGAAATTTTCTGTGGAACTGAACACCTTTGGCAAATAATTGAATTGTCTGTATTTCAGCGCGTTCCAGTTTCTTACCGTCTGCTTCTTTGACTTATTTCATTTTTCGCGTTACTTCTCCACTACAGGGGAGAGATGTTTCCCCTGCAACTTTTATCAATAGAGGGGGTAAGTTTCTAAAGAAACTGTGGTGCTGCGTCGGTGGGAAGTATAACAATATAATTTGGTTTTATCAACTGGGTTGATAATGTCAATTGGCCACCGTAAAGAGATTCAAGAGCTGACGTTTCGAGCGTTAGCCCTTCGTCGGAGCGAATCCGAACCAAATTATATTATTAACTTTTATCAATAGCGCGCGAAACGTTTTCCGCGAGCGAACATCGAATATACATGAAGGCCTAAATATGAAATTAAGATTAGGGTAAGGCTGCAGCAAGTGGGCGTAAACACATAAAGATAACAGTATTATAAGCAATTCCTCCCACCCAAGAGAGCGTTGAGGTGGGTTGTGAGTTGTATGAATTATTCAACAGATCTGAGCGGAAAAAATGCCTGCGGACTTAGGTGAGAAAATAGTTCAAGAAAGCTGAATAATAAAATGGAATTTGGCAGCTGAATGGTGACCAAACAGGAAATAAAAAACTATGTTTAGTGAGCTTGTGTTTTCTTCTTTCACGCTGTCAGTACCAAGGAAACATGGTCTTCCCCTGGGATGGGGGGAGAGGGAGCCATGATGTGACGTCACGAGAGCACAGTTTGAGGCCTAAGAATTTTCGATTCCCTATGTGAATTGTTTAGAAGGATCGGCTTCTTTTAACTGGAAGACTGGTGAATTTTTATCCACGTGAAATCATTTTACCCTAAAACAGACAAGTCTACACGTCTTCAATGCTTAAATTCTGGTGGAGTGCAACGATACAATTTGTAAATGAGGAAATTACCGGATGGCGGCCGCTAAATGAAAATGGCGGCGAGTACGAAATGAAGTACTAATGGTACTAGGCAACGATGTGTCTATCGTTGACCGTGATTTCTCGACAGGCAGACGTTGTTGTTTTTTGGCGTGTTCCTTTTGATGTCCAGCGTATATCATGACTGAACTGAATTAAGATTTTCGTGGCTTTGGTGATAGTGGAAAAGTTACCGCAATTCGGCTGGTCAACGACTCAGTCCTTTTGAGAAGTCGTGTCATCATTGATTTAAAATGAACTCCAAAAAGACCAAAGACTCGGATAAGACTTTAGGTAAGATGTGATTGCTTTGTATTTTAACTCACTGAGCGGCTCCGTGGCCAATAATTTTATAAAACAGTTCAACGAAAACCTTTGATGCCAAATCTGTAATGTTTTTGAAAAACCGACTTAGCTCATAACTTACTTGTTGGATATTAATAAGCCAACTGATGAAGTGTTACGCAGGAATGAACACTTTTTATTCGATTTGGAGTGAAGAAATGTACAACGTTTCTCCTTTGATGTTTGGAAAATGAAATTATTTTTATGAGACGCGGTATAAATTTAGGACGAGCTAATACGAGGCACTCGGCTACAGTGTGGTGAATTGAGTACACTTAGCGAGCCAAATACGATAATCTCGAACATACATTACATTTGAGCCAAATTAATTTTTGGAAAATATCCATAAACAGTTAGTTTTGATCGGCCACTGTTTAATGATGTTTCTGGAAGCGACTGAAAAATGTATTTTGAAAGCAAGGTCAAGGCGTCTCTCATGAGGTTAAGACTAATTCACGGACATTTTCATGTGGCTCATTTTAACGCTAGCTAAAATTTGATTGCAATATTTGTTGTTAAACGTTAACGCCACATTTACCGTCGTATTAACTGAAAAAAACTTGACACTAAATAGGACAAGAATATCGATTATTGGCCATCGAATAACGAAGGAAATCGGTGAATAATGGCGCGATTTATGTCGTTCTGGCGAGCCTCGATCAAACTTCATTATTTCGCCTTCTAGAATACTTATTCACGTGCGTTCGGGATGGAAATTCTAACCTTGAAGTCGACAAATTAGCTGGAGTATTTAAATATGTTTTTAAAATGTCCAAATAGATTCAGGGTGAAATGTATCGACGAGTCATACAGCCAATAAACAAAGTCATTAAACGGAAAGTCTTCGTAACAAAGAAATTCAAGGTTTTATTTGGTTTTGTTAATGTAATGATAACTAAATTGTCCTCTCGTAAGTTTCGATTACTCTCATTTGCTCGATTTGTTTTGTTTTTAAATAATTATTTCTTCATATGGGATTGTTACGCTTTAGTCTTGTTGTTCGTGTGCTTAGGTATAAATTTGCATTTGAAAGGTTACAGAGTACACAAAGCTCCAGATCCCAGCTCGATCATTTTAAGTCACATTTTGGAAGCCCGATTTCTCATTCTATGATATTCTTTTCCTTTAACAGAGGCATGTTGTATGGCCTTCACTCCACAGAGCTCGCCTACCCGTGTAAGTACATTCTTTTGAGTTATCTGTTTAACCACTAAAGCTTCGATAGAAGCTATATTACAGTCACAACTTGCTGGCATCAAACAGGCCAGTTGCACCTTCCAACATCTTCTATTTGGAGTCAATGGAATTTAGGGATCCACGCTCACAATGCTCAATTTAGGTAATCGTTTTGATTACGTGAATTGTCAAAGTTTTGTTTTTGACCTTGCTATTGTCAGATGACTCCATTGATTGAAAAATCGCTAAATGGAACACGATGTTAGCAAGCATAGCGAAAGTTAATTTCGAACCTCACACCAAGTTCGGAAGATTTGTTTACACAAGATGCAAGATTCGATCGCTAGATGTTTGGTTGACTTTCAAAGCGTGGAAACCACCTCGCCATCCGTCAGTCACGCGATCTTTCCAATCGTTCCTCAAGGAAACCAGGACATATAAAATTAAAATCTTTCCGAGTTAAAATCCAGCTGTCCTCTGCATATTTATACATGCACCTCTGGTCTGATTAACGACTTAGGGATTGTTTGGCAGGAGTTTGTAAATAAAGTTCGTTGGCGTGTCGATATTGGTGCACTAAAGCTTGCTGTTTTGGTAAACTTGGATCTTATCTTTCTCTCCCTCTTTGCTGTTGTTTAGTTGTTATATTGCCAAACGTTGAAATAAAATTCTTATTTTAAAATTTGTTTTTACCGTTCATGATCGTTTTCGTAATACCATTTGATCGATGACCTGTGATCATCTCAATCTTTGTTTGGTTTTTCATTTCATAAACTTGTACAATGTACATGCCATCCTGCTTCGGATTCATTCACTTTTATATAGATCGCTGGCATTATTATTTTACTTTTTATTTTTGTTTTTTTGTCAGTTATTTAAATGTACATGTAACCACTGTCAAAGTTTCCTGACTTTCTAAAATGATTTGGGATTATATCTTCCCTTATTGTGTTGTCTGATAGCTTTAAACTTTTTTTCATAAAAATTTGATGACCAAGATTAGATCATTGATTTTTGAAGACTTAGTCCATTTTTTTTCTGTGGAATTCAGATATTCCATTTTTATAGTATGGTAATATCACAGAAATGTTGTCAACTTGTAAAATATATCACTTTCAAACAATATTCACTAGTTGCTATTTGGTTGAACCAGTCAAACAATTAACTTTTAGCCATGCTGATAACAGAATGTTCATGTTCTTGTTAAGCAAAATCCAACTCATAATTATTTTGAAAATAGTTTCTCTCTATAGTGCCTCAGTCTGTTTTTCTTATGCAAATACCAGTTTATTATTTTAATGGTTTATTGTTTTCGTTGGCACAGAGAAAATTGAATTTTTTTTGTTAAAAAAAATCCTTAAAAATTCCTTCACAGACACCTATAAAAGAAACTTGAATGTCTGGTCAATTTTTTATTTCTTCAGTTCTAATGCAAACACCAACACTTTGCATTTTGAGGTAGTTTGAATTCTGTCAGTACAATGATGTTGTACCTCATTTCTATTTTGTCCAATGAAAGTGACGAATTATGTCATGCTTCTGCTGCATCAAACTTTATTGCAATAGTCCATTTTTCAATTTTAAAGGGCTGTGAAATGTAACCAGGCCTCTGTATGAAAGCGAGGCTCAGGGTGACCTTGTCATGATGACCAGAAACTATTTAGCATAACAACAAAACTATTTACATATCAAAAGCAAGAGGGTTTGTATCTATGCAAGGTCACCTTCAGTCTCAATTCCACTCAAAGGCTTGGTAACTAAGCACAGAACTGTAAAATGGCCTATTGGGTTCAGCTGTAGCATGGCAGAAACACAACTCTGTTTCAGATGTCTTGCCGGAGTTGTACCAAATTCAGGATTTACCGAATGCTCATAACAATTACATTAACTCCCTGCAGGAATTAAATCAATTTAATGTCAATTTATCAATTTTGTTTTGGTATGGCAGAAGCGCAATGTTTGAATCGTTGATGTGCCAGAGTTGTGTAGCATGGCAGAGCTTGTCAAGCTTACTGTTGTGACGAATTTAATTCAAAAGTTTGATTCGGATGCTGTGCTTCTGCCATGCTTTTGTCAGATGTAATTCCTGAATTGAGTTCGGCATGTCTGAACTGGGCCTTAGAAACGGACATTTCCATTTGACATCCCACCAAAATTTCCAAAACACTCTGGGTTAACGTAGAGTACCCTGCATGGCTTGTCATGCAGTAATCTAGATAATTAGCTTACCATATCATCATGGTAAGCTAGGTGCCTACCGAGGATGACTGCATAGCATTTAATAATTAACAATTACACTACGAGCCCAAGTTTTCTATGAGCGAATAGTAGAAACTCAAAAGGTTTGCTTTCCCAAAGTTACTTTTTTATGTGCTTTTAAGCCAAAAATCAATAAAAATCGTGCCTTCAAAGAGGAACATGCGTACCATCGTTTTCTATCGGCCGATAGAAAACAGTGGGAGAACCAATCAGATTTGCAGATTTCCAGTAGAACAAGCTGAGTTTCCACTAACAGTGTTTTTTATTCACTAATTTTTCCATTTCTTTCCCAGGGCGGAGAGGTCATATTTATTACATACTCAGATGACTTTCCTCTACCAGAAAATGGAGATTTTTATATGGTATTTGAAGGAAAGAGTCAGCGGCATGTGACTGCAGCACAACAATTAAATGCATATACTCTACGTGCTGTTGTTCCAGGTAAATAATTCAGTTTAAACCCAAACATGTATATGTTGTGGTTTAAATTTATCCCTGGCTTAAAATTTTTTAAACCAGTTTGATATTGATTTCCCTTTGTTTCAGATTATGCTAATCAACATGAGACAAAGGGAAATAAAAATCAAACTGGTTTAAAAAAATTTAAACCAAGGATAAATTTAAACCACAACATATACACTACTTTATATATTTGTTTTTATACCAATATAAAGATTGGACACTGTGTGGACTCTGATTGGCCACTGGCTATGTGTATTAAATTTGGTCTTGTGTGTGTACAAAGATACACGTTGTGGTTAAAGGTTGGTTTTGGTTTGAAAATTTCCAAACTAGTTTTTACCTTTGTATTCATTATATCAAACCTAAATTTTCCTGTCTCTTCTGGTCAACTTAGTTATCGATTGGCTGCATCAAATTGGAGTTCAAGTCTGTGTACGATTCACTTGTTTCAGCTATGATTACCGTATGTAACATATCTAATTTTACCCTCACAATAATTGCCTAATAGGAGCTAACCATTCCATTTAGACTAACCATATTACTAATTAACATAGCAAGGGTGTTATTTAGGCTAAGCTAACTTCAAAGTGCTAAATATTTAAATTTTGTCAGCTCATGAGGGTGCTGTGTAGCCTGAAGATTATTCCTATGGACACTCATCTCATTTCCACCATCCACCATGTTTGAAATCACTAAAGGCTGGGATGTAAATTGTAGGGCTCACCAATCAGCAATGAACTGGATATTTTTAGGAGTCACAAGCCTTGACTCACTGGGATGGAAATAATGGCAGGTGATCGGTAATTACTGATCAAATTTGCCAGCCAAAAATGAAATAAAATTAATAAAATTTCACAAGAATCAAATGAAAGGAGGGGGGAAGTCATGATCATTTACAATCTCCTATCAATTCAGGGGTTTCAAAACAAGGTGGTGACTGCCGGAGTTCCACCGGTTACTTGACTATTATGCCTCTTGCTACTCTGGTCCTATCAATCAGCTTGTGACAAAAAATCTCACTTATAACAGCCACATACTCTTCCAATCGGTGTGGCCTACTTCAAAACATTTTGAAACCCCTGATCAATCTGTTTTCTCTTATTTGATTCCCTGGACTCAAATCAAAGGAGGGGGGAAGTCATGATCATTTACACCCAAGCAAAAAATCTCCTATCAATCCAGGGGTTTCAAAACAAGGTGGTGACTGCCGGAGTTCCACCGGTTACTTGACTATTATGCCTCTTGCTACTCTGGTCCTATCAATCAGCTTGTGACAAAAAATCTCACTTATAACAGCCACATACTCTTCCAATCGGTGTGGCCTACTTCAAAACATTTTGAAACCCCTGATCAATCTGTTTTCTCTTATTTGATTCCCTGGACTCAAATCAAAGGAGGGGGGAAGTCATGATCATTTACACCCAAGCAAAAAATCTCCTATCAATCCAGGGGTTTCAAAACAAGGTGGTGACTGCTGGAGTTCCACCGGTTACTTGACTATTATGCCGCTTGCTACTCTGGTCATAGCAATCAGCTTGTGACAAAAAACCTCACTTATAACAGCCACATACTCTTCCAATCGGTGTCACCTGTACATGCACTGATAACACTCTTTTTACCCTGTTCTAGATCATGGCCAGGCAGAGAGGGTCTCACTCACTGTATACTGTTCCCAAGAAAACAAACTTGGATCTCTTTCATCGCACAAGTTTTCGTACTTGCTAGAAACAGAACAAATCATTGCACAACTTTTGGCTGACAGTGCTTCAGACAGCAAGCTTTTTGAATGCTTGGCCTCCTTGTCAGCAATATCAAACAGTGTATCCAAGGACCTTAAAGACACATTAGATTCCAGAATAACAAATGCGTTTGAGTTTCTGGATTTGTCTCCTACTTGGTCATTGTTTGGTGAAAATGGAATGGAGAATTATCAGAACACAAATTGTAAGTGATGTTATTGTAGCTTCTTTTTCTGTTTGTGTATTTTGTCAGTGTCACAAGTATGCTTGTCAGTATTAGATCAGTACTAGACTAGACAAAATTTAAGCTGATTTTCTATGTGGTGCACATATTTGGCATTCTTCCCTTTGAGTCGAGAAGTGTAAATCCTCTGTTAAACCACTTGAGTGGCTTATTTATTTGAGGTAATTTGTGGCTTGTTAATTTAGCAAAATGCTGGCCGATGTACATGACCAGGATGCAATAGGATAGTTGTGCCAAACATCTCTTTTGTAATTTCTGCCTACACTATTGATGCTAACAGTCTTGTAAGATGTGATTGCACTTAATAAATCATTCACTCAATTAATGATATTTAATCTTGTTACAAACTGACCTTCCAAGAAGTGAATAAATCATGGACTTTTATGGAGAGGGGTTGGCTTAATAAATTTCTTCCTCTAAAGTGGGGTGGCATATTAAAGGGGGCAGGGGGCTTAATAGAGAATTTATGGTTGGTTGTGTTTTAAATGTGATCCATTAAGCAGATTCAGTCAAACTGATGGTTTGTAGGAGACTGGGAGCTGCAGTGGCGTAATGGTCAGCTTGCTAATCTTTGGATTGAACAGTCTGATGGAGGGGGGGGGGGGGTAACCCTGCGATATATGGACTAGCATCCTACATTTATCTAGGGAGGAGTAGAAATACATCTAGTTGCTCAGTGCTGCAGAAACCAGGATATGCACTGGTATTATGGGTCAACTGACCTGACACAGAATTTACCATACCTTTCCATTTGTTGTTCATCCTTTGTCACAGGCCAAGAAACATTGCTTCATCTTTCAGCCAGATTGGGTTTCACTCAGCTGGCAACCTACCTTCTGGATCAGCCAGGGTCAATCGAGGCTCTTCACATGCAGGACAAGTCAGGAAAAGTGCCTGAGGATGTTGCACGTGAAAAGGGATTCAAGCTACTTGCTGATATGTTTTCAAGGTATGGGTGGCTTTCTTTGTTTAGTTTTCCCTTTTTTGTTGAGAAGTCTACCTTATACAATCCACTCTCTCTAATATGGACATCACCAGGACTAGACAGGCATCAACTGTCGATCTCAGACAGTTGCTGACTTATAAAGATACAGTGAAATGGCTGGAAAACGGCATACAGCAACCAGCACCAGTTATCCTAAGAGAGATAAGAGAGAGGTGACAGTAAGGCTATGACCAGTGCTGTCTGGTGTGTACTAACCACAGCAAGTTACTTTTTCAAGGGGTCCTGGTGATTGTGAAAAGAGAACAACCAAAGACACTACAAAACCACAAGTGAAGACGAGTGAATTGGGAACCACTACAATATCCAGTTACACATCTCAACATCAGAATTCTCTTGGTAAGCAGTTAAACTAGAGCAACTGACAGTTTGTTGGAGCAGTGGCTGGACTCCTCATTTTATTGTTTTTGATATTAAACTTGGAAGTATCATTTATAATTCTACATGTTAAATTATTCCATATAATCGAGACTTACTAGCTATCAAGTTTTTTGCCAAGTATTTGGTTAATAATCTGTCCTTTCAGTTGCCGCAAATTTTAATGTGAAATGATAAAATAGCGCATGTGATTAGCATAAATGGGGTAAGACTGGTCTATCATATCTCTTTTGCGAGCACGGTGACCTACCTTTTTTATTGTAGTTTTTGAAACAGTTCTTGGAAGGCAACATTCATGGAAAGTTTCAAAATGTTTGTTGGACAACTTCTATTTCTGAAGAATCACCTTAAAGGCACTGTCTATACAACTTTATTTGAGCATCATGTAGTTGTTTTTCTTTGCTTTTTTGAGGTAGAAGTGGGGGCTAATTTATTTATTAATTATAACTGGTTTAGATAACCAGCTGCTAGATTGTCTAACTACACATTCGACTTTTTGATTTACAGAAAAGGACATTGAAATGCTCCAAGATATAAACTCACTAGTTGAAGAGGAAGTACGTATTACAACATTCACTTAGAATGAATCCTTACTAAGTCTAATCAGTACGCCATATGATACTGATCCAATCTCTTACCTCAAGTCTTCGTTCCTTAGTGCGCGGGCTTGATAAACCGAGGGTCTCTCGAAAGTTCTGTTACAGGATGAATTTTGATTGGTTTTCAAGACAATAAAAATGGCTGGAAGTAAAATACCATATAGTTTGTTGGGTCAAGCTTTTGAAAAGTAGGCATGCACATCTCAACCGGAAGTCCGATATTTTTTGGACTTCAAATCCAGGGTCGCTTGTTTCCCGAGCGACCCTGGGTACGAGGGTGGATTCTGATCAGACTACAAATCTTGTTTAATTCAATTCTGTCAATCTTACGTGATACACAACTTTCGTCAAAATTAAATGCACATGGTAATGTTCAAACATTGAAATGTCATTTGACTGATCATGGTTTTGAGTTGCCGTGATTGTTAATTCTTGCTGTGACAGTTCCTCACAGAATGGCAGTTAATCTCACTCTAAAGTTTTACTACTGAAATGTGGTTCATTGCGCTAATTTAGGGAAGGCAATTTAACTACTGATGTTACTGATGTTCTCTTTATGTTTTGACTAGATGAGGAAGAGAATCCCAAAGTATCGTCATTCTTGGCCTGTCAGAAGAAGACCTAAGGATACCACAGGTTTGTTTGTCAGTAAATTCTTGAGTTAAAAAGGACATAATAATTCACCCTCCCAATTTGTATGAGCAGAGCTTAAAAACATGACTTGTCAGCCTTCCAGTCATCTGGGACAACTACAATGTAGATTTCCCTGCAAGTACCTTATCCTCAAGTTGCAAGCTTGATTTCTTTTTTCAATGTTTTCGGTGTGTTCCTGAAGTAGGGCAAGCCCTTACGTACACTGTACATTTATATAGCATTCTGTCATATTATAACAAGTGGTTAAAAACCAGTCCCACTGGATGTTTGGATCCAATCCAGAAGGAGAAGCAATAATGCCAGGGTTTTCATTTAGTTTTAAGTAGGATGAAACCCATAGGTGAGTAGGCAGGCAGAAAACAATGCAGTGAAGTAAACTTTTTCATGTTCAAGTTGAAAGCAGGCATGCGCTGACTCGTTTGTACCCTGTACATTGTTACATATTGTTCTTCAACAAACCTTGGGGTGAGGATACTTTCTGGAACAGCACATTGCCTTATATTTTACACAGCTTTTTAATAATCTGTTTCTACAGAAGATGCATCGAGCAGTGATGAAGAATTGAAGCAAATCAACCGAGAGCTTTCATCAAAGAAGTTTACAAATCAGTTGAACAGCATGACTTCTGGAAGGAATACTGGAGGTGGAAATAGACATCTCTTAGGTACATTAGAGGAGAAAATTTTCCATGTTTATTTGGATTGAAACACTATGAATGCGTGGAAATGAACAATCTTTGTGAACATAAGCTGTAGCCAAATGTGTGTGAATGAGGAGTATAATATTTTTCTAAAGATGTGTCCTGCTTTAAGCAGTCACTGCTGTTGGAAACAGATAAAATTTGTCGGTTGCTAAAATTTGCTTATTCAGGGACACCGTTAATGGTGGGTTGACTAAAGCAATGCATATTGATTGAGTCAAGATTCTTTAATAATAAATAATAGAAAATATTTTTTGTGTTTCCTTACAGTTAGAAGAACCTGGCTTTTTGTGAAATTACATACTAAATTTGTATTTGCTTACAGAACAAAACCTTAAAAGGTTGAGAGATATCAATGAAGAAATACAAAAGCTTCGGATGGTTAATTCACAGAGAGGGTCAAGAGAGGTACTGTAAACATGGAATCTAGTGTAAAAGATGAGATATGAAATGGTGGGGTGATTAATTCATGGGTACAAGGGGATTAAAGTTACACAATACCTTTGTACCTACATTGATTTCAGGGAAACTACCATAAACTATATATCAATGGAAAGGTTTTGAATTGTAGAATTTGAAAAAAATATCTGCTGTGATGTCCATCCGTTTTCTGAGAAGAAATGAGCCAGTAAACAGAAAACAACAGATTGTTTTTCTGCTGAATTAATTGGGTATCAATTGTAAACACTAAGTGTGTCAGGGTTTTTTCTGTATTCCGATTGTTTATCTTTTTATAAACCTGTAAAGTTACAGTTCCTGACATCGTTGCATTTGCAGCTGATAAAAGAGAAATATCCAAAATTTTTAAAATCCCTAACATACTTTTTTCCTCAATGCTTAATGAATACTCTGGTCAAAGTTTGTTACAGTCTTTCCCGTAAAACCGTGAACACCAGAAATGTTTATGGAATGTTATTGTGTTACAAAGAAAAAGCCAATCAGGTGTGAGAAAACTAAACCGCAAACAGCAACGGTCATTAGTTTGTGGTTTTGAGGTTTGTTCGCATGTCCTGAACTTTGCTGCGATTGGTCACTACACAATAAATATTCCAGAAATTTTTTCTGGTGTTCGCGGTTTTACGGGAAAGACTGTAAAATCCGTCAATTTTATAGAGATGGCATTCTCTCAAAAAACTCAAGCGAGTTGCCACCGTTTGATGATTTGTAAACATGTCTCACCTTACCTGAGATATCCGTCAGCAGAATTTGCTGCCAGCCAATCAGGTGAAATGATTTTCACGGGAATTCTAGGACAATAACAGTCACGTTCTTCTTGTTCACTTGTCTTAAATGCATTGACACTGTACTCAAAAACATCTTTATTTGGTGTAGGTTATTTTGGTGATGTCTTCAATCATAACCTCAAAGTTTGTTAACTCTTTCCGGTTTGGTCTTGTAATTGCTTGAAGTGTCAAGCGGCGATTTGTGCGTTCTTCAAGAAGGTTCCACATAAGATACCAATGAAATCAACCAAGGCAAATCCAAATGATTTTTGTTGCATATATAAATGTTGAAATCGTGGGATGATCAAAGATTATTCTTTGCCATTTAAAGAAACAATTCTGGGCTTCCAAAGACATAGAGATTATGCCATGGAAAGTGTGCATGAACAATTTTTATTCACGAGTTGCTATGCATCTCATTTCCTTTAAATTTCTGAAGTTTTTATATACTTTTCATAGACATATGAAACATTTATTTCTCTTCTTATATTTATTTTATATTACTGATGTAAACTAACTCTGTAAATTGTGCAAAATAAAAAAAATTGAATGAAGTTACATGGTCAATTGACAACTGTCAAAACAAGGTATCGGTTGACCAGTATCACATGACCATAATCACAGGCTCAGGTTTAGAGCTCAGTGACTGCTGACCAGTTATTGGTTTTTCATTGAATCATGGGCTCAAGTCCAAATTTTTTCCTAGTGATGAAGAAAGGATTTTGGTCTTCAGCAGAATTTCTGTGATTGCAGTCGACTGTTTATTTTGACTGTAGAATCTTTCTTGAGTAGTTGCATACATTACACAAATTATTAAGAACAACCAGCAAAAATATACGGATTTCCACTTGTTGGCATGACTAAATCCATATAATTACATGTACATGGTGTCTGACAAATACTGACAAATACAGCAGGCATGTATTTTTCCACTTCTCCTCATGAATCTTACAATCAATCAAGCGTTGAGTGACACTTTTACTTTGCAGGCCAGCAAAGGTGGAATGCAGGGAAAGCATTTGCGCCGGTTGTCCTGTCCATCATTAAGTGGTCAGGACCTTCAACAAGCCCATGTTATCGCAGGTAAATATCTTTTAATATTCATATTTTTCGATGTGACTTGTTTGTTGCTAAGCTCTGAACATCTTTTCTGTTCATTATGCTGTTGTTATTACTATTATTAGTTTATCATTCTCATTCTATATTAATTCAGGGTCCAATATTAACTTTTTGATCTTGGCTTCAGTTGGCAATTTAATAATGAAATAGTTTTGTCACCAGCTAGGAATTTGTAGTCACCAAAATTTTTCGCCGGAACTTGCCACATTCGTAGATTAACAGGAAAATCCCTTTCAGAATTAGTGGCAAGATAAAAAGTCAGTTGTTGGCTTGGCTGCAAATCAAAGTTAATGAATATTTGACTATGAGATATTTGCCTGCCATGCGCGTACCACGGTGAAGTAGTCTCGGAAATGGTTAGCCACCTACTGGTGGCAAGTTGTAAACTTCTGGTAGCCAGTGCAACTTTTTAAGTCACATTGGTGACTAGGAAGGTGCAATTTGGGGAACATGGTACCATTATTTTGGTGCTGAAAAGAGTATTTTTTCATTATTTCTGCAGGGGTGAAATTAAAATTATATCCTTTTTTATGGCCTTAGGAATAAATGCTAAAGATGACAAACTAGTCATGAATGGTACTGTAGAACAAAAAGAGAAAAAGCACAGCACCCTATTAACTGACAAGTCAAGAATCTCTCAAACTAAGGAGATTATTGCAGAAAGAACAAAGGAAATAAACCAGAGACAGGGCAATTCATCCAATACTACAAACAAAAAACTTCTTTCTGTTGACAATAAAAGTGATGTGCGACGGACACACAGTTGGGGAAAACGTGAAGAAAGACCTGGATTGACAAAGAGAGTGAGCTCAAGCTTGGATGATTTAACAAAGGGCATTGAAGATGAGGACAAAGTTGAAAATGATAAATCTCATGGCAGAGTACAAGCTCTCAAAAACAAAAGACCTATTTCGTTAAATCTCGAGACTCCCAAAGAAGAGGGAAACAGACTTGTGGATATTTTAGACTCTATAAAAAAAGCCAGTGATGGGAAACAAAACATGGCCAAGTCATCCAGCAATACGTCAATAACATCACTGAATGATGTTGATGTCAATGTGAACCATAAAGATGGTGGGCTTTTGGGTCCAAACAGAAGTAATCTTCAAACCAAGTCGTATTCATACAGCTGCCTAGCTGACCTTAAACTTGGAGAAGATGGTAAGTCTACTTTTATCATAACTTTCAGCGAGGAGGCAAATTGGCCTAATAAGTGATGATGAATTGCATCTCAAAAGGAGAGGGGTGAATAGGTTCACGAATCAATGGATTTAGGCTTAAAAGCACACGCATTGCGGATTTCAGCGGAAAATTAACCTGATTCGCGGATTTTGAAAATGTAGTGGATCACAGATTAGCTGAACATTTTAGCTCGGATTCCTGACTCTGCATGCCATGAAGTTCGGATCTTGGCCTTGGCGTATCTTCAGTCTTGGTCTCAGTGTTATCGTTTTGTCCATTTTCTGTTTGGAAGAGCTCGAGACCTGAAACCCCTGTTCTACATTAGAACTGTTACAAAACGAAGCAATGAAACAAAACCTCTTGAAAATTTACATAAAGAACAACATCTACCCTCCTTTCAGTCAAACTATTACACAGAAAGTTTCAAGGAATGTGGATACTGATTTGAACGAAAATAGTGGCAGATTGACGGATTTAGCCAAAAAATTGCACGGATTGGCAGATCCACGTACCCCTATTCACTCCCCTCCAAAAGTAGTTCTGAATGTCTCACAGTCTCACTTCTTCTTTGTACATGAAGCTGATTTGGGGTCTTAATCTCAGTCTTGCAATCCAAAACCTCCAAAAGTCTTGGCCTTGTATGGTAAAGAAAATCACTGTCTTGCAAAGTGTTCAATTTGTCATTAACATAAACAGTTAGTGTGTTGGACTCTCCCAGGGATGCACACTTCTGCAGTTCAACCCTGGCAGCCTGCAGTTCTTCTACCTCTTTGTAAAACTGGTTTTCAGTAGCAAAAGAGACAGAACCAGAGTCATAATCAGAAGTACAGTAGCATAGCGATCTAGTTAGATTCATACTGACAGAGTGGTACAGAGTTTCTGACTCTGATTTCTCATGTGATCACACAGCGGCCATGTTGAATCCCGAGGGATTGAAAACTTTTGTTTTGCCATGCAGAAACTCGTTCTCAAACATTTCAACTCGAGGCTCGGGGTACAAAATCTATTGTCTGTGGCCAATATGGCTGCTACACGAATAAGGCCCATGGAGCCATACACAGAATTGATAGAAAATGAAAAGTTTCTGATTCTTCCAACTCTAATTCTATCGGGTTTATGACTCCACTCTTATGGTGAGAACTTTTATTTTCACTTGGCAGTAAGTGCTCTACCAACTCTGACTAACAATCAGATTATGACTCTGGTTGTCACCTGAGGAATACAGCCTTAGGCAAAACCCGCTCAAAATGCAACTCCCAAGTCAAGCGTAAAAATGGGTTGTGGTAAATTGTTGGGGTAACCGGACAAAATGCTGTAACAGAGAAAGGAACTACTCCTCTCCTGAAGTTACATTTTGGTTGATGGTTGGTAAAATGGTGATTTAATCAATTTTTGTTTGAGTTATTGGAAGGTTCAAGAAACTGGTGGGGGGGGGGGGGGTTGGGAGAAATTTGGGTTCCATTGTATATAGGATTGGAAAATAAACATTGTTAGTTTAAAGGAGCTTGGTCACAGATGACACAGTTTGAAAAGTTTAGCCTAAATTTTTCAAATTTGTCAATTACAATGCTTCTCAATCTTCCTCCTAGTTCAGTGGTGTATCTTTCATGTTTTCTACCCTAGTAAACAACTATTTCAAGGTTTCTTTTGATTTGAAGGCAATTTGATGCATTGCCAAAACTGACTTTATTCATGGGGACTGTGCCCCTTTAGGTTTGTTATGACCCGGTTGAATTTACTCTTGAAATGACAACTCTTACCATTTTTGCTTTTTCAATGCTGTGTAGAAAATAGGGCACTACAATGTGCAATGTACTAGTCAATCAGCCGTTTAGAAAATTCCCTGTGTTGTTCACATCCAGTACATGTACAGTATGTTGTTTCACTGGAGATTAATACAAAACCATTACAATAAAATTAAGAACAAGTTTTTTGCAGGAAACCCTATTGATGATAAGAAACCTGGGTGAGTTATGTACTTATCTTTTATAAGCTTCATGTCTATCATTAAGTTGGTTTATATTTTTTTGCCCTTACCTTTTTGACATCCTAATTGTTATTCTGTTCTTTCGTATTTCATCCCTTACCCTACACCTTATCGTAGAATGTTATTTTCATTTTTATTGGCTGCTTTCAACCATTTTTGTTTGTATTAAGCCATCCCCTTATTTTTTCGTTTATTGTCGAATGTGATTTTGGGTCAGTTGGTCAGAAAAGAAAAAAAGGGCCCCCAAAAAGTTGCAGAAAAAAGAGGATGGCCTTGTCTATATCCTGCATTGTTTTCTTTAAAGGTATCTCACTTTTGCTTTTGTTTAAAAACAAGTTCTCTTTTGGTAACTGTCCAAGACGTGGTATCCTGAAAGTAATTGTTAAAATGCAGACCCTCTTAATCTCTGTGTAATGACTTGTGTGTAAATGGGCTAAGTATTACTAAAGCAGACAAGTTACAAAGCTGGTGTAAAGGCAGGGAAAGTGCAGTAACATACACTTCAAGTTGTTTTATACTGACTAATATCATTATTGTTTTGTGTCAGACAATTGTTTCATTACATTATTATTTTGTTGTAGATCTCAGTTTAGCCCCGAGGTTCAGAAAAGAAACCTATCAAAGGCAGAGACTCAGATGTCTTTGCTAGACTTCCTAAATGACGAGTAAGTTTTGTTATGTTTCAGATTTTGTTATTTTTAAGCTAATGATGTATTATTTTAAGGAGGTTATTTTGAAACACATACTTTAGTTGTAAATGTAAAATTTGTCAAGTACCGACAACAAAGAATTCAACATACAGTTTAAATATAAGTTTTAGTGTTAGATTAATGTGTTGTTTAAACCCATAAAATACATGATCTAAGACCATGATAAAATAAAGTGTTTAATGTAGAGGATATCCTAACAGTTCATTACAATTAAAAAGGCTGTGCCCTCCCTCAGAATTTTATCAACAAAATAACCAATAACAGTAATAATAAATTAAAAATTAGCAATATTTATTTTTGTTAGAAACTAGGAAATTATCATTTTTTCAAACACTCACCTCCACTTCACTTTTAAATAGTTTTTACACTTCTTAATAAAACATTTAAAATAACCAGCACGTTTTGTTGTGTTTACCACCGTTTTCTTGTTCAGTCAAAAAAGACGTCATCTGCACTTAAATACTAAAACAGCAAAGAAGTGGTATTCGCTGCATGCTCTAGCTACAATAAGGTATTGTATAACAGTTTGTTGCAGAGAAGTTTTTAAATAGGATTGTCAGTCATTGAAAAACTAGCCTGCGAAAGCAGACGAATTTCCGGCTGTTGTTTCACAAGAGCCGAAAAAACCGGATGCTCTCACAGGCCATTGGAAACCTGCTCTTTTGAAATAGCAAGCCAACACTGAAGTCTAAACATTTTAATCGAATTTTATATATTTTAATCTATGGCATTAAATTGAAATGAAATGATAAAAAATTGATGACCTATCTTAAACTGAACTAAGCATGTTTGCTTCCTATTTGCACTTGTGAGTACATCATTAGTCAGTCTGAGAGCATTCAGAAAAAAAAAACAATTAAAACAACCTCTACAACTATAAACCACACCCCTCAAGAGTAAAGCCTGGTTCACACGTGCGACGTAAATGCAAATGCAAACGCAAACGGAAGTGACGTTCACACGTAGAACACAAACGCAAGGAACGTAAGATACGCAGGCGCAGTTGAAGGCATTTTCCAAGATGGCGGACGACGCTGCGTTTGCGCTTGCATTTGCGTTGAGCTCGGTTCACACGTGTAAAACGCAAACGCAAGTGCAAATGCAAATGCAAGGAAAGGAAAATTTTTCCATTCCTTGCGTTCGCATTTGCGTTGCCCCGGTTCACACGTATGTTTCCTTGCGTTTTGCATTTGCAAAGATCTCCTTTTTTCTAGTTATTGTTTCTTTCTGTTTTTGAGCTTTTTTTTGTTAGTGTGGGTTCCAAAAAATCCCAGATGTTCTAGCACTGGACAAATGGCACCATTTCAGTTTTACTTAGGTTACGGCGTGCAGTTTGTCTTGTTCAGCTGAAGCGTTGTCACACGCTATATATGTTTGAATAAAAGGATTACGCCAAAATGAAAGTGGTTGGTATAAAATGAGGAAAAATGGTCTGCTGTTAAGACTGCAGCTCTTTTTGTATCAGGGAATCTCAAGATAAAGCTCAAAACAGATTGTCGCTGGAAGAATTTCTGGGCGAAAAGTAAGTGTACTGAAAGTTTGATGTTTAGAAAGGAGAACTTGTAAATGTGCAGAAAATGTACAGAGAAATCCTGTTTTTTTTCCCAAATCTCTCAAGAAATCGAACCAAACGTTGTATCCGTTGGCGGTAGAACACTTCAATTTTCACCCGACCCCCGACCCGAACTCCGCAACGCGACCTCTCTTTTCCCCTCCCCGCCCCCGATTTCTCAAACAAATTTTAAATTCGCTTGGAGGTTCGAGAAATCAGGTTTCCGTTGCGTTTCCTTCAAGTCTTGTATCCTAGTCGCACTGGTCAACTAAACCTGTTCAGTTAAACAGACATAAAAGCTCCACTCAAACTAACAAGTGTTTTAAAACAGTCCCTGCTTGTGCTTTCGTCATGATCTTTTTATTTCTTCTTATTATTATTTTAACAAAACAAAGTTAATTTACAAGACTAAGACTACAACACTAACAGAACGGCTTTTACTTGAAGAAGAGCTAAACCACAAAACTAGTGTAACACTTCAACAAACGAGTTAGTTAACAAAGCAAAATACACCATTGCAGTGGATAAGAAAAGTACCTTAGCCTAGAGGGGGTAAGTTTCTAAAGAAACTGTGGTGCTGCGTCGGTGGGAAGTAGAACAATATAATCGTCACGATCATTGAAACCTTAACAAAGTGTTTTTAATGGAGTTTTTCTAGCCGATGTTAAATAAACAGTTTAAGCTTTAATGTAAACGAGGTATGTCTGTAAACTGTTCTAAACCGCTTAAATCTTCGCCAAGTCCTTTTTCTGTTTAATGAATCTACAATACCGGGCAATTCTGAAGTAACGAAAAAGTGACCACACGCAATCATTGGGTTTTCTTAAAACCCGTCTTCATGCAGTCGGACCAGCCTCTGCTCTACGCCATTGTGACACCAATATGCATATTGACATGCGATGAAATCTACATAAAAATGTCC
Source organism: Blastomussa wellsi (assembly GCA_947652115.1). Classification (NCBI taxonomy): domain Eukaryota; kingdom Metazoa; phylum Cnidaria; class Anthozoa; order Scleractinia; family Plerogyridae; genus Blastomussa; species Blastomussa wellsi. The sequence goes on from OX393563.1 coordinate 10,957,441, forward strand.
ACAGTTGTACCTAGAAGTAATAATAACTTGACAGTTCCAATCCCGACAGGCTGCCAAACTCGAAAGTAGATATCTGCCTTTTGGAATCGTACTCCGATAGTATAATTTTTATCGTTGTCCTGGAGTTAGGGATATGCGGAGTGGACTTTTCAGCCTTGTGTTGAGATGTTTGTAATGTTATATTGCTTGTATTGCAGTGGTCCAGACTTGAGTGCTGACGATTCAGAAGAAGCAGAAAAGGTAGGATACGGGCGATACTGGAGTTATTTAATGTACATGCAACAACAGATCATGATATTTGTTCAACCGTTGTTCTTGGTACATACGATTTATTTCACCAAGATATCTTCAAGGAAAGAAACAAAATAAACACCTGTTAATGTAAGCAAACATTTCACTGGTTTCGTTTATTTCTAAAAAACCGTCTCCGTTTTATAAATCGCCTTCATAAGTAGACAATGATAAACACTTCCCTTGTTTGGCCTCCTATGGCCTAACCCTGCATTTGGAAAACCACAGTTTTTGTTTTTGCTGCTTAATTGTAATTGTGAGTCCTACTGTCAAGTGTAACTTTTCAACAAACATGTTGAGAGGATCGTGTTTCATCTGTTTTCTAATCTGTCTTGAAATTCTCGTTCAAATGAAAGCTGTTGTTAAACATGCAGGTCATGTGGCTTTTTGCCCCTTTTCGATGTTTTACAACAGCTATTTTCGATATTTCCAATTTTGAACATGAGAGCTCCTTGTAGTGGGACAGAAAGTTGTTCTTATATTTCTTCACGAAGCATAGCATTTCTGACATATCTTACCATTATGTATTTTGTAATCCTATCCTGAGCTGACTTTCACCAGCTACCTTTCACATTGCAGGAAAAGCCTGAAGCTGGAAAGGGGCTTCGTCGGCTTAGCATGCTGTTTGGAAATAAGTCGTCATCCAAGGTACCAAACTTGTTTTCTGTGAAGTAAGAAAATCAACATGTCAAGATGTCGACATGGGCTGACAGTGATAGAGATGGCACAGAAAGATTGTTGTTGATGTTGTCAGACTAACCACAGTAGAGTGTGGAAGATTGGAGGCTCTGAACCTCATATACAGAATTTTGTTAAACTTTGCTATAAAAAAGTTCTTATCTTCTGATCAAAATTCAATGACAAAAAATATCGAGCTCGTTTTTGAGTTACTAGCTGTTAAGGCTAAAATTAAGGGTGTATTTACAAGGTTATACTGTTGCTATGGTTACTATTAATGTGAAGAAAATTATCATAACTTGTTCACCAGTCATTAGGTATCTATTTGATACCATAATTGTTACGTCAACTCAAAAAAAGATTCGTAGTATTGGTCCGTCAAAGTTGAGGTCCTGAAAAAACCAGGAAACAGTTTGGAGCCACCTTAAGCAATAGCATGAACTCACCACACCTGTCGTTCCCTCATCACGACTCGATTGCTGCTCCAGTTCTTCCCCGTCTGCTGCATTTCCACGCTACACTCCGCCGGCACGTGATTTTCGAACAGCCCCTCCTTCGCTTTCCTCTGCCAGCATCTTCCAGTTATGTGTTATTTTATGTTATCCCAAGCAGTGCTACATCACAACATGTTCTTTGTTGTTTTCATTTCAGCAATTAAAGAGAGAACTTCCAAAGCTTCAGAAGGGAAGTAACAGAAGTAGTTTACGAAAAGACAAGAGCTTCTGTAAGTAAAGTGCAGTTGAACCTAACGGAAATTGAAAACGAAAAACGAAAAACTGGTCTGAGCGAGATTTACCATTGCACCACATCTGGGATCTCTCTGGATTTATGCAAATATTTACGGGGGAAATCAACTCTAAGAAGGGCTGTTTCGGGAGTAAATCAAAATTCTTCCGGGAATCTGAAAATTTTACCGGGAATCGGGAGACTTGGAAAATGTTCCGGGAAACATGAAGTAATGGAGTTAAAATTTTGGGAATTTCGAGATTTTGGGGGGAATTTCTCAAAATTATTCGGGGTTATATTCCAGATTTTCGGAAGGACTTTTATTTGCACACGGTACTGCTCAAACAGCGTCTGTTAGAGCTGTCATCCCCCGTTATATTTCAAACATTTTCGTTCGTGTTAGGAGAGCATTTATTTATTTAGCTTTATAATTTACATAGCATTCTGCGCGCTTGTTTTATCAGAGTATAAAACACAGAAAAAGCGTCGTGTTTTATTGCTTTTCGTCAGCTTTGCTCAAGTGAAAATTCGCTAGACATGGTAGAGAACATTTGCTTTGAAGAAATTCCATTCAAAATTCTGAGTCAAGCTGCAGAAATTGTTGAGGAAGCCTGTAAGTTCGAGAGGAAAGTAGAAAAACCGAAATTAAATTGCACCAGTAGCGTGCGTGTTTTTTGTTTTTACTCGCGACGTATAATAATAATATGTATTATACTGTCACAAAAAACAAAAAAATCCGGACATTTGAGAACACTCGAGAAAGGTAGAAAACACTCTTTTGTGGCTCGTGTTTTCTACATTTCCCTCGTGTTCTCAAATGCCCGTCGTGTTCTATGACAGTATGATAAACCATTAATTGATAAGGACATGCACTTGCGTTACTGCGTGACGACTTAAATTAACTGCTGCGGCAACCTCGTTCCCAGGGTCTCTCTCTCACTGTCCCCTGGAGCGACGATGCTGCTGCTGCGGAGCCGCTTTAGACTGCTGTGTTTACTGTTATAATATTTATCTGTGATCTGTTCATTGCACCAGCACGTAACAAGGACAGTGAAGACAATAAGAAGGAGGCTGTTGAAGGCAAAGAACAGTTGAAGACTGCGCTGGGACGGAGAGCGTCAGGTGTTACAACAAAAATGTCTAAACCATTAGAACAGGTATCCAACAGTCAACTTGTTGTACATAGTTGCGTCCCAGAGGTTTTGTTCTTGTGCGGTTTTGCCCGCAAAATTGTCTCTTGTTTTTTGGGTAATACAAGTTCCTCACTCCATATTCTCAGTTTAACAGAATTCACCGTGATGTTATCTCTTGTCGTGTACAACTGGTCTCGCGGTGAAATTGTTGTTATGTCAGGCATCATTTTCATTTTCCCCTTTTTGGTAGAGGGTTTACTGTATGTCCCAGGCTTTCACGATTTCTCTCGTCATCCTCGTCACACAGCCAGTTTCACTTTGATCGAAGTAGAAATTCTCCTAGGCAAATTTCATTCATACTTGTTCCATGAATTTGATGGAATATCAAGCTAGTGCCCCTTCAGTTTACGAATTCCTTTATTCTCACCTGTCTGCTAAGCAGGGAATCAATACATTAAAAGACGAAGTTAGATCACTGTGGAGATTGTTACGAGTTCCACGCCAAGATTTTTAAAACGTTTCTGCTCGATTGCTCAGTTCAAAATTTGCACTTGTCAATGTTGAGATAAAATTGATTTGTGTTTGTTCCAGGTGCCGATTCTCCCTAACCCTGGCTTGCTAACACGGGCTGGCCGAGGGAGCACTGTGTCTTCAAGAGCGAGCCTGCATACCAAGCCGACCTCCCCCCTGCCGTTTAGAAGGTAAACCTTGACGTTCAGGGAGTGGTGCCAGTAAAGATACATCCATCATTTGTAATTAATGGCTGGATTGCTTGTATACCTCAGTAACCAGTGTCTTTTGTCATTTCTAAAGCAGGGGCTTCACAGTGGATGACGAGAACAAAGACAAGGACAAGGGGAAAGACAAACCAAGGTAAGGTGATGGTTGTACAGTGAATCCTCTGTAATGTCGAAATCCGCGTGACCAGCTATAAAAATAGTGATAGACAAGTGAAATTTTGCCATTTTGTCTGACGGGAACCGTCTTTGCCCTTGTGAAAATAGTCTTCTTCGTCACGCAAAACGTGGGAAAAAGAGTTCCTTGACGACCCAAAGAATATTTTTGGGGGACCTAATTTTGAGTTCACTTTCAGTGTTTTAGAAGGCGCGGGTTGTTAGTATTATAAAAAAAATATTCTCGGCTTCACTGTATATCCTGTAAGTCTATTGTGATTTTATTTTGTTAATACAGTTACGTAAAAAACAATCACGATAGGCTACAGCCTAGACTAGTGTCTTTTATTGCTGCTGCAACAATGTGGCGTTAAAAATCGTCCGGCGTGCCACGTTAGACGACTTTCGGCTCTGTTTGTCACGTATAATTTAGTATACTGTTCTTCTTTCAGTACTAGCGTATCACCAGAGGCTTCTGGAGACGATGATGACGACGATGAAGGAGGTGGGTGCCCTGTAACCACTCAACCAATAAAAACATTGTTTAGATGCATGGTTTCTTCCAGCAACCCTAGAACGAATCGTTGTCTCAGTAGCATGTGAACCGGTATTTATGGGTATATAGGGGCGAGAGCAACGGCTGACCAGCGAAAGGAGCTAAGAGGAAGGATAACCAAAATTACCTGCAAAATTGATAAGCCTCGACGTCTCCTACGCCTCGTGATGCTGCCTTGTGCTCTCTTGTGCATCATTCTGTCCCTTTACCGTTTCCTCATTCGAAACCAGGATCTCATGCTGTTAGGCCAATCCGCTAAACACGTGGTGCACGTGACTCACGAATGCACGTTTTGATTGGCTGAAAGACATTGAAGTACAGAAAAGGTCGCGTAGGTAGTTTTCTGTCGGCAAACCCATCTTGTTCGTGTCGTTATATACAGTCGCAGGAAGTTGCCGTGACTAATAAACGTAGAAACAGCTGAGAAAAGCGAGTATTACAGTATTTCTCGTTCGCCCTGATCCCCTTTCGTGTTCTACAACTGTCTATTCCTTGAAGAGAGACGGTGTGTCACCTATATTTCGACAAAAAGCACCATTCTGTTTAGATTTGCAAGCGTATCGAAATGTAAATCCATCACTTGTGCACCACTTGTGTGTTAATCACTTGTGTGTTAATGGATTTACATTGCCACTTTAACAAATTTCTGTTTTTCTTGTCTCTCTCTAGAACTTGGCGATGAGGTGAGTGTAACAGTATGATCACTTGACAGCACCCTAATCACTCTCAGTTTTCACTGCAGGTTTTGTTTCGATGCATGCAGTCTTGATTTTTCCCAAAATAATCTTTGTTCGCGCAATGGCGACCTTAAGATACCTCGTTTTCAGTCTACGGATGTAGATAAATAGTCGTACTCTTACCCGTACATAAAAAGGACTAAAGGACCGTTCCACCCGAATAAAATGTGTAAGGGACCCGGTAGTAAAAATATGTCGTTCCCAAAAACGAAAATTATTATTCCACGTACCTGGAAATCGGGGAATCTTGCGGTGGATAGGATACCTTCAGTTACTGTTCTGCAGTCGTTTGTCCATTGTCTAAGTTGCGTCTTTGATACCTTCAGTTACTGTTCTGCAGTCGTTTGTCCATTGTCTAAGTTGCGTCTTTGATACCTTCAGTTACTCTTCTGCACTCGTTTTTCCATTGTCTTAGTAGCGTCTTTCACTTTTATTTAGTATCAAGGTGACCCTGATCTCGATATCAAAGACGAACCAGAGGCGTGGAGCGTTACAGTCGACAAGAAGGTGCACACGGAGAATTTTTTGCGTCTTGTTCTTTTAATTTTTGTTGTTCTTGATTGAACCTTTGTCGAAATTCAGTAGCAAATTTTAACTAAATCAGTTTTTCAAATGTTTCTCTTCGCCCATTTGGTGCTTCTTAGATTCGAAGTAGAATGAATGCCAAGGATATCAAGAGACAAGATGTTATTCACGGTGAGACTTGTGACTAATGTGTTTAGAGAGATGTTTTCTCTTGGTTATAATTGCATGCCCGTTGCCAGTGCGTTCTGGTCTAATTATATCATTCATGACTGAAGTAAATCGTCATCCGCACTCGTTACATCATGGGGCGCATATAGCAAATTAAAATACCTTTCAATTTTATTTTATTATTTTCATTTTCTCGTAGAATTGATTCAGACCGAAGTCCATCATGTGAGGACTCTAAAAATCATGCAGAAGGTGAGAAAGAGCTTGTTCACAGGGTCTCTCTGATGAGAGACCCAGGGAACGAGGTTGGTTCATCGTCATCTTTTGAAACAAACAACATCAATTACGTCACCACAACTATACACTTAACAGAAAGAAGCGTTGCGTATACTATTGTTCCTAATATCGGCTGCGAAGGTCATTACACGATTGTCACACAATAGGTACAAAATATTGCTACAACTCCAAGACAAAAGAGAACAACTAAATTTAATTGGAAACGAAAATGCGAGAACTTGAAAAAATTAGACTAAGATTTTTCAAGTTGCGATTCATTTGGACTCAGTTTATTTACTAATCGGCGACCGCAACGCAACAACAAAATAATACTCTAGCGTGGTATAATTATAGCAAGAGTGGACGATTACTCTCAAGTTCCTGTTGATACAAAAATGGATTTGGGTTATTTAAATTACCCAGAATCCCGTGCTTGTCGTGTTTGTAACCATTGGGGAAGAAGCCGGTAAAAGTGGGATTGTCTTTCTTGTATTGCGCGCATTGTTGTACGGGGGAGGGGCAGATGCTAACCTAAAATGTTACAAACTAACGTCTTCTCTGTTTTGCAGATATTTTACAAGGGAATGTTGAATTACTTGCCGCAGGAAACTGTAGATCAGATATTACCGAGGCTGAATGATCTGCTTCAAATTAATGGTGAGAAACCAATAAGAACGTTGTTAAGCCTGTTCCTTTGATAACCTTACCACAAATAATCTTGGGTCTTCATTGATTTCTTGCTTGTGGAGGATAGATGTCGTGACGAAATCAAAGAAAATAAATTGATATGGGGTAGATTTAGTCGTTGAAGGAAAAGCAATTTATTCCATGGGAAATACAACAAAGTGTATGGCAAACATTTTATATTCTTAAAATGTATAAGATGTAATGGACTGGCATTTCATCCAAAGGGAATAACTCGATGCTTGATCAAACTGAAAAGCAGGGGTTTCATTAAGATTTATAGCAGGAGGACATCAGGATTTGGCACACAGTCATATGTTCTTTGTCGTCTAAGTCGTGTTGAAAGCCCGCTATTGAAAACAGCCAAGCATAGTTGTGCTCATAACTGGTCAATTGCCTGGTGCCCACCCTTAGATGAAACCACTGCAGAAGAAGTGAATGTCAGATATTGTGTAAAGATTCCGTTCAAAGTCTGTTCTGTTTCACCACTCTCTATACAGGAGACTTTTTAAACCGTCTGAAAGCAAGTGAAAACCAGGATTCAGTGGTGAATAGTGTTGGAGATATCCTGGAACAACAGGTTAGTAAAGAAAAGAACCGAGATGAAGTTTGTATATGTAGCTATAGCTGATAGTTTAGCAGCGGAGGTATGTTAATGATGCTTGCTTTTTTGCACACTTCAGTTTGGTGGAGAAAACGGTGAAAAGATGAAGAGTGCTTATGGCGAGTTTTGCAGCAATCATATGGACGGTGTGGAACTTTACAAGGTAACTATCTGTTGTGCTTTCTCTTACTGTTTGGGGCGGGGTTTGTTTGCTAGAAAATGAGTAAAAAGTAGATTCTGTGTTGGCTTTGTTCCTGTTCTGAGTTGAGGTGTGAGAACTAACTGAGGTGAACTTCAGTAGTGTAAAGCTTGGTTAGCTGAAGCAAAAAGAACAACACATTTTTCCATGCATTTTGAGTTTTAGTAATAGTGCTTTCGTCTTTTACCAACTTGTGCCATAGGCACATCGGTACATGCCATAGGCCTGTGGCATCCATTCTTCCAGTTCACAAATAGTGCAACCTCTCTGTACGGAAATCTCCTTATTATAGTTTATTACGGACGGTTCACTTGGTCCGAAAACGGAAACAAATCAAATACCGACACCTCCCTTTAATACGGACACTCCCCGTCCATTTGATGCGATAACACAAGTCATCGATTCTTTGGCTCATTCTCGTGCCCATAGCCCTTTTCGTTTCTCTTAGCCGGCGGGGCCTTGGCACGAGAAACGAAGGGCTCTGCTGGCATAGGATTTGCAGTCTTAGATTCTAGGACTTCCGGACTTCATGTATATAGTATTAATATTTCTACATGTTGTGTTCTGCAATATGGCGGCCGGCGAACATTTTGACTTCCGTTTAAGATTTCTTTGTTCTCAAACAGCCAATAAGAAAATTCATTTTTTTAATCCATGTCTCCAGAGCCCTTTGTTTTTCGTGCCAAAGCCTAGCTATGTCGTTGGCTTAGAAAGTCAAGTGTCAATACCCCATGCTTGATTTTTGCCTCACAAGTCGACTTTCTATTTTATAGAAATTATTTAGAACGGATAAGAAGTTTGCAGACTTCATTAAGGTACTTTTTCACTATTTTGTATTGTTTTAGTCTCTAGTAAGTTGCTTGGCTTCACCAGCTTCTGTATCTATGTTTTTAGAATTCTTCTTCATGTCTGACATTTCAGCAGAAAGGAACATGGCACAAGATTTTAACAGTTTTCTTTACTTTTGTTTCGCTTAGAAATGTAATATGAACAAGTTCTGTCGACGACTGTCCATCCCAGAATGCATTACGCTCGTCACCCAGAGGCTCACCAAGTATCCAATACTCATTGAAGCTATCGTGAAAACAACCAAAGGTACGTCACGATAGCATCCGGGATACCGTGAACTACAGAAAACAAACAAACATTCACACCAGGGGCCGAACATTTCACCGGAGATACTCAGTTCAATGTCTTGATTATTGGAATGACTGCCATTTCTAGTTGCCGGATTGTGTACTTCTCTTTCAAAGATTGCAGTATTGAAGCAGCTCTCACGAGCTTGTAAATCTACTGGACCTCTAGTGCAGCAGCTGTTAGCGTTTTGAGGGCTAGGGTCATTATTCCTGTTGTTTGCTCTGTTGTTGCCTCAATGGGTAGCGAGCAAGTCATGCGAGGGCTGCCAAAGATTTTTGCATATTATATATGTTACGGCGTCTCGTGGCTTCCCTTCCTGTTCAAAATCATTTCTCTTTTCAACTTGTTGGTTTTATTTTTCAGAGTCTAAACCTGACTTTAACTCACTCAAGAAGTCCATCATTCTAGTCAAGGTAAAGGGACACAGTCAGAGATGTTTTGGCTTTTTTAGTAATACGGCACCAAGACAATGATTGAAGTAGTTTCTCTCGAACAGGAAATGTCTACTAGTGAAAGAAGTTGGCTTCATAATCAGTTTTGAGCTATTTTCCGAGCCACAACGGGAGAACTTGAAAAAGCCAGGCTGCCTTTTTTTCAAATTGCGATCCAAAGCTCCTTCAGTCTCGCAGTAGTATCACTCCTCTCATAGCTTCATCACATTGACATAGCAATTTTGAACAAGACTTGACCACTATTTGTAGATTTCCAATGGTGTAAATACGTTTTTGGGGTCTTGAATTTTTCAAGTAATTCTCGGGACAATGTCCGTTTAATCTGTTTGGTTTTGCTTTTGATAGGAAGTTTTACAAAGTGTCGATCAGACGATAAAAGATAATGAAAAACAGAAGGTATGTAATGCAATCAACGCAAACTAGAAATCTCCTTTGCTTGGCTTTATTTATGTCCGTTATGTTTCACAAGAAAAGGAATATTTGGTCGTGGTAATTTAAAGCTATGTCAATGACGCATCATTTGCTTCCCCACTTACAGAAACTGCAGGACATGAAAATGAAGATGGATTTAAAAGTCACAGTGAACTTCAAGAACGGAAAACTCAAGGTAAAAAACATGGATAGGTCGACTCGATCAATAAGCCATGAAACTATCGGTAGGTTGCAGTGAAGGATTTTTGCGGAGGAAGGTTAATAAATCAAATCAATGGCCGTTTTCACACTAAAGACAAACAAATCGTCTGGACGGACAAATCGTCTAACGATTTGTTCATCTTTGTTCATCTGATGAGAATTTAGGTCGTACTTTAGTCGACTTTTTCTTCCCGGATGGACAAATCGTCTTCTAAAAATCGTCTAAAAATTTGTTCGTCCCGTTTTCACGTTTTCACGACTTGTCCGTCTGAGACGATTTGTCCGTCAAGTGTCGGCCAGTGTCAATTGCATTTTTTTTTGTAGAACATCGACTTTGCATCTAACACAAGTAAACTACTCCATGATGGTGCTTTACTGTGGAAAACAGCAAGGGGAAAACTAAGTGGTAAGTATTGACAACAACAACAACAACAACATTCTTTATTTGTACTCCCTTGCCTATTGCAAATTTCAAACAATATTGAAAATAAAAATAGAGTACTGGCTGCCTGGAATAACCATAAGGGCTAGTGGAGCCAGGCAGCCAGTAGACAACATTAAATGGAAATAAATTAATGTTCAGCAAGATACACACATAAAAAAATGAAAAGAGGAGGAAAAATGCTGTTACTATACTATTAGGGAAGTCTGAAATAATTGAGTTAAAATATGACTAAAAACATTAATATAAGAAAAGGACACAATTTAAGAGTAAATATGACAACAAATAACATTATAACATTGTACCATAAAATGAGCAATGGGCTCATTGTGTTGTGTTGTTGGGTAAGATTTGTCACTCCCAGTGTCCCTTCTTTTCATGATAGAATGCTTAGGGAGTAGTTTGCCATGTCCCACCTTCCAATCCAGACAAATCAAGCAGAGCTGCAAATAACAATCAGACTTCCGACAATGGCCGATCAGAATTTTCCAATGTCCAATTAAACCCCAACTTGGTCGGCAGAATGCACAGGCAATTCTTTTGCCTTCCAATGCAGATGCCAATGTTTTGGGATGACAACACGATATTGAGTAGTACCGACCTCACTATAGTTTCCTAGTCAATTCTCATGGAGTTTACTTGTTTTAACCACTTACCTAATTTTACATTGTAGAGACCCGTGTGCTCATCATGGAAGACATGCTGGTTTTCCTTCAGGAAAAAGATCAGAAGTACAGCTTGCTGTCTCTAGACCAGAAAGTAAGAGAGTGTTTCATGTAAAACAATCGTGTCTTATTACCCGGCGTAGTCAATCGAACGAAACCGAACCAAAAACCAATCGAACCCAATCGTCCGATTGGAGTTCGATTGGTTCGGCAATGGAACATAATCGAACTGGAACTTTTTTGTGAGTTCGATTAAGTTCGATTACCGAACCCAATCAAACTCAATCGACGCGATTGGTTCGATTTTGTTCGTACTGGTTCGTGTTTCTGATTGTTGAGGTGTTCGATTATGTTCGATTGTTGAACTGTTCGATTACCGAACATTCGATTGCGTTCGATTGGCAAAATTTTTTGTGAGTTCGATTACCGAACGCAATCGAGCGATTGGGTTCGATTGGGTTCGATTACCGAACGTTCGATTGACTACGTCGGGGCTTATTACAAATATATGCCAAAGGGCACCGAGGGATAGCACGCTGTTGCATTGGCTTCAGACATTCTTTACCCTGGTCCCAGAGGTTTTCTTCTTTGGTTGAGAAATATAAAAAGAGAAAAACCGAAAGATTCGTGCCTCGAGATCTTTGGCCAGTGAGTGAGAGTCGGTTTAGAATAACAGTTTTGTCTTATCGGCGAGCTCTTTTCATGTGTAGTAAAAAACTTACTTATTTTACGATTTTAACCGAGGAAGCTTTTGCACGCTCCACGTGCACGTTTTGAGTATTGCGTGACTCCTCTCCACGGCTCATCATGTATTCCCTGGATGTACGTGGAGTCTGTTATTTCCCCGCGCATGCTCATCCTTTACATCTGTTCTTCATCTTCAGGCCCCTGTAGTCAGGCTTAAGAAGCTGATTGTGCGAGAGGTCGCTACCGACCACAAGGCCATATTTCTTGTGAGCACCAGTAAGCAAGGACCCGAAATGTACGAGATAGTTTGTGAGTCACCCGACGACAAGAAACGGTGAGTGTTTTCCCTCAGTATGAAACCTTTTTAATATAGATAATGGTTTGAGGAGTGTCTCATAAGGTCCTTTTTACGTGTGGTTTGTTTTTAGTTGGATGGAGATAATTCGTGAAGCTGTGACCAATGCCCCCGCGGAGGAAAGTAAGTGGACACAGTATTTGTTGTAAAATGGCTGCTTGCTTCCCACTTGTCAAGCGAGAAGAAATGAACGCGAGGATAAAGCCTGGCCACAGGGCCCTCCAGGGGCGGATCCAGGATTTTTCTCAGGAGGGGGTGCACCACTTAGGGACTTAGGGATGGCGTAACTGATGAGTGACGTAAGCAGAATACTGGCTGTATTAGAAAGTCGCAGATCATCTCAGGGAGGGGATGCGCACCCCCTGCACCCTCCCCCTAGATCCGCCCCTGCTTTCCCTGAAGCGCATTTTTGGCTTTTCCGTTCGACAATATTCTCGCAGTGTGGTATAATATCGGCTGAAACACAATGTATAGTAGTTACGCAGAATATCAAAGTCATTTATTTGATTGCAGTTCATCCTCCAAAATAGTCAATCTTTTGCGCTGTTATCCAATCTTTCAAACAATAATATTTTTATTACAATATTTTTATTGTAATAAAATAAGTTTATATAAATATTTTAAATACTTTTATTGTTCAACATTTGCGTTTTGCATCGCAGGCCGGATGCAGTAAGCCTTTACCTTTCTAATAACGCCATTTTGAAAAAAACAGTTGGAAATGTTAAGAGTATTCATTTCAGGTGTATTTCTTTTACTTTTTCTAGACCTTGACGACGGTCTTATTACCACAGCTGCCGGCGAGCGAAGGAAGATCATCATCCGAAGAGCCAACGTTCTTGTTGGTTGGTATTTTCATGTATAATTAATGAATTTGTCGTTCTTTTTCGGCCAATTGTTTTCGAATGTCGATCGTTTTCTGTGCACTGCTTTTGAGGCTTTACCAATGCCAAGAGATTTTGCTTTCTCGTTACAGAGCAAATTCAAAACAGAGAAGTAGAAGACGTGGATAGAGGAAAGCATTTGGCCGAGATGCAGGTATGAAGGCCTCACGATTTCACACACACACGTAGTTATTCACACGCAATAACGTGCAGCGCTCGCGCAATTATACACGCGCACGCTCATAAGGTAGTCAGTACACACATAGTCAGTAGGCCATTTTACAGTTCTGTGCTTAGTTACCAAGCCTTCGAGTGGAGGTGAGGCTGAAGGTGACCTTGTTTTGAAACAAACCCCCTTGCTTTTGATATGTAAATCCTTATGTTCTTATGCTAACTAGTTTTCATGTCAAGGACACCCAAAACCTCGCTTTCTTACGGAGGCCTGCTTACATTTCACAGAATGATAAACTTGTCTACCATGCACAATTACTAGCCTGCGTAGATAATGGCATTCCGCGACTTTGTACTTTTTTCGGCGGCGTTGTCCGCGAATGCTGAGTCGCTCGCGCCCGCTAATCCCACCAATCCTGCCGTTACTCATGCTACACAATTACACCCAATCACGCTTAGACATGCGTTAGTTATTTGTTGTTATTTGTTGTATTCATCTTCACATCCATCACATGCCAAGAATTCCATTCCTTATTCTCAGTTTCTTAGACTTCGCCGTCTTTGTAGTGACGACTCTGATTTTTCCTTAAAATCAGAGGAAATGTGCAATTTCTTCGACAAACGCGGCTATCCTGCTTCTGTTGTCCAAGCGGGCCATCATCGCGCCCAACAAATTGATCGACAGTTAGCACTACAAACGTCACAGAGAGAAAACAACGATAGAATACCATTCACCCTCACATTTCACCCTCACAACCACGCAGTTAAATCCATCATCCTCAAAAACTTTAAATTACTTCAAAATGATCCTGACACTGGTAGAATCTTTTCGCAACCTCCATTAATTTCATTCAAACGCGACAAAAACATAGGTAACTTTTTAGTCAGAAGTGCATTCCAAACTAGTGATCAACCCGGAACTTTTGAATGCGCTCGCGCACGATGCAAAACATGCCCTTTCATTCACAACGTTGACAAAATATCGGGACCCAAGCGATCTATCAAAATCACTGATCATTTCACCTGTACTTCAGCCAATGCCATCTACTGCATAACTTGCACTCTTTGCAAAAAGTTGTACATCGGCGAAACAGGGAGACGACTTGGCGACCGATTCCGAGAACACCTTCGTGACGTAGAGAAAGACGACAAAAATGCATCGAAACCGGTCGCGGGACACTTCAATCTGCCAAATCATTCTAAGCAACATATGGCAGTCTGCGGCCTTTCCCTTCACCAAGGAAACACGGAAAGCCGTAAAACTCTAGAACAAAAATTTATTTTTCAAATCGGCACTCTTAATCCTCACGGTATCAACGAACGCTTTTCATTCAACTAATTTATTCCGTTGTTTTCACGTTACCAGGCACCAGCCAATAGCGAAGCTCCATCTTTCTGCATATAAAAAACACACGACCCACAATTCCTTGATTCGCTCCGACGAAGGGCTAACGCTCGAAACGTCAGCAATTGAATCTCTTTACGGTGGCCAATTGACATTATCAACCCAGTTGATAAAACCAAATTATATCGTTTCACGCTAAGCCGAGTGTAGACATAAGAACAAGCACAGTCGAATCTCGTGAAAACACTTTTACTAATGGTCAGTTTTTTTCCTTTTTTTGTAAAGGAACTCGTCTCTCAAATTGAAGCCCTGGAAAAAGTGAGTTTTTTAATTTACGTCAAAGTCAGGGTCAATACATTTTTAATTGTGTTTTATTAACTTAAATTTTTAATAAACTTTTGCATTTATTTATCTGTCTTGTTTCTGTCTATTTTCAGTCCAAGATGGATGTCGAGAAAGGCAAGGAACTTGCAAAGGCTAAGTATGTCTATTTGCTAAATCGAGTAAGTTATAAGAGGTCCTCCTCGGAAACTACTGATGAGAAAATACTTATTGGCATCTGGTTGTCATGTTTGTCTTTAGGGAGTCCTTAGTGGCCGCTATACAGCAGGTGCAATCCACAGTATCCAGTGAGGAGCCATCGTCAGAAGAGGCCCAGAGTGATACTCAGGGGAGCACATCGTCCTTAGCTTTACCTGGGGGAGGACCCAAAAGAGCCGAGACTTTCAGCGGCTTCGACAGCAAACTAAAACCCGACAATTTAAACAAAGATAACATCAACCGAGCGAGCTCCATGAGAACTGAAAGGCCTGGTATGGGATTTCCGTCAAGACAGCTCCCAGGTGCTATTAGTCCTGTGGCTGGAGCGAGTCCAAAGATTAAACACAAGCGGCGATCCAGTGGTGGAGGCTGGTCATTCCTGTCTAAAGGCACCAGTAAAGAGGACAAGGAACAGACTGGGTCAACAGGTACGAGGAAACGGGGGTCCATGAGATCAACATTACGTGCTGTTGGGAAGGGGAGATTGGAGATTTTTCACGCGCTCAAAAAAGGCTGACGTTGCAAAGCAAAAGTGAATCCCTAAGTTCACAAAGCTGTTGCTGAAAAGCGGAGTGGGGGCCTGTACCTTACCCAGCCTTAAATGGGGACTCCTGTGGGTTCGTTTATAAGTCTTGACCCTCTTGGCATCACAGCGAAACAGACGGGTAACCATGGCTCGGTTGGCCTCTTATTGACTCCAATGTGTAGGTTTCTGATTGAATTTGAATGGTTGTTAAATCGAAGCCATGTGGGTTTTGTTAGAATGTGTCAAAGCACAGTAACCGAATTACAGCTAAGTGAGCCAACGAGCAGTGACTTCAAAAGAAGAGAAAACAGGGTAAAGAAATAAATTCTGTTATAAAAAAATAATGCATTGCTTCACTCAGGTGAGGTTAGGTTCATTTATAGGGAGGAGAGGGTCGGGTTGGTTACCTGTCGATAAGTGCTACTCATTGCTATGTCAGAGGGGTAGGGCTAGGACTCTTTCGAATCCTGTATTTGCATTAACTACATCAATATTCCTGTAGGTGATTTGGCTTCCGACTCGGCATCCTCTTCGCCCACTCAAACCCCTACACCATCACCGCTGCCTGAACAAGAGGTGAGAATTGTGTCCTTTGATTTAAAAGAGTAATAAAAGCAGTTTTCAATCGAGTGTCGTAAAGCAAATATGTAGCCGGTGCGAAGCGCGGGAAAACGTGCGCGAGCGAGTCATGATAGATTTTTCTTTTACTTCTGATTGGACGAGAAAGTGGCGCGAGTTTTCTAAACCAATCACTGTAAGCGTAGTAATGCAAAACCAAAGGAAGCGACACTCAAGTGCAAACTGATGTCGGTAATATATGCTGTGGTCGAAGTGAATGTAATGATTCCTGTCTTGTGGTCGAAATTACTTTAAGACACTCAGGTTAACAAAGCCATCCAGCGACTTAAGAAATCATTCAAAACAAAGCTTAAAGGGGAGCTGTCATGGAGAATTTGTTGCTTTCGGGTCAATTCTGCCAAAATCGTGTCTTGTGCCTGTTATCGTGCACAAAATGCTCCTGCAGAATTATCAAGAAGAATTGGAATGAACTTTTGGCAGGGCGAGCGAGCGAGCCATACGATATTTTAGTAATTTTTTTATTACATAGCTTGAAAACTTTACAATTTTTTTCAAGTTTCGATACATTTCGATCGTCGTCAACCTAATAGTTTCAATATAGTACTTTTCAAGTGATATAAGAATAAATAAATTGCATAAACATAACAATGTGTTTTACCCTAGAAACAAAAACAAATAAGTAAGTGGACCATTTGTAAATAGAGCGCCAGAAGCTGTGCCGTTCAATCCTTTTTTAAAGTCCAATCGCTTTTCCAGCTATCGAGATAATCTCCTTGGTCGTTCTTATTACAAATGCTGGGTGTGTTTCCTTTAATTTATTAACGAATTCATTCAATACTTCTCTGCATGTGGTCCACGTCCAAATACAAACAACACCAACTAATTTTACTTTGAACATTTCGCTTGTCAAAAAAAGTTAAAGGATTTTTTGATTCCAAAGTTTAGTTTGTTGCATTTTCGTTGTGAATGCTGCTAGATCTGTCTAAATCCTCCTAACGTTGTTTGATTTCTTTTCAACAGGCCGAACCTGGAACAGATAGCGACAGGTAAGCTATTAATACTGACTTACCTGTTTAACGCAAAAGGCTCTTAAAGCAGCTTGTGTCACTATCCAACTCCTAACCCAGACCCTGGTTATTCAAACGGAAGATTGTCGACAATACAAATTACGGTTTCCTCTGAAGAGTGTTTTTTTTCGGTAGACAGTTTCCCTCTTCAAAAAAATTGGGATAAGCTGCGATTGGCAAGGTCTACATATGAGCCTAGTGGCCCATCAGGCTGGAGCTTATCCCGGTTTCCGTAGCATGAAGCGACAGAGAGTATTTCTACTCCCCCCCCCCCCCCTGCAGGGTTATCCCCCAGCAGTGAATTCGCTGGTACCCATTAAAACACTTGGGTAAAAAGTGTCTTGCTCAAGAACACAACGCAGTACCCCGGCCGAGGCTCGAAACCGGACCGTCCGATCCGGAGTCCAGCGCACTAACCATTAGGCCACCCCGCGTCCCACTTAAGTTGCGATTGACTGGCGTCCAATCCATGCATGGTGACACCTGTCTTAATGTATTAAAGTTTTGTTTTGTAATTTCTTCAGTGGAGTGAAAAGTGCTCGTTTTAGACCAGTGCGAGAACGAGGCGACATGTCACCTCCACAGCAGATAAAGGATGACCATAAACACAGCAGGCTCAAGCACAACCTACCTCACGTGGCGTCACCGCGGACTCCTCGCCAGTCTCGCTTGCTTCCAAAAGACGAGGAGGGCAAGGAACGAGAGCAAAAAGACAAGAGTCCAGGCGCAGCTCAAGAAGTTATTTATTTCTGATAGGTGAGGCGAAGTGAGCTAGGAACGTGTGGTGGAACTTGAAATATGTGACTGTTTTTGTCACCGCAGAATTGCATTGTCATCTCAAACCGATCGCGATGTACATACTCTACAGCTGAACCATGAGGCCACTGGGATGTTAACAGAAAGATCTCTTGATAATTAAGCATTCCGAAGTTAGGATTATAGTACTGTATCACTTTCCTCTATCAGCTTTTCTTCTAATGGAGACGAGCAAGTGGGTGGTTGGAGATGGAGCTGGCTGGGGTGGAGGGGGCGGGGGAGGTGATGGGGAGGGTGGGGAAGGGGGACATCCCAACAGTCACATTCACTGATGATGCTCCTTTTATAAATTGACTGTCAAAACATCAAATATCTTCATTACTGATCTTTTCTTTCGTTCTTCATTACAGGTATGGCTATGACTGGACGTTTTTTCAGTTTCGTTTTGAAGATATTCACATTAACTAAACTTAGAAACATGTAAATAGAAGTGTGCGATCAGAGGCAAATAATGTACTTTATGAAATTCTTTTGTATAGTGACTTCGGTAACAAGACAATTACGACAACATGTAGTAGACCATCTTTTTAAAACAGCAACGGTGACAGTTTGACGACAGTGGCTGATTTTCCGTTAGTCACTATATAGAAATCGTAGAACACCATAATAGGGAATCGTGTTTGAATTAAATAGTAGAAAGTGTGCAAAGATATTAGCGGATCATCTTTTTCGTGCTCTTTTCAAATCTTTGTAGATTTTGTATACTTTCTCCACGCGTGAAAGAGTGAATAAATCATATTTTTGTACAATTAAATTTCTTGGTGTTTATCTTATTTCAAAGTGGGTCTCATAGCTCTGAGAGGGCTTTTCTCTCAGGTTGTTTACCGTTTACCAAAAAATTCCGGAAATTTCGGATCTGTTTTGCAAATGGTACACGCCAATCCCGAACGGAAATTTCCAATGGGGATTTTTGTTTTCCATTTGCACAAACCATCAACCAACCGGTTTCACCATGTAAATGGTAAACAACTTCAGTCTCTCAATGCTCAAAACATGATTATACGTGTTTGGGGGGTGTTTTTACATGTTTGGAGAGGTTCTATTAGTTTTTATCAAAAGATTTCGGTTACGGTTTTTTTAAATCAGCCCATAGATCCGGGCGTGGTCAAGTATTTTCAAAGCCCAGGATAATCGCAAACTATCGTTTCTCAAAATTTAGTAACGTTTCCTGTTTATAGTTTTCGTCATTCACTTCTGTAATGTTAAACAACGCAAAACGTTTATGCAAAAGAAATTAAGATCCCGGTGAATTTTTCTCATGGGAACTAAGTTAGCGTTTATGGACAGCACCCGACAGGGGGTGACGCGGAAGTCTTTGTTGAAGATTCCATTGTCGCCATGACAGGTGTGCATTCAGCGGGGTGCCTTCGTAAATATTTATGTAAAATTTAGCAATATTTAAAAGATACACTGTAGAAAGAAATGCCGTGCTTTCATCGCGGAAGCGCTCATTTCAAGTAAATGTTTTCGGGTTAATCTTCAAAATTTCGATTATTAAACCCAGTAAGTTTAAGCCCGGTTGCTTGATTTTGGTAGAACGCGTCATATGTTCAAAGCTTTACATATTAAAACCAGGGGTTCGGGGCGGGTTTGGTGTTCACTTCAAATTCCAACTTTTAAAACTATATTAAACCTTCACCATTTCATATTTTCCGAAATTTTACAAATCCTTTGAAAAAGAATATCTCTTCCCAAAAATACTCAAAAATCACCCAAAAACTTACAGAAAACCCCAAAACAGATTCATGAAATGAGTTTAAAGATTTGGCATTGCTCGAAACGCGCACGAGATATTTATGCTTAGCCACTGCAGGAGCCATGATGGGCTCCTGGCTAAGCCCGTGTTAAGCGGCGTAAAAGCAGCCGTCACGTGCACACAACCGCAATTTAATAAACGGTAAAACTAAAAGGTAAAACTATACAATATTATTCAGGTGCCAACAAGTATGTGTTCAAGCATTTAAAAGCCACCAAACGCATTTAGTGATATTCATTCGGTAGTGTGGGTAAAACAATATTGGAATGGTTCTTTGGTTTTATGCCAAACGAGACCCCACAGGACATAACCTCGTTTCTATGATCTGTCACGCATTGTCAAAACGAGCCAATACTTGGGTGGTTGAGTTACAGAAGCTTGGCTTTGCAGCCCAATCGTTCCTAACAGATTTTAGCCTTCGTAATTCAGTAAATCAGTCTTGTTTTAGAAATAAAGAGAAAAGCTAGCGGTGACGCAAAAGGAAAACACAGTCTTGAAAGCCAGTACAATATCAAACCCTTAACACAAGTGCGCACACTTTAGTCTAACCAGTGATGTCATGACGTGTTGCGTCTTTCCTCCTTCGCACTTTCTTCGATTCCAACCACAATACTTCCCCTTGTCTCTTTACGATTATTTTTCCCCTCCGCACCTTTAAGAACGGCACGAGTTTTAAAAATCCTTTCGATCCTCGCCTGCCGAAAGCGCATTTCATTCAGTTGAAACCGGACGTTCTAAACCCTCACGGTTTTGATCCATTGAAATTTTCACTTTCAACCGCTGGTATTTATTTTTAACCAGATATCCCATTTACAGTAACCTGACTTGAATATAATTCGGTATTATAAGAATGATGTCATATCCGCAGTCAAACTAAATGACAATGACGTAATTGTCCACATAATGGTACTTTATTCCTGGCAAGATTTCAATGTGTGAGCATTTCCGTCAGCTGTATAGTGATGATGGACCAGGATCGAACCAGGAGCAGACTATGGCGCTATAAGGACTCTTTAAGATGACTCCTAGCTCTGTTCCAGAGAGAAAATCCCCAAACTGAAAAGGAAAGAAAAAGCCAAACTTGACTAGATTCATCAATCTATATGATGACAATTCAATGAAATGTGCTAAAACAGAAATCTCTTATCATATTTCCACTCTTGACTACGGGAAGAAGGCAAATTCAATAAGTAGCAACGCCATAACGAAATTAACCCGTTATCTGACCTAACAAAACGGGCTTCTTTCTGAAAACGGCTGTCATTTCCGGTCTCTGGATTTCCGGTTTACGAAAAAGAATACCCGCTGTTTCCGGTCGCGCGACTTTTAGGCATCGCGTCGCGCTGTAAAACGTCAAGAGAAAATGATCTCTTGGGCAACCAAATCAACGATCATCTATGCATTTTAATAAGTCTTGTTTTGACCAGAATACCTGGCATGTTTTAAAACGGCTACCGTCTCTTAGCGCTGGTCAACAGAAGTGAATCCAGTAACGGTTTTGCTTTTGGAAACAGATAAGTTCTAATTTTGTCTGAGATCGAAATTTGTTTTCAACGAAAACAATAGAATCGATTCATGTTTTGTTGTCGGCTATTCTTTGGAACGAACAGCTCTAATGCTATTCAAATTAGGATATTATTCCAAACCTTTTATCACCACAAAACAACTGAATAAATTGCAGCTAATTGTGTTTTGCCAATATACGCTGCTGCTACGGCCAAATTGCCGCACAACTATAAATAGATCGGTTGTGCTTTTGAAGTGTTTATTAGCTGGAATTTCTTTCCCGATATTTCCTGTTGGCATTTTCTTGAGAGAATTAACAGGGTTTGTGGTGCATGAAATTGAGTAGAAAAGAAAACATCGTGTATCCCTTGCTGTCAGAAACAACATTTAATATTCCCGCCGGTGGGAATTATTGAACAGCCTAATCGGAATTGGTCAGAACGCAGCTATTTTACATTCAGTGGTCGAAATGAACATCGTGGTGTGGCTATCTTCAATGATCAGTTCCACCAAGCGGGTCATTACGACGCAGGACTAGCATCATTAATAAGTGTTGAGTCGAAGGATTAGATGTAAAAAAAAACCACGGTATTATGGTGATTTGAACGAAGTTTCAAGAGGGTTACCGGAAACCAGATCGATCGAATGATGATCACAACAGCGCCGCAAGAGGTAGCCGTGACTGTAACTCCTCGAAACAGAGCCAACTTTCGAAGACTCAAAACTAACAGCATACAAAGCGTAAAGCGATGGGAAAAAGAAAACGAGCTCCTTTACGCCATGATGGAGGACGAGAGCGAGTGGCTAGCCAAGTTGTTTCCCGACGTGGTTATTTCTCCGGAGTTTTTCTTCTACGCACTGGAAGATGGCTCATTACTCTGTCGACTTGCGAACTACATTCAAGAGAAAGCGGAGTTATATTCTCGGGAGCAAAACGTCCCGGTGCCTGGAAAGAAATTTCGCTATCACACCATGAGCAAGTGCGGCAGAGAGATCAAGCTTTTTCGGTCCCGAGAAAATGTGCAACAATTTCTCACATGGTGTCGAAGTCACGGGATTCCCGAAGCCATTCTGTTCGAATCGAACGATGTTGTGGAAGTTGATGATTACCGAGAGGGTTGCAGAGGTGTTATTATTTGCCTAATGGAGATTGTTAGAAGGACATCAAAGTTTGATCTAGACGAGCTTCCGCAGTTAATTCAAATGGAGAAAGAAATAGAGGAGGACGAAGCGCGGGGCGACACGGAACTGTCGAATGCGCAAGGGCAAATTCTGGACGTGGAAAAAATAAACATGACTGAAATTGACAACCTTGAAGTGCAACAAACAGATCAGCCAGAAATTCAAAGCCCTAGTTCGTTAGACTCGGATTCTGGGGTCGATTCTGTGTTTGATCAGGACGAAGGGGAAAATTCTACTTCTCGTCTTACCGAGTTTTCTGTGGAAGAAACCGAGGATATAAAGCAAACCACAACCGTGACAAGAAAACAAACTCCGCCAAAACCAAAAGATCAAAAAAGTTCTCCAAAGAGCCGGCCTAAAACAAAAGAACTTCCTTCACTACTGGAAAGTACTGAGCCAAAATCTGAGTTAGATAAACAAGTAAGAAGTTACGCCTATTTCTCCTTGAATTTCATGTTAACCAAATTTGAAGTACTCCTAATTACCGATTCCACGGATGAATTTTCATAAGACAAATGATATTTCAAAGTGTTTAAAGAATATTCAGTAAAAGTTTACTTAGTTTTGGGTAGTTGAATTTCAGACTGACAATAAGTGTCACAATATTGAAACAAAAGGTTTTAGAAGAAAGAACTTAAAAGAAAATTTAACAGTCCTCAGTTTCATCAATATCGACATGACAGTCATATGTCCACGAATTATGCAAATATAGTCAACTTATACAGATCCAATGATAACGGGTAACGTATCACGTTCCCACGTCTCGTCTGAAATGCGCAAATTTGGGGGGCGAAAACTCAGCATTTCTCAAAATAAATTGCATTTTATGCAAATAATAAGTTTTAATCTAAAAATTGTTCGGTTTTGCGGCAATAGGTTTTATATTGATACTTAAAATGGTTTACATTAGTAAAATTAATTTTCACGTCGTATTTTTGGGGCCAATTAAAAACATCTGTCACCAGTAAACAGCCGGGAGGCTTTTTACAAAACGGTAAACAGAGGATAGCGTGATATCAAGGTTAAAAGTTCTTTTGGTAAATTTATTGACACTGAAGCTTTCAGTCAGCGCTGGAAACCATTTCAATGGAATGTCGTTTTCGCCTTCCTTTAGAAAACCCATTCAATGCCGTTTTTACAAAAGAAAATCACGCAAAAGGGAATTTTTTTTCATTATATCACTGAGAAAATTACAGTTTTGCGTTCAGTATACCAAAATTGCATCAACAACTTGCTGTACTTCTTAAACACGAATGAAAGTTTTCTTATTCTCTACTTGCACAAATCCCATAATACTCCTCTTTTACCCCCCAAAATTTTGCATAATCATTGTTTGCAATTTCTCCTGGGACATGAAGATGTCCCAAGGGAAATCTAAAACAATGCCTATGCAAATTTTTTTGGTGGTAGAAGCGGTGTATTATGGTATTGTGCAAGTAGGGAATTAAAGAAAATAATTGTTATTTGCATAATAATGGTTGAAGCCATTTATTATTGGTAACAGGTAATTTTTTGAAAACAATAGCTAAAACGTCAATATTATTTTTCCCACCCAAGCGCAAATCCTTGATCCCTACAAAATTAGTGAAGTTCAGCTCAATAGACACAATTTGTTTGATTGTGCTGCCTTGATACCAAGACGCATAGCGGTGGCATCCAACCAAAGAAAGGGGTGTGGTGTGGGGTGTGTGAGGGAGGGGTAGGAGGCAAAAAACCCCTTGGATCTCTAGCTTGCTCTTAAATTATAAAAGGTTGTTATTAAGGACGTTAAATTAAAAATTAAAAAGTTCCTCTTTTCCAACTGCTTGAACAATTTTTTATTGATGATCAAGGTACTTCTTTGTCTTTTCTTAAATTGTTGTTTTATCTGTTTCCAATAACTTTTATTGATGTAGGTGTGCAAGATTGCTCAAACCTATAACATAAAAATTGTTCATCGTCTGAAAGAAGGGAAGTACATCATTCTTGGAAGAATCATGTTTGTCCGGGTAAGTGAACCTGATGACATATACACGTGTGATAAACCCTTGACAGCCCCCCTGGATGGGGAGGGGATTGAGGCTGAGAAGAGGAAGCTTGTAATTAGAACTAGAAAGAAGCAGTGAATTTATCAAATAGAAATTAGCATTCTTTGAACAGAATAATTTTGTGTAGCTAACAGAGTAATGTTATTCCACTATTACAGTATGTCATTTCACCATTCAGGGCCATGCAAATACACAAAATATGAGATGGTACACTGTAGTACCCCATTTTCAAATTATTAGTTTTTTCTCTTTCGAGGCACAGAAAAAGTACTAGAAAAATAGCATGTATATCAGTTAAGTAAGTTGTCAGTCTCATGCCTATAAACTGACAAGTTAATCCCTGCTTATGTCAGAGCCAAGGTGATCACCATGGAGACTGTGACAGTATTTTAGGAAATTCAAGAATTAACTTCAAAGAACTTCTCTCCACTGCATGTGGGTGGTATACCTTATATTTAACCACTACTTTATTAGTGACTTGCTGCTATTTATAAGTTTCATGAAATAAGCATGAATATGAGTGGGAAGTGTAGAAAGGCAGGGGGGTGATGGGAGGAGTGCACTGGCTACGAGTGCATATCTGCACTGGCTACGAGGCATGCAACTTTATAATCATACTTTGAATGTTAAAACTATTGCCTCTCTATATTCATTGTAGATGTTGAATGACCACATGTTGGTGCGTATTGGTGGAGGATGGGATACACTGGAACATTACCTAATGACTCACGTACCCTCCAAGCAAGGTACTGAGAATATAAATCAATATTTATTATATTTATTTCCAATGTTGGTACTGGTGGTAATTTAGGAAATCTTTCTTGAGAGCAAGTAATCTTGCAAATCCAGTATGTATATTACAGTCTTATAAATGACTCAGGCAAAAGGGTGTCACAAGAGGTGAAAGTGAAAAAGTGATGCATGGATGACACCTAACAGAAATAAACAGTTGTTGGATCCAAAACATTTCGTTTTAATTCTTGCACACTTGTGAGCATCTCCACTGATCTAGCTGACGTAGTTAGAAATCATCAATTAAAACAAGTGTAATTAATAACTTGCTGTTTATCAAATTTAATGTTGTATATATAGTACCTGGAAAATTGCTCTGACGTGGCACTCATTAGGTTATTATTGAGAATTTCTACGTTTCTAAATGGAACGTCAATTCGTTCTATGCTAGATTCAGGCAAACAGAAAAATGGGCGAGGAGATTATTATTCACATAACTTTGTCTACGTGATCTTTACAAGGCAACAATCAGTGTCATTTGTACACTGACTCAGATGAATGGTTACCACTGTATTATTGATCATGGGTTAAAATATTATTTAATTTTGACCTGTGTTACTGTTAGAATGTAGATTAGCTTACGAGTCACAGAAACATAAATAGTGCATTCGCAGTTCTCTAAACCTCAACATTTTACTAAACACAATGACAGGTGAAAAGTAATAAATAAAAGTAGTGCAACCAACCTTTTCTTCGCAAATCGAAAGCTCCTTTCCGCATATTTAACTTTCATGTAGCCATATCACACACTTACCGAAACGAAAAATGGAGCAAGACGCCTTTTACGACCTCTGCTCTCTTGCGAAAAGATTTTAAATTTAAAAAACTTGGCTGGCGAGTTTCCGATGAAAATCGATTTGCATACAGCTGATTTGGTGAGCTTGGAAACATTATTTTGGCAGCTTTTGTTATTCTGGCGTTCTGATTGGTCGAAATCCACAACACGCCCTTTTGCGTTGTCAATATTTCTTGTCTGACTCGCCCAAGCTAGCTGATCGATCGTAAAAGGCTCTCTTTAATCTCGAGGGACAGGTTGTATATCAGTTAAGATTTCAGGGGTTCTCGACTTCTTCATCTTTTCGTCGCTTTCTCCCTGGCCGATCTTTCCCAGGCACATCAACCTTCAAGGTAAAACAATTTTTGCTCAGATTTTTGTCTTTTTCTTTACAGTTTATTAGATGTTTGTGATCGAGTGACGAATCGGAGTGGCGCTGTATTCATGAAATATCACCGTGTTTCTGGAGACAAGATATTTAAAATCTTTGTATCTGGGTTGAACCTCGATCAGAGGAACTCGAATCGATTTTATATTTTATATAAAAATATGCACATTGCCGACAATTCGACAGCTAATCCAAGAACATTCCAGTCGCCATTTGCACGACTCATATCAGCTTGCTGTGATCGCAATATCACAAGAAAGTCATGTAACGTTCGTGGGCGCTAATGACTTCTCCGTTTGAAAACATAACCTCTGTCTGAAATGAACTGACTCTCGTTCCAGTCACTGTTTTTGTAAATACTCCTACGCTTGCATTCTTGGCGTATGCTGTAACTTGAGAGAATCTCGCTCGAAATGCACCAGACAAGAAATTGAAAGCGGAAGGCGTGAAATTTTCGCTTCATCGGCGCGTGCTAATTTCCACGCCAACCTCCTTTCAAGTACTCTGTTTTGTCTGTTAGAGTAGTGAATGCTGACTTTACTGTGTGAATTGAGCTTGATGTTATAGTTAATAAGTTTTTCTGTGCTCGTAGAACGTAGTTTTCGAATGTCGCGCACACCACCAACTGGGAATAATGCGTAAGCCATGTGCACGCGTATGCGAACATCATAATCACATCGCACTCAAAGGTCGCGATGAAAAACGAACATCTCGGTGTTAAAGAATTGGTTTAGTTATCAATTTTCCTAATGAATTTTCACTCCGAAATACTGTTACTTGTGTTGGAATGCGCCCCGCTGTGCTCTAATGTGGCAAACAATATATCCTGTCGTATTTGTTTTGCCAGACAGTAATGAGGATATCAGGCCTGTCATCAACAATAAGTAGAGTTCGAACCATGTTATTTGCGTGACATCTTTTTTCAGATTTTCCAATATCTTAACATTAACTTGACGACCAAATTAACCCCAGATAAAATGTTGCTCGATAATGATAGTTTTTCAACTGCAGTTCTGTTATAATTAATTTTGAATTAATAGATTTCATAGGTTATTTTAGCCAAAAATTACTCTTTATAGATCTTGTCTGATTTTACACATTTATTTTCTCTCAATACTCCAGGGCAATCTTTTGACTGTGTAAGTCAATAACATACTATATTTAATGTTACTGAGACTGTACAAATAACCACACCCTGAGATCCTTTGCCAATAATTGGAATATCTAAAAAATTAATGCCACTATTTAGGCCTTCTCAAGGGGAGTTTATAACAATCATATTTTCATTCCCAATTGACCAATTACTGTTTTGTCACAAAAAAATGAAATCTGTTAAAGCAATAGTGAAAAATATGCATTGCATACAGGTTATTTTCAAAAATCTATTTTTAAAAAAGTGACTCATAAGTAAATTATTCCAAGTTTCCCTAATTGTCATCTAATATTTATAGGTGGAACCTTTTGAGATATGTTTGTTTTTATTCCCAACTACCAATGCATGTAATTGGTAGTAATTACTTGTAAAACTTTTTTGAATCAAAAGGTTATTCACAGAAATGTGACCTAAACGTCACTAACTAGCTAATGTTATGTTTGTCTGAAAAGTGTTTTGGTATATACAATGTTAGTAAGCTAAATTTCACATTTGATCAGCATTATTTTGTAGGTAGGATCAGTACATCAATCAATTTCAATTTTGCCACTCTTGAAGGAGCAAGGAAGAAAAAATTCTTTTAGGAGGACTTGCAGATTAACCACAATAAACCACAGCGAGTAGCCCTCCAATTCTGAATGCACAATGCATGTCACGCCACACAATCACACCATGTACACTAATTGGGTATCAAACTTTGATTGATTGTTTGGCAAATTTCAGCTTCAAGCGGTGTTTCGCATCAGCAGTCACAAAATTATTCTGGTGATAAATACCTAGTTTCTTTCTGCATACATAATAAACTCTTCGTAGCATTTTTTAACGGGCAGATTAAAACCTTTATGCAGTAAAGTTGTCTAAAATGGCTCTGCTCTGCTAAACTATCAAAATAAAACATTCTAAGTAAATGGCAGAATAATTTTGTGTTCATTGAGCCAGGAATATTGGCATGACTTTTTCTGACTGATTCGGCTTCACATGAAATGAACTTTCCCTAAAAACACTTACACTTACATCCACTTGACAAATGCAGAAGGTTTGCAACTGAAGTTTAATTCTCTCAAGATTTTTATAAATACCTTTGTTATATTAAATATATATAAAAAGTTAAATTTAACCAAATTGTGCAGGCATAACAGTTATTTAATGCGAATACTCTTCAATGATTGCTCATGGAAAACTTCATCTGGTGGTGCTTCAAACTTGAAAAACATACATTGTTTGATAAGCAATTAGAGCATGCTTCGATGCTACCTACTGTATTTGACGTCACTTCCCTTTTGAACCAAAACAAGTTTTACTGGTTCTTAGTTATTTATTCGTCTTTGGTACTTGATGTGGCTCTTCAAAGAAACAGGGCTGCTTGAAGTGGTTTCTCTCTTGGCCCAACTAAGAGAAAACCCCTGCTCGCAGGGTATGACAAAAAATGTCCTCCGAAAAAGGCTATATAACTTCTTTTATAGGGATTTTATGACCTTTTCAAATTCCCCAGACTAGGAAAGATAATTTTGTCAGACCTTCAAGGGACACTGTCATGAGAATTACTTGAAAAATTCAAGACCCCAATTCAAAAACTTATTTACACCATTGGAAATCTACAAATAGTGGTCAAGTCCTATTAAAAATTGCTATGTCAGTTTAATGAAGCTATGAAAGGAGTTATATCACTGTGATACTGCTAGGAGCTTTGGATTTCAACTTGAAAAAGTCAGCCTGACTTTTTCAAGTTCTGCCCTTTTGGCTCAGAAAAAATAGCTCAAAAGTAATTATGGATCCCACTTTTTTCAATAATTTACTTCATAATTTCCTCTTGGTGTTCTTGTAGACATTTTTTCTGTTCGAGAGAAACTACTTCAATCATTGTCTTGGTGCCATATTACTAAAAAAGCCCCCACCCCCCCCCCTCCCCTGTGTCCCTTTATCGAGTTGGAACATTTTATTTGCAGACTTAACGTTAGACTGCTGTTGCTATACTGTTGGTTACACTACAATACCTGTACACCTTGTAACCAGTTGTGATGAAAACTGAAACTTTTTCATATTTTGTGAAGTGATCAGATCCAGTCATGTTTGTGGGAACAGTATTGATAATGTTGCTTAATTTAAAATTGTGAGCCAAAGGCTTTTCATTTATCCGAATGGGAATGTTTTGCTTTCTGCAATTGTTTAAATCATCAAAACAAAAGGCTTGGATGTATCATCATCATCATTTTTTGCTGCAGTATTATATATATCCATCTATGCATGTAATTGCTGTAAAGCTAAATTTGAATTTCTGTTTAATGGCAGTTATTGCAGTTCTCAGTAGTTTGACATATCAATTTACGAGGCTAGCAGGTCTTATGTGCATTTGTTATCTGTTGTGTTGACCCTTTTGCTTCTTTCACATGCCATCTTGACAAAAGAATATATTATCGCAGGTTCAACCGCAATAACGCAGCCATTGGTGGTGTATTTAATTTATCATGCCTGATGTCAACTCGGGAATATTTTCTGTGCTTCACTGATGGTGCCTTGGCTGGGGGATACAGCTGAATAATTCTTAATTATTTAACTGTAGTTTTGAAACAAAAGTATTCATGAGCTATAGTACTTCAGATATGCTCATGTATAATTCAAATGAGAGGTGGCAATTAGAATAATTGCATGTAATCAGACCATTTTTGTTTTCCCTGAGTGAGTTAGGTGGTACCACTTTCTTGAGTAAATGCCAAAATTTTCCAGGTTAATCCACTGTTAGAGAATTTTTTGTTGTAATATTCTGGTTGTAAAACTAATTTTTAGTAGGTTGTTTAGTGCAAGAAAATTATTTAATTGTTACCAGTGACTATATTTTGTCTAGGTTTAATAATTGCGCCGATACATTATACCTAATTTAAATCATGAAGCACTAAATTGGAGGTTTGCCTGGGCTTCTTTTGATAAATGAACTTTTCAGTTCTGTTGCGCGGCGTGATCCATATCATTACGGTTACATTTGTTCTTTTGTGTATGAGTGAATTACACGCAGGAAAATCTGATACCATACGGTTTTTAATGAAATCCGGGAGTTGTGTAAGCTTACGGTGGGTTAATTTGTTTTAAAAAACACCAAAACTATAATAATTACTTCCATCGTTAGACACTACTGGCAAACAATTAAAGAATACATTTTCTGTTTGTTTTTGTAGCTCTCGATAATTCAAGCGCTCCAAGTCCTCAAACTCTTGCCAGCCCACGAAACTCCATATCGGCAGGTACTGGGAACAGAAACAGCTTGTTTGAAAAGTTCAAAAAGAAAGAACAAGTTGGAATTATCAGAGGTAAATAATTCCCGTAATACTCCCATCACAAGGGCGCAAGCATTTCTCTTGTTATTTTTCTGGTATTGCCCGACGCCGCGTTTGACAATTGTACATATTTGATGGTAATGGGTTTTTTAGTGTATATTAATATTTAATTTTTTCCGTCTGCAGACTCGCCAGTTTATTCTTCGCAAGGAAGTCTGAGCCAGCTATCGGGAGCTCAATCCTCACCCAGGAAAAAGTTGTCTCTGGTTGAGAGCGACGAGAAAGATATCACAGACGCGATCCGTAAAATCGAGTCTTCGGTGTCGCAGAATTTATCCACCAGACCAGCCAGCTTCACTAGCAAGACTTTTCACCAGCTGAAAAGTCGTTTCGACAAGGGAATATTCGGCACTAGTAGGCGAACTTCATCCCCTGATCTTACGTTAAAAGGCAAGAAAATTTCAAGGCGTTTGAGTGATACTTGTACTATGGCGGACATTGCTACATCTCTTACATTAGATGGAGAAGCGAACGAAAATCAGAAGCAAGCTACAAATTCAAACAACAATGATTCCGATTTACAACAAACTGAGTCCGGAGAACCTAAAGAAACTGAAGCGGTAGTGGGAAAGGTCGCGGCGCCAAGTGAAGACTTTCTAGGAGACGCAACCTTACAGAAACCTGTTGCTTCGGACGAGATGGACGGTTCCGCACCCAACGGAGATTCACCCTCCACGGATCACGCAAATGGCTCTAATTGGCCTGAGGGTTTATCTGCTGGTGCATTGAATGGGACTGAAAATTACCAAGCTGCGCCTCACCGGGAGAATCTTGTCGATATCTCGTCGTTTGATCCTTTCGCTGCAACGCCTGACCAGGGCGAACTTATTTCGATCGATAGTGCACCATCGGAGAAAATTGATGAGCCGCCGCCGAAGATCATTGATTACGGATTCCAACAAATTGCAACAGAGTCTGAAGATACCGAGGTGGTGTCTACGCCTCGAATTGACCTGGGAGATCTTTTAGCAGACTCAGAATCGACGAAAACAAAGACAGAAGAAAATACCGTTGAGTCTTCACCGCTGGTTATTTTTGACGAGCAACAACCGGACAAAGAACCGAATGAGATTACAGAAACTCAGGCAGGAGTAAATTTGATCGAGTCTTCACGTGCGACTGTTGTAGACCACGCAATACCGAAAAGACAGTTGGAAGATGAAGTCAAACCTAATGAACTTGTTGGGAATGAGGACGTACAAGACGTTCCCGCTACTTCAGTAGATCCTGTTGAAGAAACTGAGTTGGAGTCTCCAAGACTAGAAGAAACCGCTAAAGTCGAAGAGCCCGTTCCTGGCGAGGAAGGTGTGGTAAAATCGGAAGAAGACTATACTGAAGTTAATCTTGTGTCGGACGAGACTACCATGCAGAAACACAGCCAGGAAGTTATTACAGAAGGCGAGAGCATTCCAGTGAAGGTGTCCGAAAAACCTGCAGAGGAAGAAGCCAAGCCTGTGGAGGACGAGGATAAGCCTGTGGAGATAGAAGCCAAGCCTGCAGAGGAAGAAGCCAAGCCTACAGAGGAAGCTAAGCCTGCAGAGGAAGAAGCCAAGCCTGCAGAGGAAGAAGCCAAGCCTGTGGAGGACGAGGATAAGCCTGTGGAGATAGAAGCCAAGCCTGCAGAGGAAGAAGCCAAGCCTGCAGAGGAAGAAGCCAAGCCTGTGGAGGACGAGGATAAGCCTGTGGAGATAGAAGCCAAGCGTGCAGAGGAAGAAGCTAAGCCTGGGGAGAACGAAGCCAAGCCTGTGGATGAAGAATCCAAGCCTGCGCTGGTAGAAGCCAAGCCTGAAGAGGAAAAAGCCAAGCCTGCAGAGGAAGAAGAGGAAGAAGGCAAGCCCACGGAGGAAGAAGAAGCCAAGCCTGGGGAGGAAGAACCCAAGCCTGCAGAGGAAGAAGCCAAGCATGTGGAGTCGGAAGCCAAGCCTAAAGAGGCAGAAGGAAAGCCTTCAAAGGGACAGGCTTCTAAAACAATCAAGCTTGCTGAAAAGGTTACAAAAACAAAACCTCAACCAGCTGGTGCAAGACCGAAGGCTCCCCCTAAAGTGGCCCAAGCGGCAAAATCAGCCACAGCTAAGAAACCAACAGGACCTGCAAGGACGACTTCACCTACAAAGGCGCCTGCCACTGCGGCGACGAAAAAAGACGTCAAAGCTCCAGCAACCAAAACACCAGCGGCAAAACCTGCTGGGGCTAAAGTGCCATCTACAAAGGCACCGAGCTCAGCAGCTCCTGGTGTTAAGAAACCCGCAGCTAAACCTGCAGATACTACGACAGACGAAACAAAGAAACCAGACAAACCCAAAACTGCTGCAACAGCTTGGCCACCGTCGAAAACTGCGGGCACCAGTGCCCACGGTGCGGCTCGACCATCTAGTGCGGCACCCAAGAAGCCCCCGGCTTCTACCGCGAAACCAACTGCCACTAATGGACCTGGTAAAGACGTGAAAGATGCTGCTCGACCGAAAAGCGCGCCAAAGACAGCAAGTTCGAAGCCAGCATCCGCCAAACCAACGCCTTTGAAATCAAGCGCCCCAGCAACTAAGCCCGCTGCACCTAAACCAAGCCGAACTCAGAGCGCAAAGCCCAGCGACAAAACAGACGGTGCAGCTAAGCAACCTACTTCACGGCCGCAAAGTGCGAAGCAAAAACCGACGACAACAACAACGACCGTAAAAAAGACAACAACGACCGTTACCACCAAGAGTTGTGCCGCTCCTGTGAAGACCACTACCACGAAAACGGTGTCACAAGCCAAGAGTGGTCAAATGAAAACTACTACGACGACCACTAGGAAAGAAACAACAAGGCCTGCCTCAGTTGCTAAAACAACTGCTGGTGCTAAGCCCATGGCCACTGGTCCTAAATCTACGAAACTTGGCGGGAAGCCGTCCACGAAAGCTGCGCCTAAGAAAAAGGCGGAAGAGCCTGCAAAAGGAAAGGAAGAGATAAAACAGGACCAGAAGCCAGCACCTCAACTGGAGAACTTCGAGAAACCCGCACCTGCGGTCGACGAGAAGCCTTCCGA
This sequence comes from Blastomussa wellsi, assembly GCA_947652115.1. Lineage (NCBI taxonomy): Eukaryota > Metazoa > Cnidaria > Anthozoa > Scleractinia > Plerogyridae > Blastomussa > Blastomussa wellsi. The sequence continues at coordinate 10,991,143 of OX393563.1, forward strand.
AGTTGTCGAGGTTGTGCCTGAAGAGATGCCTGTTCAAGGTGTTGATTTGGTTTCTGAAGAATGTCCAGCCGAATCAACAAGCCCTGAAGAGAAATTGATCGAATTAACGCCCGAAGCAGCTCCTGCCGAACCAGGCGAGGTCCCTCGGGAAGGCGTCGAACAATCTCACGTCGTCACACAGATCGTCACGAGCCAAACGACGACTATCACCGCAGATGGCGAAGAACAAACGACTACAACAATTGCGGAAAATATATTTGAACAAACCGCGGGCGAAAGTTGAAAGTATTATTCGTCTAGAGACTTCAATCTTTACCCCAAGACGAGTGAAAGGACTGATATAGGGTTAATCTAGGTGAATGAATTCTAATTTAAAAGATCAATTCCCTTGTGATTCGAAAGGGTTTCAACTTGCTCAGAGAGAAAAGGAGGAAGCCGCAAACAGAAGAATGAACATGCTTTAATGTCAGTGACAGGTGAAGCTAGAAGGGTTTTTGCATGGTACCCCGTATCCCCGGAAGAAGTATTCTTTGGTTTTGTTAGGAATTCCTTTCGGTTTTTACCCCACCGGGAGAGTTAAAAAGCTGCAGTAAGCGTTAATTTCCCAACGAGTCGAAGTTTTTATTGCCCATTGGTGTAGAAAAGTCATCGTACTGTATTTCAGGGTTATAATTTTCACACCTTCAATATATAAGTTAATATATAAGTTGGGCTCTCTTGTTATGCCCAGTCTCTTTCGCAGCCGTTCGCAACGCTTTGTGTTGACATAACGGTCAACGAAGTTAACATGGACTAAAGTTACTCGTATTTATAGCAAGGGTTGTATTGCTTTTGAAAAGTGCAGTCATGGTAGATAAGCTAAATATGTCGTAGAAAGACCTTTCACATTGGACATTTTATTGTCTACGAACTTTTCCACAACCAAAGAAACCGTGCCAAGCGTGTATTTTGTTTGTACAAATGCATTTCCTTCCTCTATCGTATTAGTACTATTTAAAAAATAAACACTTTTCCAATGGATTGAAGCAACTTTGTTACCCAGGTTTTAGGTAAGAGAGTTCAAAGAATCGTAGTCTTGTGAAAATGCTTCGAGAAGAATATCAGTTAAAAGTAGAAATAATGATACGGTTTATATGCGAATGCAGCCATAACACTACTGGAACAAAGACCTGAAAAGAAAATTTCAAGCTTTGAACGGGATTCGAACCCACGGCCTCTGCATTACCGGTGCAGTGCTCTACCAACTGAGCTATCAAAGCCACATGAGAGCGGCCGTATGTGGGTTAGGTCTTTGTTCCAGTAGTGTTGTGGATACATTGGCATATAAACCGTATCTGCTTAATTGCTACTGTTGGACATTCATTAATTTGAAGAAATAATGTATTTTGGCTTTTTTGTAAATAAGAGAAAAAGGAAGAGAAGATTTCGTAAAATGATTAAATTTAGACAGCTCGTGTTCGAGGATCTCCTTTGTTAAGGATATGCTTGTGTCCTGTAGGGAGGGGAGGGTGCACTTTTACTTCAGCTCTCTTCGATCTTTCTAGTCATTGGCACTGAATTATAGGCAATGAACTCTCAGATGAAAGATTCAAGCATCCGCTTACGAAGTTAGTAGCATGCTGTTAGACACGGCTATTACATATTCTGTCAGGGAAAATTATATATGTGTGTGGGTGGAAAGTTCGCAGTCGTCTTTTCTCGCTAAACGCCGTTCGGACCACGAGCGCAGAAAGACGGCTGTAAATGATCATGAGATCAGTAAACTTTGAAATCCGCAAAAGCTGGCTGATTTAAGTGGACCTTTTTAGTAGTGGAGGGGTTCTGAACCCACCCCCCCCCCCCCCCAGCCTACGGGCCTATGTACTCACAGGCAAACAAGACGTCCCCTCCACTGAGCTCTTGTCTCCGTAGCCGTCTTTGGAATGTCGCACAACGCTCACCCAAAAGAAACGGTTGCTGCGTGACACCCAAAAAACGATTACGCAACCTCGTTCCCAGGAAGACGAGAGACCCTGGATACGAGGTTGACGATTACGGAGACTAGCACAAAGCTCCCCCGATAATTTGGTGTTGTGCTGTACTTTAGAAGAACTGTCCACACCTCAAGCTTCACAGTTGACTGAAAAAACGAAAGCAACAACGGTCGTATCTGTTTATACTTGAAGCGTTACCATTTGAGTGGTTTGCGTTACCACTTATATGGTGTATCTTGTGGGTTGGCACCTCTCAGTCTCAATGCCAAGTCCGTTGGTGTATTATCAGGTATGGCATAAGGACCGCAAGTAAGCGCTTGGTACTGACTATCGTCATCTTCCCTTCCGGTCAATACCACGTCGCGCAATTCGGGAAACTCGTGAAAGGGGAGGTACGTTTCACCATAAGGCAAGCCAGCGTCCTTTCGCATGGAGGCAGTTTCAAATGACGTTTCGTGGTCTTCCCAGTGTCTGTCACATGCGCAACAAAGAAAATTCGAGAAAAATTTGGAACATCCACAGCCTCTGACTCGGCACTTGCGGAGCCCGATCGGTTGATGTTCTTCATGGGTATGTTTACACTTGCACTTGGCACGCCAGGTGCTCGGATCGTAGCCCGGGCGGCGTTGGAGCCAAAATTCACCCGCCTCTTCGGGACGGGACGGGATGAACGCGAAAGCCTTACACTCGCAGCGGGTCACATCACAAGGGACCATCACACTTTTTCCAGTGTAGTTTACATGATCGCTCAATAAATGTCCACAGAAACACTTGGAGCTTTTGCAGACACTAATACAATCGTGCTGGAACTCGGGACAACGCCAGCCAATATACACTCCACTCTGAATCGCATCTATTGCCGCCTCGCGCTCGGGATCAAACAGCTTCTTGACTCTCGGAGCAAAATCGTCGCCGTGCATAGCTCGAGCCACAGGCAGCAACTCGGGCTTTGAAGCTGGAATAATTGGACGCATTGTATAACCCTTGGGTGCCAACATACCCTTCGATTTCGGGACCACAGCCCTTTGCGGCTTAAGCTGCTGGTCGGCGACATGGCGCTGAGGAGATCGCCCACCTCTCGGTTTCAAATACGGTGATTTCTGAGCTGCGTTGGTTCTTGGCTTGGTCGTAGAAGAGACAGCACCAGAGTATCTTGAATATCGATTCCCAGCCACAGGACTGCGCTCCCTCTGAATGAAAGATTTGCCTTCCTTACTATGATCTCTTGTCTCGAGAGTAAGACTGCTGAGTGGCTTCTCGAGAGCATCGACCGCAGAGGCGGTTTCAGACTTTTTATTTTTCTTTCTCGACGTTTCTGCGTACGCCATTTTTGCAGGTAGCAACAAGGGCACGTGCGCAAGCGATCCATGATGGTCAGCGCAGTAGTCGGGAGAACCGCAATATTCAAAATAGGGAGCTTACGAATCGACGACTTTTGCACGACGACGCCGTTAGATTGCGTGACATGCCTACTGCGCATGCCTTTCTGAGCACTTGCCAGTTTCGCGCCAAAGTCGACGACGTTGGTGAGAGCGATTTGCCGGCGTCTTGGAAACAGGAGGACGTGAGGTTAGTTTTCAAAGTTTTCTCTCGATACTTCGGGTATTTTTGCCAGATAATTTAAGTATCACATTAGGGACATGTTCGTGACGTTTGATTTTCATTTGTTTGCCTGTTTTCGTTCAAGAAACGACCTTCTACAGTGCTATGGCGAACGCTATGAGTTCAACCAACACTGAAATCGGTCAAAGCACGACACGGTATGAATGAAAAGTAAATTACTGTATGAAAAATCTTTCATTTTAATCACGCTTCACTGAAATATGACATTTTCTAGTGTACAATGAATTTGAAAGGACTAAAAAGTTGCCTTTTAACATTCGTTGACTTGTGACAGTCGTACAAAAGTACAAATTCTTGTTCGTTTATAAAGTTGTTTCGATAAGCGTATGCGATACAAGCTCTCGTTTCTCTGAAGTTAGGCATTTTGGTTTAAAGAACTCGCCTTGTTAAAACATAAAAACAAACTTCAGAAACGGCGGGAAAATTTGCCGGTCGCGCACAAACGTCGTCGTCTTCACTGCGAATCGTAAATTCAAATTTGTACAGGACGACGACGCGGGACTATGAGGTGACCCAACGGCGCCGTCGTACGAAAGTCGTCGATTCGTAAGCTCCCTAATGGCGGACGAAGGCGGCACTTCAGCGAGGTCTTGTTCTGCTTCAGCTTGCTTTAGCTTGTGGACGTATTTTAGGAGAAAACGAATATATTGTTTCTCTGAAAATGATCTTTCAAATAAGGCAAAGTTTTAGTTTTCGTATAACGAAACGATGGCTACAGTATTGTAAGGGGTGTAGTAATAGGTCATGCATGAGCATTTAGCAACAGGTAAGCTTATCAACACACATCATGTTGCTTCGACATTGCTGGTCCAAGCAGTATGCAGGACGCGTGTCATATATGAACCTACTAAAATGAAATAAAATGGCCTTAGCTCACCAGGAGTTCTCATAGCTCCGTTGGTTAGAGCGCCCGACCGGTAGTCTGGGAGGTCTTGGGCTCGAATCCTGTCCTTTGTCCCACGCTCTTGTCATTACTGATCATTTGATGTTTATCTTTTAACAGGAAACTAGTTTGCACGCTGATGGAACATGAATTGCAATGAAATAGCCGGGTAAACAATGATGATCATTCATTAGAGCTTTCAATTTTGTCTTTAGTTGTCATCTGAACGATGGTCGCTTGCTCTAGACATTATCCTGATGTTCTTCTGTTCACCCCATCCCCCCAGGGGGTGGGGTGGTACGTATCAAGAGGAATGCCTGGGCTTATGTAATTGTGCTACTAGCTTATCGTTGTTAACGATGTTTTGTCGGAGACTGGGCCCGAATATAGTTAGAAATTTGATTGACAGATGTGATTATAACATGTGAGCGCAATCGAGCGTAAAAAAAAACTTTCCTTCGGAGCGTGAGAATTGTGAACTGTGTGAAGTGCTGGGAATAAATCTGTTCAGTTTATCTTGTGACTTGTGACCTTTGTTGGGCAAACTAAACTTTTCAAATTGCTACTGGAGGCATTCCCAACAAAAGTGGCACCTCCGACGGGACTTGTGTTGATCTTCGTGAATCTAGTACTGTGTTTATCGTCGCGAAGCATGGAGGCCGCGAGCAAGGATCTTGAAACGAAACTTACACAACTTCAGATCACCAGGGAAAAAACTGACGCTGTTCTTGCGAGCCAGAATGAGAACAAAATCAAAAGACATAGGGATGCGCTGTGTTCAGTGGTTGCCTCAGTGGAGAAAGCGAAGCGGAAAGTGGAAGAGTTGAGAATATCTGCCGGCGAAGAACTTTCCGCCATTACCTCGTGGGGCGCTAAATTAGATCAAGATATCGAAGCTGTTGACCTCGATATGGATGGAATTTCTTCATTTCTGAGTAATTTTGATCAAGAGCGGATAGAAAAAGCTAGAAATAATCAGCTCGCTTTCGAAAAAGAGCTATTTGAGAAGAAGCTTCAATACACCAAAGAGCTCAAAAACGTGGACTCGCCGGATCAAGCGGCCGCGGGAAGTCAAAATGGTAAACAAAGTGCTGCGTCAGCGAAGTTACCGAAGCTTACTATTACAAAGTTCAATGGAACTAATCTTGATTGGAATCGTTTTTGGGGCCAATTCACCGAGGGAATAGACAAGTCCGAAATGGCTGCTATCACTAAATTTTCCTATCTCAAGGAATTTGTCGATCCTAAGGTCAGAAAAGGCATCGATGGGCTGCCGTTTACCGCCGAGGGCTATGAGAAGGCGAAGGCTATTTTGATCGAGCGTTACGGAAATGTCAGCGAAGTAGTCAAAGCCTACGTTAAGGACATTTTGGATTTGCCGAAGATCAATGGAAGCCAGCCTCGGAAAATTCATCATTTTTACGAAAGATTGCTGTACGACGTTCAATCTCTCGAGACCATGGGGAAGCTAAGTTTGGTGAATGGAAACGTGGCTCTAACGATCGATAAACTTTCTGGAATTCGTGGAGATTTGGTGCGGAACGATGAAGATTGGCAAAGTTGGGATTTCCTTAAACTGTGTGACGCGTTAAAGTCGTGGACTCGCCGGAATCCAGTGGATTTTGATGAACCGCAGTCGTTCAAACATGATCGCACGCCCTCGCGAAATTACCATACAAAGCAGCAGGACGCCAAGACACGTGGTTGTGTTTACTGTGAAGATAGCTCGCACAGGAGTTCGGAATGTACACGCGTTGTTGGTTGCGACGAGAGGAAGAAATTTCTGGCTGAAAACAAACTTTGTTTTAACTGTGCTTGCCCAAAACATAGGGCTGCTGAGTGTGCAAGCAAGACGAGATGCAATTTATGCTCCAGGAAGCACCACACCTCCATCTGTCCTGATCAACAACCTAAGGCAGACAGCGTGTTGTCTTCTGTCGATGCTGAGAAAGTGGTTTACCCTGTTGTAGTGATTAAGGTTGGTGGTATTGAATGTCGTGCATTGTTGGATTCTGGTTCGTCTAGTTGTTATGCTTCAGCCAAACTTCTGGATATGCTTGGACAGAAGCCAACAGAGATTAAGCCTAAGAGAGTTGAGATGCTTATGGCTTCAACCACAGCGAGAATGGAAGTTTTAAAGACCACTGTTTCGTCAAGGTCTGGTGATTACCGTTTAGATGTCAATCTCACCAAGGTCAATAGAGGAGAGCTCCTTAGCCTGGAAAATCCCCAATACCAACAGTTGACTAACACTTACCCCCATTTAAAGGATGTGAAAATGGATGATACGGATACCAAGCCATTGTTGCCAGTTCATGTTATCTTGGGTGCTGGAGTGTATGCTCGCATTAAAACTGATACTCGACCAAGGATTGGTAACCAAGGGGAACCTGTAGCTGAGCGCACCAAATTGGGATGGGTTATTCTTTCTCCAGGAGAGGAGATTGATACTACACACATGCTTCTTACCCAAACTAGCCAAGTGGACTATGAGGAACTATGCAAGTTAGACGTGTTAGGACTTGCCGACACGCCGCAACATGACCAAGGTGAAGTGTACAGAGAATTTCGTGAGCAGTTATCGCGCAGTGAAAAGGGATGGTATGAAGCGGCCTTGCCATGGAAAGGCAACCACCCTCCTCTACCTTCAAATGAGTATGGAAGTCTTCGCCGCCTGGAGAATTTGAAGCAGAAATTGAAACGGACCGGGTTGGAACAGGCCTACAGCGAGATCATCGAAGAACAGAAAGCTGAAGGGATTGTGGAAACAGCTGATCAGCCAGCTCAGGGAGTGGAGTGCTACATCCCCCATAAACCTGTTGTCAGGGAAGATGCCGCAACAACCAAAGTACGCGCAGTGTATGATGCATCTGCTAGAGCCTACCCTAATGCTGTGTCCTTGAATGATTGCTTGTATCAAGGCCCCCCTCTTCAAAATAAATTGTGGAATGTCCTTGTCCGGTCACGCATGCACCCTGTGGCACTTGTAGGAGATTTAAAGAAGGCGTTTTTGCAAGTAAGAATTAGACAAGCTGACCGTGATGCTCTGCGGTTTCATTGGAGGCAGGGAGAACAATTGAACATTGAGACATTGCGATTCACAAGAGCTTTATTTGGCCTAGCGCCATCTCCCTTTCTTCTTGGTGGTGTAATTGAGTGTCACCTGGACACCTGGAAAGAACGTGAAGAAGTTGTGATAGCTGAGCTGCGAGAAAGTCTATATGTGGATGACCTGCTAAGTGGTGGAGCAACAGTGGAAGAAGCCAAGGAGCTGAAGGAAAAAGCCATTGAGATCTTTGAAGACGCAACTTTTACATTGCATAAGTGGCAGTCAAATGAGCCTAGACTAGAAGAGGGTACTGCGTCTTCAGAAGAAGAGGAGACCTTTGCAAAACAGCAGCTTGGAGGGCCCCAGGCAGGAGAATCAAGCCTACTCGGACTGGGATGGAACAAGAAAAGTGATGAGGTCATTGTATCTTTCCCTGACTGGGAAGCAGCCCCAACTAAGAGAGGTGTTCTTCGCAAGCTTGCAAGTATCTATGACCCCTTAGGCTTAGTTTCGCCAGTGACTCTGGTTGGGAAGTGTTTGTATCGTGCTGTATGTTGTGAAAAGTTGGCATGGGATGCGGAGTTGACAGGCAGGCTGAAACTCAAGTGGCAGCGGTGGGAACAGAGTCTACCCAAACAGATATCTGTAAGTCGTGCTCTCGCTGACCACAGGGAACCCATCCATGAAATTCATTTGCATGGCTTTGGAGATGCAAGTAGCTGTGGTGTAGGTGTGGCCGTGTATGCAATCGTTAAACAAGAATCTGGGACAACTCAACGGCTCCTAGCAGCGAAAGCCAGGCTCGCCAAACAGGGTTTAACGATCCCCCGACTTGAGCTAGTAGCGGCGCATATGGTGACAAATGTGTTGGTTAACGTGAGAGACGCATTGAAGGGTTTTCCTGTTGTAACCCTAAATGGTTGGCTGGATAGCTTAGTTGCTCTCTTTTGGATAAGTGGTGGTGGGCAGTATAAGCAGTTCGTGGAAAATAGGGTGCAGAAGATCCGTGCACATCCAGAGATTACATGGAGGCATGTTCCCACTAAGGAAAATCCGGCTGATGTTGCGAGCAGGGGCGGTGATGTTGAGTTTAGTGAGCTTTGGTGGAAGGGTCCAGACTGGGTGGCAGATTGTGAAAGCTGGCCTCCACAACGTGTTATTCAGCCCTCTGAAGCAAGTACAGCAGAACTGAAAGCTACCAAAGAGTTGTTCAAGGTTGCTGTGGATAAAGCTGACAGGCTGTATGAAGTTCTCGACAAGTTTGAACTAAGGAAAGCTCTGAACATTTGTGCATGGATTACACGGTTTGTGCACAATTCTCGACACTCTGATCAGAAATTGAGAGGTCCCTTGACAACTGAGGAGTTACAGAAACAGCACCTGTTCTGGGTGAAAAGAGCTCAGCAGAGTTGTGAGTTTGAAGATGACCGCCTGCGTCTGAACCTGCAACCTAACCCGGATGGAGTTTTGGAGTGCCGTGGAAGAATACAGGGACTCTATCCTCTATACCTCCCTGACAAGCACTTGTACACTAAGAAGTTAGTACATCGTGAGCACCTGCGCACCTTACACGGGGGAGTGAGCTTAACAATGACAAGTGTAAGAAGTAACCACTGGGTCCCACGCCTAAGAAAGCTAGCAAAGCAAACCATAAGAGCTTGCCAAGGTTGCAAACGATTCCAAGCAGTAGCAGCAGCAAACCCTCCACCTGGCAATCTTCCTGTGGATCGGACACAAGGAACACACCCATTCCAGGTGATTGGTGTCGACTATGCAGGGCCGATCAAATACAAGAAACGTGGAAAGGAAGAAAGCAAGGCGTACATCGTGTTATATGCATGTTCCCTGTGTCGTGCATTGTATTTGGACTTGGTTCCCTCACTGGAAACCAGAGAGTTCATTCTGAGTCTAAAGAAGCTGATTGCCAGAAAAGGACGTCCGCAGATTATATACTCTGATAATGGATCTACATTTGTCGGGGCAGCACAATGGTTGAGGAAAGCTATGTGTGACGAGAAGTTTAACAAGTTCCTTGCTGAGAATAGTATTACGTGGAAGTTTAATCTCAGTCGCGCCCCGTGGTGGGGCGGGCAATTTGAGCGGATGGTTGGATTAGTAAAAAACGCCCTTAACAAGATCATCGGGTACGGTTTCCTGTCATGGGAAGAATTGGAGGAAGTGCTGCTTGATGTTGAAATAACATTGAATAACAGGCCCCTTTGCTACGTGGAGGATGATGTGGCGTTACCGACTCTCACCCCTAATCTCATGATGTTTCCTCAGAGCAACATCTTACCTGATCTGCAACCACACCACATTGATGATGCAGATTTGCGACGAAGAGCCAAACATCTCCGCAAGTGTAAGGATGCCTTATGGAGAAGATGGTCAAGCGAGTACCTCCGTAGCCTGAGGGAGCGGCACAACCTCAAGCATCAAGGCAAACTCTGTACCTTGGCAGTTGGTGATGTAGTGATTGTAAAGTCTGAGGAGAAGAAAAACAGGGGAAAGTGGCCACTCGGCATTGTCCAGGAACTGTATCCAGGAAGGGACGGAGTAGTGAGGGCTGTCAAGTTACGAGCGGGGAAAAACTTCCTTGAAAGACCAGTGCAGCATGTTTATCCTTTGGAACTTTCTTGTGATACATTTGTTCGGGCACAAGCAGAAGAGCTTAATGCTGAGGCGCCTGTATTCCGGCCACGAAGATTGGCCTCCTTGCAAGCAGAAGAGAGGATCCGTCGAATTGCTGAATCAGAGGAGAACTTAGAATAACTTGAACATTCAGAACTTTGAGCGGACAGTAAATCCTTTTTCGTGTAGACATAGGATTTTACTAGTAACTTTCTAAAGTTTTTGTTAACGTTGTTGTTGTTGCCCAGTCTCCTGAAAAGTAGACAACATTATCACATTTGTTGATAATGGGGGGAGAGTGTCGGAGACTGGGCCCGAATATAGTTAGAAATTTGATTGACAGATGTGATTATAACATGTGAGCGCAATCGAGCGTAAAAAAAAACTTTCCTTCGGAGCGTGAGAATTGTGAACTGTGTGAAGTGCTGGGAATAAATCTGTTCAGTTTATCTTGTGACTTGTGACCTTTGTTGGGCAAACTAAACTTTTCAAATTGCTACTGGAGGCATTCCCAACAGTTTTGATCAGAAACAAAAATAGGACAAATGACCTTTTATGACAGCCCCGAGGTCGATAGCCTGGGCTATATTGGGACGTGCTACTAGGTGTATGGTTTTTGACATCTCAGTCCTAAACACAGTATATAATTTCAAGCGAGTCTGTCCTAATAATAAACAATATATTCAGAGAGGAAGCCAGATCAGCCTCAGCTGGTTTTCATGAGGGTCCTTTATCCAGGTCAAATTGGAATTTAGAAATGTTGGTTTTTGAGGAGGGGGGAAAACTGGAGAACCCAGAGAAAATCCCTTGGAGTGAGGAGAGAACCATCAACAAACTCAACCCACATATGACGCCAGACCAGAATCAAACCCGGGCCACACTGGTGGGAGGCGAGCGCTCTCCCCACTGCGCCATCCTTGCTCCCTGGCCATGAAGCAGTCCTTCACAGGGACTGGAGCAGGCCTACATAGGGTATCTCTTCAAGACTCTCCTCAGGTTTTAAGCAATCCAAAATCAGAAACGTTGATCATTATTTATTTAGCCGGTCATCAGTCAACACTAAATCCTTTTCAGGACTAGATATTAACGCTATAGTATAAAAACATTTTCCTTTGTCCAAAACAGGGTAGGCATTTAACGTTATTTTTGTCTTAAATAGGGTCATGGTTTCAAACACCTAGGCAGCGGCACCCCTAATACCCAATCTGGGTCAAGCACCCTGCCCCCTTAAAATTTGAATGATTTGAATGACATATTTCATCTATCTATATGTCTAAGCAAAATTTAACTGTTTGTGGTATTTCCAAAGGGCTAATTACAAATACTTTGAAAGAGATTAGTTCTCCATGGGCTTATTCAGTTTCACTGAATTAACTTTTTGGTAACATCCTCCAAGTGCCAATGAGACTGGCACTTAGATGGCTTGTTGTGTTGTACTAAAGGTTACTTTTACAAGTCACACTATTTTGAATTCATTTACAGATTCACAAAAACAATATGTATCCTGCAATACTTCACATTGAACTTTTCAAGGTGTCAGTAGGAGTGGGCTGGAATGAACATCACCCAGTAACTTTAACAGAACACAAAATGACCAGTGGTCAGAATGAGGGAAAATGGATTTCAGATTTATCTTATCATTTGGGTCATTTGGCTGACTGCAGCACCTGCAGAAGTAAAATTCAATCATGATCAGTGTGATGAAATATTATGCTGAGGTGAACAACAATAATTGTTTTAGCAAACACCAAACTAGTAGGCATAAACAGGAGCCCATGAGAAGGAGCCTCCATTCATACTTTGCCCTTGAATCAACCCTGTCCCGTATCTTTTTATTTTTAGAACAGTGAGCTCTCACATGATTGGCTATTACACATACTGTGAAAACATACCGAGAAAACCACCGTGGGAAATGCTTCTAAAAATAAAAAGATACGGGACAGGGTTGACTCAGATGGTCAGTATGGGAGGTGGAGGCTCCTTCTCATGGGCTCCTGGCATAAATTTATACAGTTCCATATTTCAGCAATGGGAGCAGACTGAAGACACCAGCTGCTGATTTGATTTACATGAATGTCCTAGCAAAACAGATGTAAAGTATCAAAATTAGTGTTATATAGTTGCTAAGTTAGTTATATATAATTGATAAGTTTCTGCAGTGACCACATTGTACACTTTGTAACTAGATATCGTTCCCAGGGTCTCTCATCTTCCCACCCACTCGGCGGGAAGATGAGAGACCCTGGGAACGAGGTTGACTAGATATTGCAACTACACTTTGTTCCTACGAGTATACCAATGTGGATCACCCTCGATGAACTTTACTTCATTCAAAAATGATTGATCTGTCTTGGGGGTGTCAGGTTGTGTCGCCCCATTGTCTTGTCGCCCCGAGTTACGTTGCCCGACCTAAGTTATGTCGCTCAGCATCCGGGTTTTGTCGCCCCAAACAAAAAGTTATTAAACTAAGAAATAAACGGTAGTAAGATTGATCGATCGATTAACTCAAGCGACTTATAACATGTATTCTTTGATTACGAAGTAATAGTTTGTAAGATTCATCGATCGATTAACGCGAACGACTTATAACATGCAACTTCGCTTATATGTGCTGAGGTCTGGGTATGGGCGAATCGGATAATCCTTCCTCTTTTGCATAGGCCTACCAACGTCATCCTGTGTCTCAACAGTGTCTTTCGGCCGTACTAGAAGTGATCTCAGTGTGGTATCCGACTTGAAAACAGCGCGCACGCCTTGTAGACGTGGCGGGGGGGGGGGGGGGGGGGGGAAGGGGTGGAGTTGCTCGGAAAGACTTTGGATTTAAGGTATGACCACAGCAGATTTAAACTGTAAGAGAGAGAAAGGATAACCGTTAGAAAATTAAACAGACGACAGATGATTTTTCTTCCTTGAGATAACAGCAGGTTTTTGACGATACCTTCAGCGCGCTCGTAAAGAGACTGACTAATACCGCGTTTTCCAAGCGTTTCAAGTGATTTCCAGATGGTGTGAATCAAAGTACTGATCAGTGAGCGTGGGCTTCCTGTATACGCTGGTGGTGATGCAGCCGTCTGGTTCTCTTGAAACTGCGACATCCAGGAAGGCAAGCTTGCTGCCACTCTCTGTTTCCATGTTAAAACGGATGGAAGGCTGTTAGTTGTTGAGATGAGGAAGCTATCTACGTTTCCACGATCTAGGATGGTGACCAGAAGGTGTCGTCCATGTAGCGTTTCCATATCTTAGGCTTGTAGAGCAGTAGGATGATATAGCTATTACATGTTCTTTGAAACTCTCCCGGTAGAGTTTGCAATAACAGCCGAAACTGGACTTCATATAGCTGCGCCCTCTTGTTTTTCGTAGATTGATCCGTTATATACTGGGAGTATGTGGAACTCAATACAAACCCCAGGAGGTCAGCAATCTGAGCATGTGTTCTAAAAAGTTGGCGTCGTTCTCCAGTTTCTGTAGTGCGCCTGGCTTGTACAGCTGCATCGATAGGGAAGTTGGTAAACACAGCGACAGACACCACACCACTTCTGTTGTTGTTATTTGTGCCGTTCGGACGCATTTATCGAACGTTCCCATTGACTCTATGATGACTCTTTAAAGAACCTGAAACATGGAGTGGAACTTTGACATCTGGACTATAAGGTTATTTATGGCGATCTCAACGCTACTCGAAAAAATCTGTTTTTCTTCTGGTCTCCCCTTAATGTTTGCCAATTACGGCTGATCCCCCTTCCATTCACTTGAAAACCATGCCCCTCCCCCCCCCCCCGCCCCCCAAAAAAGAACAATCCTTCCCAGGCGATAAATAATGACTGGCTCCTTATTATAGTTTACCGTATATCTAAGGTCAGGGAAAATTGTTCAAAGATCAGTGAAAAGTCAGGAAAATTTTTAGTTTCTGATGAGTGGCAACCCTGAGATTGATGATGATGATGAAATTAAGCTCCCCTGTGGCAATTCTATTTATGATTCTCCCGAGCTGTCTAACGCCTTTAATGATCATTTTTCTTCTATTGGGCCTAAGTTAGCAAATAATATTCATGCCAATGAAGATAATTCTTCACATTTAGATTTATTAGCTGACACTGGTCACTGCACATTCGAACTAAACACGACAAGCGTCTCCAATTAAAATCTACTGGTTTGGACAAAATATCTGCGACACTCTTGCGCGAATGTGCTGATTTAATTGCTGAATCGCTTTGTACTATCTTTAACCAATCTATTGTTTCTGGAATTTTCCCCGACGAATGGACACTTTCGAAAGTCATCCCCTTGTTCAAACAGGGCGATCGTTCAGATCAAAATAATTACCGCCCAATTTCAGTAATTCCAGTTGTAGCTAAGGTCTTTGAGAGAATCATTTATGACCAACTCTATAATCACCTTACTGAACACAAACTCATTTCTAGCCACCAATCGGGATTTCAACCTCTTCATTCTACTGTCACTGCATTACCTGAAGCTACTGATAGTTGGGCTTACAACATTGACCAGGGTAATGTAAACGCAGTCGTTTTCTTGGGCGATGTAGCAGCTTTCCTAACATATAATGTGATTGGTTTGATACCCTAGCCCTAAGCAAAAGACTCGACAATTGAAACAATGACTTTGTCTTGAAAACAATAGAAGCTGCTCACAATAACAAACAAAAAAAGTTTCGTTTCCTTGGATTTAAAGAGAGCCTTTGGCACCTTCGATCACGATATTCTTTTGTCTAAACTTATGAAATACGGTGTCTATGGCACTTCATACGACTGATTGAGATCATACTTGGTCTGCCGCAAACAACGATGTTTTATAAATGGTTCTCTTTCTGGGGACCATTTCCTTACTTGCGGTATACCTCAAGGTATAATTCTGGATCCACTCCTTTTTATAATATATATTAACGACTTACCAAACTGTCTATTAAATTCTGAACCTCGAATGTATGCTGATGACACACACATAACCTTTGCTAGTAATACTATCCAAAATATTAACACTGTTTTGAATGAGGATCTTGCCAGAGTTGAAAAATGGCTAATTGTTAACAAGCTTACCCTTAACTCGTTTAAAACTGAGTTTATGTTGATCGGATCGAGGCAAAGGCTAAGCACGTTTAACAACTCTCCGTCACTTAACGGTGCACCTATAACTCATGTTACTTCTACGAAATCTCTAGGTGTCCATATTGATCAGACTTTAACCTGGAATGTTCATATTGAGAATTTATGTAAGAAAATCGCGTCTGGCATTGGAGCGTTAAAGAGAGTGAGGTCTTTTGTTCCACACGAGACTCTCCGATCAATCTTCATGTCTCTAGTGCAGCCTCACTTTAATTACTGCAATTCTTTTTGGGATGTTGTGGCAAAACCCTAGCCAGTAAACTTCAAAAACTCCAAAATCGCGCTGCGCGTATACTCACTTACTCGAACTTTGATGCAAACGCTGATAACCTTATCCAAAAACTTGGATGGATAAAACTAGATTCTCAATGACAAATCCATAGGGCTGTGATGGTTTTATAAGTCGCTTAATGGTCTTACTCCCGAATATCTTAGTTCCAAATTTGTTGCTCTCCCTAGTTTTCAGCACAGCAGGTGAAAGAACCTTTCAAACCGGTTCCGAAAGGAATTAGCACTGAGAGATTTGGAAGGTGAAAAAGGTCCGCCCCTAAAGCTCTCTATTGTTCCAGTTATTGTTTTCAATAAACACAGAACTGCACCATTAAGGCTGGTTTTCACTAGCGCATAAACATAAGCATGAATATAAGAAGAACAAACATTCTTGTTTTTCTCTTGTTGTTTTCACTAGGAATCACCGCTACACGAGGCGGCATAAGCACAAGACCAGTGTCTGTTCTTCTTGTGCTTATGCTTATGTCGTTATGCGCTAGTGAAAACCAGCCTTAATAAATGTTGGGGCGGTGCGGAAATCTGCATACTTTTCATCCTTTTTGGAGGAATTTTTTAGTAAGTAAGTATTTGTACCAATGATCAAAGGAAATTTCTGCATGACTTCTAAATAGCGTCCATAGAATGCCGGCAAAAAATTGCACATTGAGCTTCTTCATTTTCGGCATCTCAGTCAATGAATACGTTTCCTTGAGAAAAACAAGGCTGAACAGCGGGTGGCAAATAAATTCATTCTGATAGTTGTAAGCTGGCCAATTTGACGAAGTCTTCGCACTGCAATCTGGCGATTTCGTCGGTTACAGAGGCTTCACTTGTTCATTTTAAGATCTTTTGGACTTGTGGCTTTTCTCAGATACGGTAGAAGAAAGAAACATTGTTCATTGTAATGAACAAAGAACAGCTTTTGCCAGTGGACACATTCAGCTTTTCATTGTCTTCCACAGATCTGGGCGACCATTGTTATTTTACAGTCCGATGATAATCGAAAGTATTTCTTCTTATTAGCATACCTAGCTAATTAGCTAGAGTTCGTTCTTATTTTCAATCCGTCGAGTCGACGGATCGATCCGTCGAGTCGATGGACTTGCTGCAGCTTGTATAGTAACTTCTATCTCCAAGAAGGTAAGTCCGCCCGATAGACTAACTTGAAAAACGAAGCTGCATTGACGGTAATTTTTCCAGAGGAATGCACAGATCTGCACAGACAGCCTTATTGAACCTGGGTGACACTTCTGGCAAGACGTTTTCTCTCCGTTTACAGAAGAGAAAAATTGGATACAGGCCTGTTGAAAAATTGGCCTGGACGCGAATATTTTTGTACAGTTAAGTTTTGTTGGGTTTAGATACGCCTGCCAGGGCCCAACCAAAACTTGACCAACTTGTCCGCCAAAATTTGACATCATTTATTCATAAATTATCGTGCCCGGGCAAATTGTTTGAAACGCCCGCCTTTTTCGATTTCTTGTAAACTATATAATCTGACAAAACAGTCTTAAAATAAAACATAGACTGCGTCGCTGGCGGTTTAGTTGGGATAACGTGTACAAGCGTGCGACTAGCTCATTTTCGTGCGGTTTTTCGGCTCGCTTGCGAACGGTTTAATCCAACTAAACAGGCTAGTGCTTAGTGATTTTTAATGCCTTCTTGTTACATTAGATATGAGGTAATATATCAAACAAGAGAGACAGTTTTTCATCGGGATATCCAAACACCGACTGGGAGAGGAGAGTTGAAAATAAGACACACAGCGGAGTATTTTTGACGAAATTCGAGGTGTTTGGAAAGCCGATGAAACACTGTCTCGAGATCAAGTATTTGATATATCTTCTCAATCGAAACAAAACCTAAGGAGCCCCTCCCCCCGAAGGCTTCAAGCTTTCAAACAAGATGAATTATTGATTGTTATCGAATTTTTGCTGATAAATAACTGTTTCTAACGGAACTCCTCAGTGGAACGCCGGATATCAACTAGGTCTTTACGCTAGAACTCTCAAAAAACTGCAGATGCAGTCAGGTTTTAGAACTAAAACACGTGGTGATAGAGCTTTCCCTGTTTGCGCTCCGAAGATTTGGAACTCTGTTCCTTTGGAAATACGAAAATCCAGTACAGTTTTATTATCTACGAAAAAGCTCAAGACCTTCCTTTTTACTAAATTTGTTAAGAGTAACTCATATTTTTAGTTTTATTATTAAGAGTAACTTTTTATCATATTTTAAGTTTCTTGAGTATTTAATGGTTTAGGGATAATTTTGTAAAGCGCCTCGAGCAAATAGTGATCATGATATTTCTTGTTAACAAACATTTCTTTTGACATTCAAATTTTTCAACCACGGAACCCCGGTTCTGGTTGGCATATTAATAACAATGGGTGACGTTACGAGAAACATCGCTATAGTGGATGTGTGTACTATATAAATTAATCATCATCATCCTTTTTTTCTGTGCGTTCGATTATTATCGATCCAATTCATATCGATTGATTGCCGATGTCGATTTAAATCTATTGACTACACCTGAAGCATTTTACTTATTTTAAATTACAGCATCATGTCAAATGTAGGCTACAAGAAAGTCGCCACTGATGAACAAGAGGACGACAAATCCGTCCACCCGCTGATTAAGGCCAATATCTTCTCAGCACTTACATTTTGGTGGATGAACGACGTTTTAAAAGCGGGCAGCGGGCGATTTTTGACGCAATCCGATATCTTTCCTATTCATGAGAAGTACAAGACGCAAGAACTAACAGAGCAGCTCCAAACGCAATGGAATAATGACGTGGAAGGGTGTCGCAGGAGCGGAAAACGAGCCAGGCTTTGGAAAAGCCTCTTGAAGACCTTCTCACTGAAAGAATTTTGTGTTCTTATGTGTTTTTTGTTATGTTACTCTGCTGTGCGTGTTCTTCAGCCGCTTTTTCTGGGAATTCTCATAAATGTATTACTAGATCCCAACCAAGGCAAAGACCTGGCCTGTGGCGTGGCTGCACTTATATCCCTCTGTGGTTTGACAGCTGCCTTCTTTCATTCCATTATTTATCATTTTGAGATGACTGGTATTCAACTAAGCAGCGCAATCAAGGGAATAGTCTATTTGAAGGTAATGCGAGGATTAAAATTAACCACCCATTTATAACCTACAACCCCTCGCGGATTTCAACTTTTGAAGCGTGGTTGACAGTCCGATACCGTTATCAAAGAAAACGTTTAACCCGGGATTTGTATGCATTACTTCGCTCAGGGATTGGTTTAAACACCTCGCGCCACTTTTTCAACCAATCAGAAGTAAAACCAAAACCACTCGTGACTCGCGCGCGCATATTTTCCCGCGCTTTGTGTGGTCTACGTGTCATTATTTCGAGTTTTGATTGGTTCAGTGGATTGTCACCCTCCATTGTGATTGGCCAAAGCAATTGCTTTGGTTTTGGTCTTAAACTCGCTCTATACTATTTTTGACATAAAAGGTTCCCCTTTCTTCGATAAATTAATGGCAACTCTTCCACATATCTACAGACGGTGGGTCTGTTCAAGGTATTTTGAAACACCCATTTAAATACGTAGATGGCAGTGTTCGCTACCCTTTTGTGCATTGCCTCTTTCGTGGAGCCTCCCAGTATAGCTGAGAGCAGTATCAGGTGAGTGTTGAAAGTAAAACCAAAACCAATCGAAATGACTTTGGTTATGATTTTATTCTCTGATCATCATTATCATCAGTCCTCATTACGCCATCGGACGCATAAGGTCTCTAAATGTTGCAAATGCATTTATTGAGGACTACAAACACTCATTGCCTGGTTTCTTTTGCCTTTTAATTTCTTGCCTTAGGAACATTCTTCTACTAACCCGAAGCATTTTGGTTGCAGATTCTCCTGGTTGACAAAACGAAGCTTCAACAATTTGCAACCGGTCACGTGATAGAACTCATATCCAACGACGTCAAGAGACTTGAAAACGCTCCGAAGTTCTTGCCATTATCTTTGTTGTCGTTCTTCGAACTACCTGTGACAGCTTGTATTGTTTGGTATCTGATTGGAATGGAAGCATTGATACCCATTCTTATTTTCATGAGCGCAGTGCCAGGGATATTCGTGTTATCGCATCTTTGCGCTATTCTGCGTCGAAGAACCGCTGAACAGTCGGGCCAGCGTATTGCACTAATGGATGAGCTGTTGACTGCTATCCGAGCTGTAAAGTCACATGCGTGGGAAGAAAACTACAGAGAAAATGTGAAGGAAATAAGAAGGTGAGAATGAACGGTCCGGTATGGGAATTGAAGGAGCTACGGCGTTATTTTGAGTTATTCAGTTCGACAACCTAAATTACCCTTAAAATTTAGGAACCTGCAAATAATAGTTTGCTAATGAAGAAAAACACCAAAGGAGTGATACTAAACCAAAAACGAACAAGGGGATAAGTTTCTAAAAAAAACTATGGTGCTGCGTCGGTGGGAAGTATAACAATATAATTTGGTTTTATCAACTGGGTTGATAATGTCAATTGGCCACCGTAAAGAGATTCAAGAGCTGACGTTTCGAGCGTTAGCCCTTCGTCGGAGCGAATCAAGGAATTGCGGATCGTGTGTTTTTTATATACAGAAAGATGGAGCTTTGCTATTGGCTGGTGCCTGGTAACGTGAAAACAACGGAATAAATTAGTTGAATGAAAAGCGTTCGTTGATACCAAACAAGTGATCAACCCGGAACTTTTAAATGCGCTCGCGCACGATGCAAAACATGCCCTTTCATTCATAACGTTGACAAAATATCGGGACCCAAGCGATCTATCAAGATCACTGATCATTTCACCTGTACCTCAGCCAATGCCATCTACTGCATAACTTGCACTCTTTGCAAAAAGTTATACATCGGAGAAACAGGACCGAACAGACCGATTCCGAGAATACCTTCGCGACGAAGAGAAAAACGACAAAAATGCATCGAAACCGGTCGCGAGACACTTCAATCTCCCAAATCATTCTAAGCAACATATGGCAGTCTGCGGCCTTTCCCTTCACCAAGGAAACACGAAAAGCCGCAAAACTCTAGAGCAAAAATTTATTTTTCAAATCGGCACTCTTAATACTCGCCGTATCAACGAACGCTTTTCATTCAACTAATTTATTCCGTTGTTTTCACGTTACCAGGCACCAGCCAATAGCGAAGCTCCATCTGTCTGTATATAAAAAACACACGACTCACAATTCCTTGATTCGCTCCGACGAAGGGTTAACGCTCGAAACGTCAGCTCTTGAATCTCTTTACGGTGGCCAATTGACATTATCAACCTAGTTGATAAAACCAAATTATATTATCAAAAGCGCACAAGGATGGCTGAGGATGAGAAGATTGAAACGGATTGGAAATGTCGATTTTGAAAATTTAAGCTTAACTTTTCAAAGTACACGAACGATGACGTAGCTACTTTAAGGTCGGCACACACAATGAGACCAGTCCCTGCAACAAGTCACGCGGACAAGTAGCATCGTGTGTAATAGCCATATAATTTGAAGGGTTTAGAGCGACAAGTCGAAGAGACTTGTCCCGCGAATTCAAGCCACTTTGAATTTGTGGGTCTAGTTCACTCCATGGGACTTTTGCAGGCACTGTCCCTTTCAGTAACACGCAAACTATGAAGCGGCGTTTAACGCGTTTAACGCCGCTGTCCAAAATGATTCGTTTAAAAACCTCGCGCCAATCAGAAGTAAAATTAAAAACTGTGAAAAGAAGAGGACTAAGCAGAATGAGAGCCATCATAATTTTCCCCAGATTTTCAAGAATTTATGCAGCTTTCTTTGGGCGTTATAACTTTGCTTTGAAATATCAAGTTTGTCTTGGAGGTGGAGAAGAAAGCTTTCAAAACATAAGTTGCCGTCGCGCGAACTTGTCGAGAAGATATTTTGCAATTAGGAGAGCGACGTTTATTTTAGCGAGTGGTCAATTAAATTATTATTATTTATTGATTCAATTCTTATCTCAGGAAACAGTTGATAATTTTTAGCTGCGTGGCCATAGGCCTGGGGAGCTCTTGCTCTACACGGACTTTATTTTTATTTTTTTCTTCGTTTTGTCGGTGACCAGGGTATCATATATCCGCTAATTAAAAATCAATTTCCAATAATTACAAGACAGCCGGAAATTCCGTACATGCCTGCACGAAACTTCAAGAAAACAAAACCCTAGTTAAAAGTAAATTAATAAATAATTCCAGTGATAACACTGGCAGCTGATCTGTTTATTTTCAAGATTCACAACCCATACTGTGTATGGCCTATTGATCAAATTTATCTTTTGATTTCAGAAACGAAATTGGGATCATCCGCGAGAAGAATATCCCTTTATCATTGCTCGAGTGTTTGAAATTTATCGCAGGACCTATTGGTATGTTTTCGTATATCATCATCTCTGTTCTGACGGGAAAACAAGTAACACCAGCAAAAACCTTCATGCTGCTTTCCTTTCTCAATGCATTGCGGAAATCAATCTTGTGGTGGATGACCAGTGGAGTCTCAATGCTGCTGGAATCTTTTGTTTCGTTGAAAAGGATAGAACAGTTTTTACAGTTGGAAAATCTTACCTTTGTAGAAAGCGGCGACGATGGGAAGATTACAAAGATTCAACACAAATCGAAGAAAAGTAATGACTCTGGCACGCCTGTATTCGTGAGAGAATCCGGCCCACAAAGCTCAATGCTTCCTGTTAACTATGGTGACAAAGACTTCGAACCAGTGCAAGACATGCAGAGAGCCTTAGTTGTTAGAAACGTGACATGCAAAGTGCCAGACACCATCGAACAGAACATTCTTGAAAACGTTAGTTTTGAAGCGTTAGACAAGAGTCTTACTGTTATCACAGGTAAGGTGGGAAGTGGAAAGTCCACGCTTCTCGCGTCAATTATGGGAGAAGTTGACATATCCAGTGGAACAGTAAGTTACATGGGAAGTTCTGCATACGTTTCACAGACGGCCTGGGTTTTTTCTGGAACGATTCAAGAAAACATATTGTTTGGGGAAGCCTTCGATGAGAAGAAATTTGAAAAAGTGATTGAAGTCTGTGCCCTTCAAGAAGATTTAAAAAAGTTATCTAACGGTGTTTTGACATTCGTTGGAGAAAGAGGGGTCATACTGAGTGGAGGCCAGCGCGCACGTGTAAGTCTGGCACGTGCAGTGTATGCAGATGCAGACGTGTATGTGCTAGATGATCCGCTCTGTGCTGTTGATGTTAAAGTTGGTGAACACATATTCAACAAGTGTATTCGTCAACTACTGAAAGATAAGATCACAGTTATGGTTACGTATGATGAGAAGTGCATGAAATTGGCCGATCAAATTGTTGTGTTGGACAATGGTAGTGTGTTAGGCAAAGGGGTCTACTCCGAGTTGAAAGACCGTAATGTCCTGAGCTCTATCCTAGATTCATCCGACGCAACACGCGATGAGATGAGTGAAAAAGCGTATAAGGACCAAGAACACGCAGAGAGCTCTCGTCTTGGAGATGATGCACCTACCGAGCATCTGGAGCTGTCAGAGGAGGACAGAGCTGTCGGTGTGATCTCCTGCAGGCTGTATTGGGATTACTTCAGGAATGGAATGCATCCAATTGTCATGACCTTGGTCGTTGCTGTTTTCCTTGCCTCCCAAGGTTAGTCAAAAAAAACCTTTATCTAGTTTATAAGAAAAAGTCACCTGCCTAGAGCAATCACTCGAAATAAAACACAATGTCATAAGGAAGCGACGATGGATTTTTATCAGAATAAAAAATATGGTGATGTTAGCCTAAAACGTCCATTTGTTTTACACGTTTGACTCGAGAAGCCAACACAGATTTCTGAAGGTGAAATTTCTAAATTTTAAGTGCTCGTTTTACGGTTTTACAAGTTTCTGTATATCGTTCAATGTGAGTTGCGGATCTAGGATAAATGGTGGCCGATATGGGGGTCCAGGGGCATGCTCGCCCAGGAAATTTGTTCGATTTTAACTCCCCAAAGTCCCCTTTGCTGGGTTCCTGAGTCGTTCAGTTATGATATTCTCCTGTTTCCTCTGATTAGGTGCGTTGATTGCCCCAAATGCATGGCTGTCCCAGTATACTCAGCACTCTTTAGTATTCCAGCAAGACACAACAAACATCGGTATCTACAGCTGCCTGGTATCTCTTGCCCTTGCTCTTCCCGTCATCCGCGCTTACATTTTCTTTGAGGTCTGTACCCGTTCATCAGAACGCCTCCATGACAGGATGGTCAACAGTGTGCTTAAAGCTCCCGTGTTGTTTTTTGACACCAACCCAGCTGGCCGCATTCTAAACAGATTCTCCGAAGACGTAGATTCACTGGATGGGTTATTACCCAAAGCGTTCCATTCAGCCATTCAGTTCATATTACTAATCCTCTCCGCACTCGTGATCAGTTCAGTAAGCAATCCCTGGATCGTCCTTATTATGATTCCGTTGTTAGTACTCTTCTGTTATTACACAAAGTATTTCCTCAAGACATCACGCGAGCTGAAGAGATTGGAGTCCATTTGCCGCAGCCCCGTGTTCTCACACATCTCAGAGACTATCAATGGCCTGGATACAATTCGTACACGGCGAATGGAGAAAAACTTCATTGACAAATTATACAGGTAAGCAGAACATCAATGAGAAAGCCTTTCGGGCTATCTCGTGCAATGTTTTCCGTTCTTCAAGGCGATACTATATTTATTTAGTACACTCGGAAACTCGGCTGTGTTTTATTGGAAATCCGTGAATGTGATTTGTTCTCCCACTGTTTTCTATTCGCTGATAGAAACCGATCGTGGGTGCGTTGCCCTTTGAAGGCAAGACTTTTTTTATTTTTCGCCCAAAAATACATAAAATTGTAGCTTTTGAAATGTAATCCTTTAGAGTTTCTTCTAAAACAATTAGACAACTCGTTCTCGTTTTCTATGAGCAATAGCCAACTAGGCTTCCCCTCGTTGACTATAGTAATAACCACAAACAGAATACATAAACAGTGCCCACTGATTCCATGGTCGTGTACGGCTTTTAAAAGAGTCACGTTGCTGAGAAATTATATCTGAAAATAAAAATCTTTGACGGGACAGATTTCGTGTGATCTGTTTTGAAAGCTCATTGCGTTGGAAAATCGGGCGCGTTAAAGCAAGGCGTTAGCTGGACACGGACCAGATGAAAAGTCAGACTGAGAAAAGCTTCCTGAAATAGATAGAATGTATTATGTTCGTTCGTCAGATCATATAACCCATTCGCAAATTTCTTTACTACAGGGTTCAAGATTCTCATACACGGGTAAATTCCATGATCATAGCAAGTGCCAAATGGCTTAGCTTCCGAGCGGACTTTCTTACTTCTTTGTTTGTTGCTGCAATGGCAATCAGCTCTGTTTTTCTATCTGGCAATGCAGGTAATGGAAAATGGCTACAAACAAAATTAACAAGGGTAAACAAAGGGGCTGTACTTAACAAATTGATAACAGTTAAAGGATGTAGTCAGTCAGTCATTCAGTCGGTCGGTCAACAACAACTACAGGCTTAATTTGCATGACTAGAACGAAATATTACAGTATTTCAAAGCCACTCTAATAACTTATAATTATCTGTTCAGCGTGTAGTCAGTCAGCTAGTAGCCTTTTTTTATTCTTCATTTTTTGTTCCTTATGATATCTTATACTTGAGTGCAACCTGTGTGTTTCTAGTAGTTATCCCAGCTTGGGGTCCTGGCTGATTGTTGAGTACACCAACTTTTACGCCGGGAAAATAAGGTCGTCATTTTATTTTAGTTTATCCTCGAAATTGTGTGAAAGCAATTTAAGTAAATACGTTAAGTAATCGAAACTTCCATGGCATTCAGATTGTATCATAACAATCTTGTTTTCTTTACTGACTGGCAGGTCTAACCGGTTTCGCTCTTGCTTATGTCATCGAACTTTTAAACAAGTGCCAGGTTGCTGTGCGGCAGTTTTCAGAAGTTGAAAATTTTATGACATCCGTAGAAAGAGTGAAAGCCTACACCTGCCTCGAGTCTGAACCGGGATACATAATAAAAGCCCTGCCACCCAAGTCCTGGCCAAGGCGTGGAGACATCAGCTTCAACAATGTCTGTTTAAGATATTACCCTGGCGGGCCACAAGTACTGAAAAATTTGAGTCTTAACATTCAAGCAAAGACCAAGCTAGGAATCGTGGGACGAACTGGAGATGGGAAGTCATCTATCGTGGCTACACTCCTGCGCATGCCCGAGGCTGAAGGAGACATAATTATTGACGGAGTAAGCATAAAGGGCATTCAACTCCAACAATCAAGGCGCTGTATTTCAGTTCTCGGGCAAACACCAGTACTTTTTAGTGGTTTGCTGAGGAAGAATCTTGATCCCTTGGGCAAGTACCGGGATGAAGAATTGTGGAATGTTCTAGAGGAAGTCGACCTGAAAGCGTTTGTTCAAAACCTCGATGGACAGCTCAACTATCGGGTAATTGAGAGAGGTGGAAATTTAAGTGTGGGTGAACAGCAACTAGTCTGCTTGGCTCGCACCCTGTTACAACAAAGCAAGATCGTCATATTGGATGAACCCACAGCACATGTGGATCCGATTACAGAGCGAACTATTTGGAATACAGTGCACGAGAAGCTAAGCAATTCCACAGTTATAACTATAGCGCATAGACTGAACACAGTCATGGGCTGTGACATGATTTTAGTTCTGAGGGAGGGGATGGTCGCCGAATTGGACACTGTGTCGAAACTTTTGGCTAAAGAAGGAGGCACATTTCGTGATATGGCTGTCTCTCAAAATCTTTTATGACACGTTTGTACAACTTTATTCGAACTAGTTTTCGCAAAACTTGGTCCTGAAATTTGCATTAACAAACGAGGAGCTTCAGGGTCAGCGTAACCTATCTAATATTGACGACTCACTTTTAAAGTCATAACTGATAATGATATTAAACAAAACCTTAACAGAACAGAACTTCGGTGGCTCAGAATCGTTTGGAGCTTCCCATCTTTTGAATTCCGTGACAGCTGGCCTGATGGTGCAGCTAAAACCCTTTTACTGAAAACCAGTAGATCTTTTATTAGGAAACAGAGTCGGATCCAACTGACACCAAAATTCGTTGACAGAGGTGACTTTTCGTTGCCAATGGCAAAGGGCAAAAAGCCTATTTTGAGGCTAATAATTGAAAAACTACTCAGACACTTTTGAACCGCAAGTCTGTCTGTAGAGTTCAGAGGTTCATTTGCATGGATGGGAAAATGGACGAAATTATAATACAAAAATCAGCACTTTGGATATATGTCTTCACTCAGTTGTATATTTCGGAGAACAAGAGAGAGTGGATGGCTAATTATGCAAACGTTTTTCGCGATTTTGTTTATTTCCAATTGTGAAAATCGTGCAAATTAACACCCGCTGAACTAACGACTAAGGTATTTTTTTTTAAAGTTGAGTTCGTGTTATAAGTGACGTGAAGTAAATCTCTACGACTTTGTTCCTATCCAACTGTATATTGAGATTGAAGAAGTTTTTCCTTTTCTCTATCGTTATCAGTTAAGAGGTGACTAGAAGAGATATTTACTGCACGGGAATTTGAAATACAATGAATGATTTGTTGAGATTCAGGTTAATTCCGTGTAATCAGGTAATTAATTACATGTAAGTGTAATTTCACACGTGAAAATACAAATTTACCATGGCAACGTTTGGCGCAAAATTTTTCGATACAATAAACAAGTCAAAACACACGATTGTGAGCGTAATTTGTCATCTATGAATAAAAAAATCGCGATCGCGGAAGCGACAAATCCGCGAGCCGCGAGTTGCGTGGGCGCCAGCTGGAGTTAAAATAGAGACTGCAATGTCTTCATACAGCATTTCTGACGCTCTTTGACAGCTCACATCAATGTCACCTTGACACTGACGCCCACTTTAGAACATGATTGACCCTCTCTCCTCCGCAGAGTCTCCGGGGAGGGGGAGAAGGGGAGAATTAAAAATCCGGGAGCGTGGGGCCCGTTTTCGTCCTTCCCAGCATTCACCGCGAACTCTGAATTCCCTTCTCCCCAGCCTCCACGCGCTTTCTTTTCACCTATCCCTATTCCCTTTCCCGAAAATGAAAGAGGCCTCTGCGGAGGAGAGAGTGATTGACCGGTCTCAGAAGCGGTAAACAAAGTTTGGAATTAGAACATTCTTTTATCGCGCGCGCAAATTTTCGCTTTCGTTACGGATTTTTCGCTTTTGTTACGGATTTTGGAGCAAAAATAGAGACTGCTCGCAGTCTAAGCTTGGAATATGCGAATACGATAAGCGGTTCCACTCCAAAGAAGCCCGTTTCGAACAGGGCGAAGAAAAATATTGTGATCAGTCTTCCGTGTCGGATTTTTGTCGTTCGTGTAACTGTTCGTTCAAGACACCGCTGGTGAACAGTCCGAAAGGGCGAAGACGTCGTACATTAGACGTCGTTTGCGGGGACAAGTGGTAACGCAATCCCCTAATAACGCCTGCGTAGGAGGCTACATTCCATCGAGTCTGATTAAAAACATTCCGAAGCGGAAATGGCAGCATGTTGTAAACATGCTGTTTAAAATCGAGCAAGCCGGTAAGCAATAACTAAAGCCGTTAACTGGGAATTCAAGTGGTTCTACCTCACTTGCGACCGAAATCCCAGGAGCAAATATTAAAATCACTACTGAATGAAACAACAACGGCTGGAGCGACAGCATCGATAGTACTTTTTTGTAACAGAATAGCTTTGGTAAACCAGGCTTTTGCCAAAACCTGTTGGCAAAAACATCTTTGTTTACAAGAAGAGCGAGAACAGCTTGTTTCTGTTCCTTTTCTAACTTCACTCCTCGCAAATTCTCCTCGCATACTCGTTTCAAAACACGGCAGTCATTGTGATGTTCACTGAAATTTAGCATGGGCTTTCGATGACATGATTGAAATGTTGATGACAGATGAGTCATCGCTTTACAGACCGACCAATCAAAACACTCCGTCACCAGCGTGCCGGGCATCAGAAATGCTGCATGAAGACATTGCAGTCTCCATTTTAACTCCAGCTGGCGCCCACGCAACTCGCGGCTCGCGGATTTGCCGCTCGCGCTCGCGCGATCGCCCCTAGAAAATAGCACTCGCAAATTTTCGCTTTCATTACGGATTTTGGAGCAAAATAGAGACTGCTCGCAGTCTAATTAAAAGACAATAACCACAATATTAACAATGCAAAGCTTTTATTGTTGTGAGCTGGATTTTAAGAATATATTTCGCAGGTTTAATTAACTAAAGACATGAGCTTTTTTTCTTCTGTTTTCCACAATTCTTTTAGATCATTTTTTATTGCCTCTCCTTCAAATATATGATCAATACTTTCAAATGACAAGTTCCAAACTTGTTCTTTAGTCAGGTTAAATGTTCTTGCCATTATAGAGTACTCCTCTGACAGTGTTGTAGAGAACACACCCTTATCATCAGTCTGTTGAGAGAATGTTAAATTTAAAACAAACACGTTTTAGGGATAAATTTTCAGCTCTGTGAATAATTGATAAAGATGAATTGTTCACTTGTCACAAGCATGGGACAAAGAAAATAAGCTGAATCTCCGAAATGACTTGAACCTATGTTCTCCCAGATATCATACTGGCCTGAGTCGTTCAAAGCTGGGTTAAGATAACCCAGGATTAGTGCAAAATGTGAATTCAGATATGAAAGCTTAAAGGAACCTCCACTCTTTCGACAAGTTGACATTGACTTGTTTGAAATAGTACACGAATTTCCAATTTTGGTGGGTAAGCGAGAAATATCATTTAACAGCAACAAAAAATGAACAGTATTATCGCATTTAAATATTCCCCTGCACCAACCTTGTGAAAGTTTTTGGACAATCTTTCAGCCATGGGCATCATTCTCCAATATATGCCACCAAAACTATTCTATTTCCCTCGATTTTATTTTATTTTTTGCAATGCACTTTATTACAGTTAAGTGGAAAAATCTACTGACAGTGATAGTCATAGTATCATATATTGCAGGTGAAATAAATGCTAACTGATGGGTTTAAACAAATTTTCCAGTTATTTAAATTACATCTGACAGGAAGGTGAATTTGGTTTAATGTTTACTTCATACTCTGATAAAGTTGGTTTACGGATGATAATTTTTGTGTGGCTTCCACAAAGTGAGCCACATTCTGCCATTGCCTGGAAATTGTTTGTGTACAAGGGTCGAGCACCTGTCACCACTCCCGTTGTTGCATTTTTTTGAAGCGTGACATCCCAAATATTATAAAAAATCATAACAATGGTTATGAAGTGGTACTGATAATACTTACACAAATAATACAAGGGTGCTGACAATACTTACACAAATAATACAAGGGTACTGACAATACTTACACAAATAATACAAGGGTACTGACAATACTTACACAAATAATACAAGGGTGTTGTTTATTGTTGTACCAGTGATTCATGTGATGATCAGTGTACGATGGAACAGTCTTGCACTTAACATTTGACGTTAGACACAGTTCTGTTGAGTGAGCAAAACAATTAGGTGCACAAAGTGTACACAAGGGTCTACAATTTAGGGTGAAGCTAAGAAAACTGTGAACACCAGAAACTTTCATGGAATGTTATTGTTTTACAAGGAAATAGGCAATCAGGTGTGAGAAAACCAAACTGCAAACAGTAACAGCAAACACTTTGTGGTTTTGAGGTTTGTTCGCATGTCCTGACCTTAATTGTGATTGTTCACTTTACAATCAACATTCCTGAAATATTTCAGATGTTCACGGTTTTCTTCGACAGTAAATAGATCAAATAAATAGGAATTTGTCATGCCATTTCCACTGGCATACACTTCATGAAAATGACTGCCACTGCGCCAGAAAAAAAAATGTCCCATAAACTGCTTAGTAAAGTAAAGTTTCTGTTTACATTCAATATGTCAAGTTACTCACACTTACCTATAGGAATAGAGTGTTCTTCTACTATTTTCACAAGATCCTCTGCACCACCATATTCAGGATGAATGCACGTTCCATGCCCTATTCTATCTGGAATTAAGTTCAGCAAGACTCTTGACTCCTCCAAGTCAGGTATCTATAAGGTAATGAACAATGTGCTTGTTAAATTGGAATAATCGTATCTATAGCAAAATCCACAATATATTGAGTTTGGTTCTGTCACATAATTGGCGTGATCAAGTGGGTGTCCAATTGCAGGAACCCAATTTGAACAAATTCAAACTGGATACTTGTAACTGGAAAACTATGCCATTCACATGTCAATCACATGTATTTGGATAGGTTCTTTCTTTCTGTTTCTACTGCTTGTAAAACTGATATATAATTTTGACTTTTTCGAAATTTGTTATTGATACGCTTCATGAGTAATACATACATACATACTACCTTTATTTATACGTGATAAAAATTTCAAAGCCAACAGGCTTCTGGGGTCATGTACTAAACAACAACACTTTATTTACCCAAACAAGCTTAGGAAAAAACGTACACTTGAAAAAAAATTAATATTAGCAAGGGTATTGGCTTCCTAAAATAACTGCATAGTTAAAAAGATTAGGAAGACAAATTACAAAAGATAAATTACAATACAAGGGTTAGATGGAACACAGACAAAAGACAAGACAAAAACAAGCACACAACACAAACACACTAGTGCTCAACCCTGCATCCGAGATCAGCACATGGCTTAAGCTATGTCAATCAGACAGATGGAAACTCATGCTGTTGGGGCAGTGCCCTTTGGATAAAAAATATGCAAAATTACATAAAATTAAAACCATATGTCAAAACCTGAAAGAATGACGGAACATAATTATTCACTGAAATACAGGCTTGATTGAATTTCCTATTAATTAAGAGTGGGCAGAGTTAACATCTTAGGGGGTGATTACATGGCGAATTTCAGCCCGGTGGGGTGGGCTGAAATATTGTTGCGGGGCCAAACCTTCTCCATGTAATATTCACATTCATTATTAGAGGATTTCTTTCAGAACCTACTGTAGGCTGAAATCTCAGCCCGGCTAACCGGGCTGCTATCTTCAAAGTATACTCATCAGACACTGATTTGTTCAAACTTACCTCTGCAACATGTAAAGCAAGTTTTAGGCCATTTTCTCGAGCAAGCTTCAGTGCTGCAACAAAATCTTTGGAATCATGTACCTGAAATTAAAGACATTGATGTGCTACATCTTATCATGGCTGCATGGGAGGCTAGTTATACTGACAATATTTATAGTTTATCCAGTGGTGGATATTATATTATCTCTGAATTGAATGATTTTTAAACCATAGGAAATTATGTACTTTATTTTTGTAACACATTGCTAACAGGGACTTGTTCTTTGCAAATCACTTACATTGGGATCTCCACTCAAGTCAACACCCACTACAATCCCTTTGGCTTTTTCCTTGTATTTAATGGCCAAGTGAATAGTATCCAGTGCATCATCTGGGCCCAGCTTACGATTTATGGCCAGTATAAACCTTTAGTGGAAATAAATAAACAGCAAAGTTAACGAAGAAATTCCGCCAAATGGGCATCACTCAAAAGGAAATGAATCAGTGCATGGTGATTGGGTTAAGTGGGAGACTGAGTCCTAGAGGAACAAATGACAAAAGAAGGGAGGGGAAGGTCACCTCCTGGTCTAGCTACATTTGCAGGCCATTGCGGTGAGGATGAAAAAAAGTTGATTGCCATTGTTTTTGTGTACCGGTAGGTAATACAAACTATTTGAGTACAGTGGAAGTTTCTGAGCAGTAGAATTTTATTAACAAACGTCTTTGTCAACTTTTACAATTCCTGGACCAGGGTCGTTCACACAAGTTCTTTTATTAATATTTTATAAAATGAATAAAGAACTTGCCCTTGTGCATTGTTGAGTTATATATTAAGCACTTGGGAATTTTTAAGAACATCAAAGAAGTGCACTTCTCTATACACCTCTCTCATGTCCTAAAAAATTGTTCCATGCTTATACTGCTTATATCACTCAACAATGTACTTGAGGTGCATTTTGTATTTCTATAATACTGTCAGTATAATTATAATAAACTGTTACCTCACAATTATATTAGGTGCTGTCTTCTTAGCCTCCTCAATAGCTGCTAAGACTGAATCTATATAGGACTGCTTTGTCATCCCTGCAAATTATACATAAACTTCATGATTGACCGCTACTGACAATGATCAGTTAGATAACATTGTTTTTCCTGGCAAAAAATAAAACTAGGCTAATGACTGTTCAATAGTGTAAATTCTTGTACCTGTAGCTGGATTACTTCTTGGAGTACTCCTCAGTTCTAAATATTTCACACTATCTTGCTCAAAGTCTTCAATGACACTTTTCGTAACCTTGAAGAGATGATCAACACAGTTTTCATAGATGAGTCCACATTAAAGTACAGTATGACCAGTATACATACACACATTACAACATGCGAAATGTCTTACAATTGCTCTGTTACCCCAAATCATTACTTTAAACCGGAAATAAACACAGCATTAGTACACATAATTACCACTGATTTGTCATCTGATTATTAATTTCCCAAAATCATTACATTAAACCGGTAATAGCATTGCTACACGTAAAATGTCTTACAACTGCTTTGTTAAACAATTATTTCTTTCCCCAGAAACATTACTTCAAACCAGTTGGTAACTTTTCCACATACAGACTGAACCTCCATCATTTTCATGTCTATTTTATGGATGAATCAGCAGAGGACTTTTTGGTCAGCTGATTTGTTTATTCAACACCTTCATGCAAAATTGGTAGACCTCAGCGTACAAGGAAGTTAGTGTCCAATAGCTTGGGGCTAGTGGATTTTGCCGTTGGGCTAGCGGATTTTATCCTTCACTTGCCCGTTGCAAGTGAAAGTTTTCACGAATTAACTAATTAATCACACTTCTGAGGATTTTTCCGGGCTAGTGGAAATAACCTACGGGAGTACAGCCTGGCAAGCTGGAAAATTGAACTTCTTTGTACCCTGAGACCTCCTGCTCAGTTAATAAGAGCTAAGTACACAGCAATGAGTGCATTGGCAGACAATAAAGATGTTTATAAAAATGTTAACAGTATACTATTTCATACATAATACTCTTACCAGAAACACTGCTTCAGTGTCATCTACAAGCTGGTAAATAATACTAAACATCCCCAAACAACTGCACATAGGAAAGACAAAACATTGCAGATGATTTTACAACATGAATGCTGAACACGCTGTACAGTGTATGAACATTTTTCAACAAATTATATCCTTTACCAATGACAGCACATAGGAAAGACAAAACGTTGCAGATGATTTTACAACATGAATGTTGAACACGCTGTACAGTGTATGAACATTTTTCAACAAATTATATCCTTTACCAATGACAGCACATAGGAAAGACAAAACGTTGCAGATGATTTTACAACATGAATGTTGAACACGCTGTACAGTGTATGAACATTTTTCAAAACAACTATGTCCTTTACCAATGGCAGTCACATCCATACAGGAAGGGAGATTTAAATAGGTGAATTAATTACAAATTGACCAAATGATTGATTGACTGGTGGAATTAGTAATGAATGAATTGAATTGCTGAATTAATGAACAGAAGAATAAAATGTCTCAATAAGAGATTGTGAATGATTTATTCATTGATAAATTGATACACTGATCAAATTAATGATTATTTGACTAATAGTATCTATAACAAAATTCTTGATTTTGATTGGTTCTGCATGTCCTATTTGTTGTGTGATTGGCGCTTGATCATGTGGCTATAAAATTACAGGTATCAATTTGAACTTTAAATTGGATACCTGTAATTGGACACCTGCACCATTCGCACATCAGTCACGTACATTTAGATGAGTTCTATCTTGCTGTTTTCCTACTTTTTGCACAAACGAGAATCTCAAAACACAAGAGGTTCACACAAGAGGTTCTAAAGACTTACTCACTTCGAAATTTGTTATTGATGTGATTAATTGGAAATCGTGCTTGTAATGAAATTACTAGCCCAATTACTCCCTGAATTGTACTCCACTCAGTCCTATTACTATTACTAATTATTATCCATATACTTGGCCAAATTGATCTTCAAAACACACGCTGTGCGGGCCGCAACGGCCCTGAAGTTGATGGGTTCACACGATGAATTTAAACCAATCAAATTACGTTCAGACCGTTTGAAGCGGGAAAACCATCAAGGTGCGTACGAGCAAACAGCAAGCTTTGAAGTTCAGTTTCACACAAAACACATAGTTTTCAGAGAGAAAAATCGGTCTACTTGTTATAAATGGGAAGAATACAGACCAAAAATTCGGATTTAGACTTGAAGATAGGCTAGAAGCCAGAGCATGATCCAGAAGAAACAAAGAAAGCAAATTCTTCTCATCTTTGCAAGAAGGGAAACGTTGTTCACTTGATTGAAGTTCTGCGAGAATTTTACAACAACGATCAACTGGAAATTGTAAGTTCGTTAAATATTATGATTATCTATGAGTTCTTAACTCATTGGCGATTATTTTAAGAGACTTTGTAGCTATATTGGCAAAGTT
The DNA here is from genome assembly GCA_947652115.1 of Blastomussa wellsi. Lineage (NCBI taxonomy): Eukaryota > Metazoa > Cnidaria > Anthozoa > Scleractinia > Plerogyridae > Blastomussa > Blastomussa wellsi. Next base: position 11,026,275 of record OX393563.1, read on the forward strand.
CTGCACCTGTTCAGAACATATCGGTCCGGCTATTACAGTTATAAACTTTTCAGCGCAAAGTAAGTTCTTACTTGTATTCTTGAAAATGTTATTAAATTTGTGAGTCATCAGGATGTTATTTGGCCTTGTATATTGATAATAATGACATTCACATGACTTTTATCGGGAATATTGTTTATTGGCACCCTTGTAGGCGCGCGCCAATAAACAATAATCCCTCAAAAAGTCATGTTAATACCCTATAAATTAGTTTCAATCAATGAATAATTAATTATTAATTTATTATGAGCTATTGACTGATTGTGACCGACTGATTGATTGCTTGTTTGGTTAACTGATTGAGTGATTGATTGGTTCATCTAGTGATTGTGAAATAACAAGTTGATTACTCGTCTAAATCTCTCTCGTCTCCTTTCTGAATAGTTGTTTGCCATTGAGAGACTAAGCAGTCGTTGTTTACTTGGCCAGACTTCCTTTCGATCAGCTTTTCGATTGTTTCCGCGCTTATAGATCCGTTTATATGAGCATGGAGTTCCTAAATTGAAAAAAAAATTAAAAAAGCTTAGCTGGCAAATTGTTTAATACGAAAGACACGCAAACAAACGCAAAGAGAAACAATGTGCCGTCATCTAAAAGATCTCTCTAAAAGAAAAAGATATTTTTAAAATACTTACAACTTTTGGAATTTTCTTGAAGAAATTGAAAGGTATTCTTTCCTCGGCAGTTTCCCCTGCACTGTTAGCCATGTTGGAAAATATCAGGGGAAATATCGATTTGTGTTTGCGTGGTTGTGATTGGTCGAGGGAGTTATTTATGGCGCATGCATCGACCACATGCGTCACTTTCACTTCCCGCCAAAATTTGTAAATTCGCGCGCCGGTCGATACAGACACTGATTTTCGCTTCGGGAGATAAGTTTTCAAGATTTTTCCTTCCATTAAGCTGAAAATGGGAAATGAATCTTCCGCATCGATTATCTATGGAACAAAGCTGCTAAATGACGTAAATATCGAATGGAAAATGGTCGAAATGAACGCCAAATTGCCATCTCGAGACGGACATTGTGCGGCCGCCATGGCGAACAGACTTTACGTATTTGGTGGAGTTCGTTGGCTTTCCGATATCGGCGAAGTAACAGAATCCAACGAAGTTCTTGTTTTCGATGCTGGTAAGGTTGGTCTGTTGTTATGATCTTAATGACTGTAGGTCACCTTGTTCTGCAGGACCTAGACGAAGACGTTGGATTATCGACACGTCGATATATAATTTAAAACATGAAACGGTAAATATGAACGATAAAATCAGACGTTTCGGAGTTATCTTGACTCCATTATCTAGGAAAATGTATTAGATCATACAAATAACAGTTTTTGGCGTAGAACCCCATATTGTTGTTATTGTTATTATTATTGTTATTATTATTATTATTATTATTATTATTATTATTCAATTTAATTTAAATTTGTTCCAAATAGCAATTGTATAGTGCACTGTACCCCTTCTCCTGGATTCCCAAGACCCTCCTCCCAAGAGGTATGGTGCTTTCTCATTCCTCAATGTCTCTGCATTATGAACTAGATTCTCACACATTGAGCAAGATTGTGACAGGAGGTGAAGTCCCATCTGCCAGGTGCTCTGCTGCAATGGCTGGGGTTGGAAGCAAACTGTATATATTTGGAGGACTAACCCGAGATAGTGGGTGGCTCAATGATCTATATGCCTTTGATATTGGTATGTAATAAATCCGAGCCCCAGATGGGATTTGAACCCACGACCCTCCGTTGATGCAATTTCAGTGTTGATTTATTTCTTTCATTGCTCTCTTGGAGGATGGTTGCATCTTTGATATGCTTTAATGTGACTGCTTGATGCAGTGAAGAGCTATATGGCTATGTGTGTTTGTCATCATTTGACTGAGTAACCGCGCAATGCAGTTCCAGTCAAGACCCACATTTGACCCCTGCTCACCACAGAGTCTCCAGTAGCTCAGTGGTCAGAGCGTCCAACTAGATCACGGAGGGTCGTGGGTTCAAATCCCATCTGGGGCTTGGATTTTTCCAAGTTTCCGTTGATGCCATTTCAATGTTGATTCATTTCTTGTTTAATATTATATTTTTTCTTTCATTGCATCAGAAACAAAGCAATGGGAAAATATTGCATGTAAAGGTACTCCTCCATCCCCACGTGACAAACTGACTTGTGTTGCTATGGGAACTAAAATTCTCTTCTTTGGTGGCTTTGGTCCTTTGGAAGATCATGGGACAGACACTGCTGAGCCAGACCAGGTTCAGTTTGGATGGTTTAATGACCTCTTCAGTTTTGATACAGGTACAAATTAAAGGTCATAACCAATAAAATCAACCGTTTTAAACTTATAACAGAGGGATTTTAAAATGCCTCATTCTATTGGCTAAGATTCAAACCCACTTTGTTAAAATTTAGCCAATCAAATAGTTTTTCCCTAAATCCACCTGTTTCTCATACACTGCTGTTTCTCTCAGAACCAATACCCATGGGAGCTTTCTGTTTACCCAAAAAATTCAGCCATTTCGGCAAGAATTCATATGAAAAGGTCTGTTTTGGTTTGTTTCGATCTTAATATTTGGGACCACTTTAGGAGGTGGTCCACTTTGAACAGTCGGGCTGATTGGACTGAAATTTACCATAATTTCCATTTTCACAAGCTGGTTAGTTGTCTCGCTTCGGCTCAGCAGATTCTCGGGGTGGACTGACTGGGGAAAGGAATGGATCATTCCGCCTGGTTGGCCTGGTTAAATCAGAAAATGTTGTTCCATTTTACAATAATAAACAGATACAAGGTTTACAATAATAATAGATAATGGAAAGCACCCCATGATCTTGCAGCAACAATAGGTAACAAATTTTCACATGCACCTACACAATTATTTGATTTAGACTGACACCCAGCTTCAGAAATAGTGATAATTGGGGAGTTGTTAGTACTTTACCTGGACACCCCAAAATGACATTTTCATGGAAAATTCTATAATTGTTTAATATTGTTAATAATGTGAATTTCTAGAGAGCTGTATGTGGGAAAAACTGGTTCCTTCATTTACTGGATGCCCAACACCCAGAGCAGCTCATGGCATGTGTGCTGTTGGATCAAAACTTGTTATCTTTGGAGGTAGGGACAGTGTCGGCAGGAAGAATGATCTCTACATTTTAAATACAGGTGAGTTTTTGTTTAGTATAATTTTGGGTTTTGATTAATAATCAAATGTGTGATGGCATTTTGGTTGGAAATGACAAGGTGTTTGTTCTTATGACTGTTAGATCGTTAATTTTTGCTAATTTAATGAATAAGTTAAGTTTGTGCCAGTTGACCAAAAAAGACAAAGAAAGTATGAAAACTAATTAACAGAATCAGCACTTTATTTCAGAAACTATGGAGTGGATCTCAACACCAACCACAGGGCAAAAACCAGAACCTCGATCATTTCACACGTGCACAGCAGTCGGCAACAGAGTGGTAATTTTTGGTGGAAGGAGCATGGAGAATGCGCATTTCGATGATCTACATATATTTGACACAGGTGATGAAACTATGACAGTTTACAGGCCTTGATTTAACCTTAGCTTGGCCACTGTCTTAGGGCTATGTCCTACCATTACAAACGTCTTAAAAATCATTAATTTTTTAAATGTTGTCATCATAATTTTTAACCCATTGGCACCTGTGCCACCCATAACTACTTGTGACTGGCTTTGACCTTTGTTCTACTTTTGATGCCATCACCTTTGAACAGAAAAGACACCTCCTTTACTTAAGTTGTACAGGGCAGAAAGATCTTATCGAGTGATACTCAAATCATAGTGATTTCGTTAATTGAACCTGAAATATGCACAAAAACACTGAGAAAAATTTCCCCTATCTACCCTTAGCTACTTCACGTTAAGTATTTCCGTCTCAGTGATGCCTTCTCAATAATTGAAAACAAGCCCAGAAGATAGCCAGCAACTGCAGAAGAAAGGAAAAGGAGAAAAAGGGAAAGCGAAAAAATATTAAAAAAAAACCAGAAATCCTAAAGATCTAGAGTCACTTTCTCATCCAAGAGTTATCTCAAAATTTTGATTCATGCACATGCCTCAACAAAAATGTCATAAAATACCATGCTATTCAGGAAACATTGGCATGGGATGCTGCTTGTATGTCGCAAATGCACTTTCAAGTTGTTTGGAGCTCATTTAGCCCATAAATGACCAGAAAATGTCAAAACATGTGGCTTTTTCTGAAAATGTTCAGGTGTCGATGGGTTAATATTATTTCAAGATTGTTTGTTAAGCATTCTCCAATAATTTGTGAATGGTTTTATTTTTTCCTGCCTGATAATATGTATTGCTGCTACCATTGTAAATTCATAGACACATTTGAGTGGCTTCAGCCATCATCATCTGGCAACAAACCAAATGCCAGGGGGGTGCACACAGCAACATTAGTGGGAGACCAGTTCATACTGTATGGAGGTTCTTCTGATTTTGACGAAGAAACAATGCAATGTCAAGAGTATTATGGGGATGTCCATGTTATTGAAAAAGGTAACTTTCTGTTTCCTTGTGGTCTTTTGCATCTAAGGAAACATCTACATAATTATAGATTTTAAATGTAGAGAACTTTCAAAATAAATATCGATGCTAGAGGATGACGTTTCAGCTTAACACTGTCTCCATTATCAAGTGTAAATATTTTCAAAGTTATATTTACCGGTAAGTTGCAAATATTATATACATGTAGAAGTGTGAAATAAGAAGAACATTGTTAGCTAATTAAATTATTTTGCCCGAATAGAGGTCGCTCGAGTATTTAATTGAAGTTGGTCTCCTTTCCTTGACAGTATGAAGCCAAAATGTCATGCGCTAGCATTGATTATTATGTGTCTCTATATCTTCTCTTGTGGACCTAAAATGATGGTTATGACTTGAGGAAGATTGAGAAGGATTGCAAATAAGAAACTTGAAAAAGGCTAATTTTTAACTCCTTGATAAAACAGCGTGACGCTATTTAAGAAAATTTACAATGCAAGGATGATAGCCCATTAATTTTTCAGCAGACCTTTTATACAAGGTTTAAAATGTGCGTATTGACAAAGTAAGGATTGTTGGTTATGAATTATTTTTTTCTGCAAGATTAGGTACTTAAAGAACACTGTGAGACTGGAAACCACTTTTGCTAACAGCTTCTTTCCAAGGCTTCTGGCATGTTTTTCTCTGATCCATTAAAGTACAGAGATATCCACCTGCTCAACAGAATTTATTGGCATGTACTAAAACCAGGAACACCTGAACATCCTGGAACACAGAACAGCAGAACACCCTGGAACAACCTGGAACACCAGAAATACCATGAAATGCCAACAAATTTCTAAAAAAAGTATATAAAAATAAAGTTCTGGGATGTTACGGTGTTCCTGGTTTTAATAAGTACATGCTGAATTTATTCACTGCATTTCTCTTTGTAGAACAACTCTTGTCAGGGAAGTCTCTAGGTCCAGATCCCAAGGATGTTCCACCTGTTGCTGTCCAAGGTCTGTCCATTAGCGGAGCTGCTAATGTTCGAGAATGTGACACAATTGAGGAGGAAGACAGTAGTGAATACGAGGAGTCATCAGATGAACATCAGTGATGTATAGTTATTTATAAGGCTTTATCGTGTATTGTCAAGACTTACCACCAGATGTAGAATATTTTAAGAAAAAAATTGTAATTTTAGAAATTACCTGGTATCTCTATCTGTAGCTCTGAAATAAAACTATTTTAACAACTTGCCTGTGCGTCATTGTTAATCCTAGACTAAAATCTATATTTACCTCTTAACAACGTTATGAAAAAATACTGAAAGATGTGATTTCACAATTTTGAAAACTGTCCAACATGCACACTCCTATGCCTCCCACTAACAGGGTTCGTACAGGTCATGGAAAACCTTGAAAGTCATGGAATTTTAGAATTTCATTTTCCAGGCCTGGGATGTCATGGAATTTGAGTATGGATCATGGAAAGTCATGGAAAATTATGTTTATTAAAAAGGTAAAAAATCAATTCGGTTTTCTCATGAAGAAAATAGTAAAAACGCACCCAAAATGAAAGATGATTTCCTAGAAAATGCTCAAATTTAGGTCATGGAAAACTTTGACAAGTCATGGAAAAGGTAATAGAATTTCAAAAGCTCAAAAGACTACGAACCCTGACTAAGTGTGCTGTATTAGTAAACATCTATACTCCCCCTAAAGAGGATTTTTGTTTTGGTTGGATCCTCTCCTCCCCTATGAAAATTCCAGTTAAGCTTCATACCTTTCAAAAATGTTGGTCCGTAAAACCCCTTCCTCCGATTATGTTGGGTCTTTTATCTTTGAAAAGTCCTTTTAAAAGTCTAAATGACAATTCTGTTGCTCTTTACTCCAACCCCTTGAAGTCCCTACCCTTCTTTGTATACCTCCATCCTAAAAATTATAGAGCTCTAGAAGCCCCCCTCCCCTAGCTAGTGGTCAACATATTCCCTGCGACCTCATTTTTAGAACATTGGGCTGAACTGCGCATTTTTATCTTTTATTTTCCGTTTTTTCTTATTTATCTGGTTTTTTTCGTATTTATTTATTTTGAGACTTGCATACTGACTGTCGAAATCAGTTTTAAGAAGTGGTTTATAGTGAACCTAATGGATCTTTCAATATGTTTTACAAGGCTTTGCAGATGAGCATCATTTATATTCTAGACTGTCAGTCTAGAGTGATGGGAAACAAAATGTTCTATAATAAAATTTGTTTCCTTGGAGACATTTCAGCCAATCTTTTATTCAATGATCTCAGCTGGATAAGGAAGATTGGTGTTGAAAATAAAAGGAAATATGGAATTGAGATGTTCACACCCAGGCATGTCTGGGTTAGATTTATTCAATATACACACAATAATAAAAGGATCCCATAACTGATTTTTATAGCCCATAAATAACTACCCTAAAATTCACCATCAATTCTGAATGTAGATGTCAAGAAAAAAATAACGATTCTTGGAGCCTATTAGCTAGTGTAGGCTAAAATAAAAATGGCATCAGGTGTATATAATGTATAATGTAGGTGTAACATGAGACTGATAATAAAACTTTTAAAATAATTTCAATATAAATTAGACGACAGACTGAAATGCCAAAAGTGGCTTTCTGAAATTTGATATCTACGAGTCAGGAAAAAAAAAAACGTTTTTGAGGAAAAATAATTTAAAGCTTTTTTTAAACTGGTTCAATATTTTTCATCACGTTTTTGATGCATTAATTTACAGTATTTAAAATATAAGACGTGTACCTGTATTTTAATAAAAAATAAAAACCCACGTTCATTCACGTTTTTCTTTTATATTGACACTAATCATTATTCTACACCTGCCTTTCTCTGATATCATGCTAAAAGTATTTTATGAATTTTAAAACATTGTAATTTAATTTGATTGTGAGTTGTCAATGTAAACTACTCAATCCCACATGTGCTTTCGCTTTTTATAAATATTTTAGTGAAATATTCCAAAATGAAAATTGTGTCACAACCGTGTTTTTCCTGGCGATTTCCAACCCCGAAAAAATATCACAAAGATCCTATTTCTTCAAGTTTTCGATGTGGCTTCAATTAGATATGAGTTATATGAAACGTTTAAAGTTTACAAGAAATTTGGTAGATTAAATTCACCGCAAAAAGAGACACCATAAACTATGGAGATGTCCTTAGTCAGCGCTATTTTTAGCTCGCCGGGGTTGTGAATACGAACGCTGTTCTGATTGGTTAGCCAATTGAGACTGTCCAATCGCAAGGCGTGTTAGAATTCGAAACCTGGTCCGTCCGTATATGGTGAATAATTATGATCATGCGCGCCAAATGAAAACATCACTTCCGAACTAGAGGAGGTTCCGGTTCCTTCTTAAATACTTCTCACATTTTAGTGCTGAGGATGTGTTCAGCTTCCTTCTTCTCTTGATCTTCAGTGTTAACAGCGTCTTTGAGAACAAGCAGACAAAATGGTGAGTTTTGGTACTCTAAAATGTTCTTTGAGCTTCGGTGGATAAATTTTCGAACTGAGACAGCATGGAAATTGGAGTCTTGTATCTTTGCAGCCTTCGAACTACCACTGGCAAAGTAAGGGCAATGTCAAAGCGAGTGGGGTTGAAGATATGGTTCTTCTGCCGAAGATCCAAGAAGCAGCAATTGTTGAGAACCTTAAGAAACGTTACATGGACGACCTTATTTTTGTATCCTTTGACTACATCTCTGAGTAAAGAAGAATGCATTATTCTGGGAGATACGTACCAGAATCTATCGTACACTAAGTAGATATTTGCAAGTTTAATTACTCTTTCTTTTTCGTGTAATAGGAGCTTAGTGCCTCCCATTTTAATTCTACCAGAAAGATGACTGAAGTATCACCATAAATTACAGAAAACGATAGTACTATGGCTGTCTTCCTTGTTGACTTCATTTGCAAAGAAGGTTCAGCTCACCAGCAAAGACAAAAGAAACCCTCTTATCACCTGCATGCCAATTTCATCAGACGCGCAAAAACAATTCCCTGTGCATATCTCCAATTGCATTGATTTATTTTTTAACATAAGCTTAATCCTACTCAAAAACTATTTCCGTCCATGTACCACAATTTGTGCTTCACTCAGCGGGGCATCGTTTTGGGAATCATTCAGACATATTTTTATCGAGGTGTAATTTTTCTGTCGTAGCTGACTCTATGCATTGAATGATTCGTTTGCAATCTGATTCTTTGCTATATGATTTAATGTGGAGTTTGAGTGACAGATTAATGATAATTCCACAGCTGTGATATAGTTAGCGACTGGGGACAATATAAACTAGGCGACTGTGTAGAGCTTTATATAAATGTGATCGAGATAATAATTTAAAAATTGAAAAGTTGTAACACTCAGCGCCTTGGTAACAAATTATAAAACTCCAAAGCGTTTTGATTCTTCCGCATCTTCAATTCATCAGTGAATCGTAGGAACTTTAACTGGGGTCAAGCTAGTTAAAGAGGGCTTAAATTAATTTTCATTTTAAGAAAATAAATATTGTGACTACGACTAAATGGATTGCTTGTTTACTCTCAACAGCATTACATATAATGTTTTTTTTTAATTTAATATTTTAACTTTTAAGCTGGAACAAATTCCTTTGCATTGAGTGTCCTAGGATCTATGTGGTTTACATAAGCATCCTTCTAAAACTAATGTTGATTAAATTTTGGGCGCAAATAATTTAGTTAAAGGTCTGTCGACAGGTTTATTTTTGGCTTGCTGTTGTTATACTGCTGCGTTTCAGTTGAGCAGTCATCTGTAACCAGGTTTGCCAGGTTAGACTGCAGGAATGTGGTGATATTTGAGCTTGAATTGACTATGTTTAAGTTTAGCATGAATTTCAGGTCAAAGTGATTTCAAACTAACTAGTTGTATTTGTGTTCTACTTTATTTTAGATTTGTCACCATAATCTGTAAACAAAGAAAATACAATTCGAACTAGTTTAGAATGATTTTGGCTTGAAATGCATTTTAAACTAGACGTTCTTGTTCTCGTTGACATAACATTTTGATTGACAGATTCCTTTATGACTATTTCATGACTCCATTGGGTTAAGTGATGACTTCTGTGGATTGTGTTACTAAGTTAAAGAGAGGAGGGGAATATTATTCTTGTCATGTTATTCAGTCAAGGGAACAAGTGCTCTGTTATATTCGATGGCAGAATCAAAGGGGGTACTCGTATGATACATGACGGGGGGGGGGATAGATCCAAAAAAAATACCGTGCGTGTAAATGTTCAACCCCAAAAAACGTTGGACCCCCCTCCCCCATCAGACAGACAGACATGTTTATACAATAAGTAATATATCAACTATGATTTCTAAATAACTAAAAATTACAAACAACATGTATAATGTGAGTACCCGGCCTTCCCCCTGGCAGAATCCTGTTTCAGGAAATTGACTGATCCAACAGTTTTATCACTTGACTGCCATACCTTTCCATGCTGCAAGTAGTCAGTTTCCAAAGTATTAACTGTTGTATCACATTTGTGGACAACAGAGATGATGAATTGGTTGGGGTATGAACAGATTTGACCCTAAAAAAGAAATAAATTTCAGGCTTTTGTTATAAAAATTAAATGGGAATTGAGAATTTTATCTGAATTCGTGACTCTGTGTATGCCTCTTTAATGTAAAGTTTGGATCGCTTGACATTTTGTCCAGTTTTTTTCCCGTTGTTTATATTTTACATTTCACATTGTACAGTAACGTAAGCTTTGTATAAAAAGGCAATTTATTGACACTGGCAAATTTAAAAAGATTTAACTCTTCACTATTTAGCCAAAATAACTGATATTAAAACATCAGCTTCCCAAAATAATTTGCCACTAATGACAGTAAAAGTATTCTTCACTTTCATGTCTATGTCATCCTTCTTCCCTTTTGTACATGACAACTTAAGAAAAAGTCCACTAGATTGTTTGATTTATAGCCTTGACCACTGGAAAAGACCTATATTGGTCCAGTGTTGATATCTGTCAACCCATTCAAACAGATGCCATACTTTACAGACAAGGAGATTGACCAGTATCAGGGAGCTGTAAGTAAAAAAATGCTCTGCTGTTCTCTGAAGCCTGATGTCCCCACTGAAAGTCTTATTTTGAGCCTAGTGGACCGTCAGGTGGAAACATATTCTGGTTTCCTTAGTATAACATGACTGGAGGAGTATTGCTACTCTCCCCTGGATGGGATACTTGTCCATCAAAGAGCTACCCCCAGTATATTAATTAAATTCACTGGTATCCATTTATACCGTCACAGCTGTGTAGGTGAAGAGAGGCACTGTTATCTTGCCCACGAGCACAACACAGTGTCCAGGCCAGGGGGTGGGGTCTTAGAAAAAATCCCTTCTGTGAGAGAGGTATGGATATTTTATAGAACTACAATAGCAGTGTGCAAAGATTTTGAATCAGAATTCAGAAATAAAACTAGTCCATGTGCTCTTCAAGCTTGAGCCCTCGAATATGTTGCAATTGGTAGTTGCTAAGTCAATTTTTATTTCAATAGTTTTATAATTAATGTTTCAAATTAATGTGTAGAATAATCTCTGATTTTCAGGCATCATATGAGAATCCCCCACATATTTATGCCCTCACTGATAACATGTACAGAAACATGTTGATTGATCAGGAGAATCAGTGTGTAATTATAAGGTAAAAATATTGGCAACTAATAACTGTTAGTAGAACAGCAACTAGAACAGTGCAGGAGGTTAGAAGAGAATTATGAGAAGGCAATTTCCTCCAGTGATGGTACAGCTTGATTTATGAAAAGGCAGGACCATGAAATTCAGAGATTGTCAAAAACTAAAGATTAATTCCAAAAGGATAGCAACCAAGACCATGCAAGGCGTTTCACTGCAAAATCATTTAGTTTTGTCATTAAGCTATGTTTTTCAAATCAGCCCACTTTTCTACTGGATGACTGAAAATACAAAAGTGATACATAAAAAAGCTAAAGCCTCGTGCCAAGCGGCCCATACTGCTGGAGCTTATCCCGGTTTCTGCAACATTAAGCAGCTTGGAATATTTCTACTTCCCCCTGGATGGGATGCTAGTCCATCACATGGTTAGCCCCCCCCCTCTCCCCACAGCATTATTTCGCTGGTATCCATTTATACACCTGGGTGGAGAGAGGCAGTGTGAGAGTAAAGTGCCTTGCCCAAGAATACAACACAGTGTCCTGGCCAGGGCTCGAACCCGGACCGTCCAATCCAGAGTCCAGTGCACTAACCATTAGGCCACCATGCCTCCAACAAAAGTGATACATATGTTTGCTTTGAATAGTGGAGAGAGTGGAGCAGGGAAGACTGTTTGTGCCAAGTTCATCATGAACTATCTTGCTAAAGTATCTGGAGGAGGTCCAAGTGTACAGGTGATAATTAATCAATGGCTTCTCCTTACCTTTTTAGAACAGATTTTGGTATTGTAGGTCGCTATATTTTTTTGGGAGGGGGAGTGTTTTCAGATTGAATTACATATAGATCAGGTTACTCTGTAAACTACAGCTGGTAAAATATTAAAAGGAGTTGTGTTCAAATGATGTGAAATCTTCATCATCATCATCATTTCTCTATGACAGTAACTATTCAAGGTCATATCATATCATTACATTCTCACTGCAGTTGGATAGGACTGTACCTTTGAATCACTTTCATTGCCACACATTACATTCTGCTTTTTGGGGCATTTCATTCTGGATTCTTTCTACTAGATCGACCTCCATGGTGTATGCTGTCTTCTCATCATTGTGGTCATGAGTAGTGAAAACAATTGTATTTATTATTTTTGGTAATAATCTTGTTTGCACAGAAAATTAAAGATGTCATTCTAGAATCCAACCCTCTTCTAGAAGCTTTTGGCAATGCCAAGACTGTCAGGAACAACAACTCCAGTCGATTTGTAAGTCCAGCTAAAATAATTTATTCACTATGCATTAGTTAAAGATTAGAGCAATGCATAGAATGGTCAGTCTGTAGATATGTACGCATGTGTGATAGTCATCCTTCTGCTATTTAAGATTGCCAATTGTATGGAAACTAATGACCAGTTCTGCAATCAGTAATATTGTAACAAATGTGCACCGAAATTGGATGAGAAGTTTTTGTGGAGCTTTTTGCTTCCTTGACTCACTCCAAGCATATGGCTAAGCTGCAAAAGCATTGCTTATGCAGTTCATCAGGGCTCGAAATTAACTTTTTCGTTCGGGAGCCAGCTGGCGACTAACGGAAAATTTTTGGTCGCCAGATCGTAAATTTTGGTCGCCAACTTATTTTATATATAACTTACACAAGAAAACGGTTCATACATAACTTTGTATGCAAGAAAAGCCACAACTGAAGAGCGAAAACAATTAGAAAAAACACGAGTAACAATTTGTTATAAACTACCGTTGTTCTCAGGTGATATGTCTGTGGTCCGAAGGTGATGGTTTTCGCCATAAACATTTGAAATGAAGCGAAGCATAAAACGTTTTAAGTCCGTAGTTTTCATTGTGAGACAAGCACTGGTCCTTGTGTATTTTCCCTTTGCTACTTCTTCCAAAAGCAGTTCTTTACTTTCGACTTGCTTACCTCGACTCAACCTCGTTCCCAGCGTCTCTCATCTTCCCGCCCCCCCAAGAGAGAGCGAGAGAAAGATGAGAGACGCTGGGAACGAGGTTTTCGCTGCCGACAAACAACGCCATGCTTGGCCCAGGCCCCTACACAACCACATTCCTCGTACCAGTCTCCAACCGGGAGGAAATAAAAATGGGCTCAGTGCAGTTTTTAGGTCTTCGTTTCATTTTAGACAGAACGTTTTAGGGAGTTATTACGGAAGCACCTCTTGAATTGAATCACTATCTTTACTATCTTCTCTGGAAGACGAGCCGGACTGTGTTCAACTTTTCTTTTAGCACCTGGTTTCAATGAACTTGAAGGCGGCTTAAAAAATGTAAAAAGAGAGCTCTGCTTGGCGCCAGTGCTTTTTGTAGCAGGCATCTTGACGTCATCTTTATGTTGCGCATCTGGTACACACATTACTGCAACAATGTGGTTTGGCTTGTACCAAGCGTTTGGTCGATTGTCTAGGCTACCGTCCCTTGACCACAAAAAGTAAACAGGTTTGTCAAGCGTATCAACTCGGGGCTTTAACGAGTTCATCATTAACGGGCGAAACCTGAAGTTGACTTTGGGATACAAGGAATAAACTGGCCTCCCGATCACTGATGCTAGCGCCATCATGTGAATTAATGATGCCCACTGTTTATCCTCACATGTAGCCACTGCTTCGGCCTTCACTGCATCAATTGTCGTTCCGCCGTCTGTAAGAACTCTGTCGCCACTCGCCGTCAAAGCAACCGGAAATAACACTGATTCCGAAATTTCTGTAAGCTCAGCAGTTTTTTTAAACACTTCATGAGTCGTATAATACTCGGCATGAAAATAAAGTTCACTTGCAACAAGAAGACGTAGAGAGTTACTTCGTGATTCATCTCCACATAGGCTCAGCGAAGTAGAATTGTATAAACAATTACCATTTCCTGTTGCTTACAGTGCAACGCGATGTCCAGTCTCATTTGCATCACCAATGTCTGGAATTAAGCTATTTCCTAGAGTATCCTTCGGCAGTTTGGTGAAATCTACTTTCCCTACATCGACAACTGATGAAGGATTCAAAGTCTGGATTAACCTTTGGGCTGACTCTTCATCATCTGCACGTAAAAACTCACGCAATTCCCTCAACTGATTTGTATCTGCCGCCATATTTTCGCGGCAAATGAAAGCACATGGTGTTGAAGTGCGCCTGCGATCACAGTTTCGGAAGAAGCCGCTGAAACAATATGGCCCGCTGTAAACAGAGTGTCGAAATACAATCAATTTTTACGATTTACTTATAAAATTCAGACATAATTTTAGTGTGGACGGAAAGGTGAGTTGTATACTAGCTACCATATCTGAATGATTTCCTAATACAAAGATTTAAGACCAAAAGTTGTGTCGTGGTTTCTTTAGTTATCGGACAAAATGCGAGTCGCCAGCTGGCGACTAGTTCTGAAACTTTAGTCGCCAGTGCTAAACTTTTGGTCGCATTGGCGACCAGTGAGTCGCAATTTCGAGCCCTGTTCATCCTATGCTTGACCTCGTCCACTCAACTCCAGTAAGCATCAACTCCACTTGATCAACAAAACTCTGCTTGACCAACCCTACTACACTCAACCATCACAACTCTGCTCCAATTTTGTGCTAAGTACATGTACTGTACATGTTGCAAAGCAGTACAGATGTTAGATAAGTTTAATATGTAATGACCAGCATAGTGAGGAGATATGGGTTTTACAATGTAGTGGATGTCCAGATTTGTTTTATAAGAGAAGGAGGACAATGATGAGGCTTTTCTTGTTTTAAATGAAGAAGTGGGGGTGAGAACTGTGATGAGAATAGTGAATCCCCTTAGCTCCCCTTTCAGCCCCTCTTTTAAGCCTAGTTTTCACTTGCGACAGAGTCAGAGTCGCAACTGCAAAAGATCTTATTAGTGAAAATCAAACCATTGGAGTTGTAAAAAGAGTTGCGATTCCGTTTGTTACTCCATCACTTATGATCTAGTGGAAACTGTATTGTCGGAGTTGCAAGCAGAAGTGACAGCGTGAGAATAAAACAATCAAATTGCTTGTTTGTGGTTGGTTAGTCCTTTTGCTTCTGCTTATGACTCTGACTACTACAATCTAGTTTTCACTATATCATAAGCGACAGAGTCATAGCAGAATCTGAAGAAAATGGAAACGTTCTGATTCTTCCAAATCCAATTCCATAATGCTTATGACTCCACTTATGACTCCGATTTTCGATTTTCAGTAGGTCCTAAGCGTCCTTACGACCCTGACTTCATCATCGCTAGTGAAAAACAGGCTTTAAATTTATCTATCACTATTATATTTTATTTGTTAATTCCAATCTTTGTTGCATGTTCTTTGTCAGGGGAAGTATGTTGAGATTCAGTTTACCAAAGGTGGACAACCGGATGGTGGCAAGATTTCCAACTTTCTGTTAGAAAAGGTAAAATAAGATTAGTTTGGGTTGTGTTTTGGTTTCTCTTTTAGCAAAGCACTGTAAGTATTTATTTTGATCAGATAGATCTTTTAATCACCCAATACCCAACGAAACTTTTCCTGTGAAGAATGCAAGTTAATGAGTTGTTTTTTTCTTAGTCTAGAGTCGTGAGTCAGAATCCATTGGAAAGAAACTTTCATATTTTCTACCAACTTCTCACTGGTGCCACTCAAGAAGAAAGAGGTTTGTTTAAAAAACTATCTCCCTTAACCCTTTACTCCCCAAGAGTGACTTATAGATTTTACTCTGTCTAACGCCAGACGATTTTACTCGTCAAAGGGAGACCCCTTGGGGCTTAAAGGGTTAAAAGGGCCATTGTTTTATGGTAGTCATTTATAATCTCTCCTAATCTTTGTTAGTTGCATATCATAATCCTCCTCTTTTACGTTCAGTTTGGTGTTTTAAATTTCTACCTGTGTGTGTCAGAAACTAATATTACTTTGAGGTTTCATTAACTTTGAAAGTACATTTTCATCATTAGAAAAAAATGTATAGTGGCATAAGGGTGTACCTGGAAAGTTTTAGTCTGTCGTTAATAGAACTTGGTCTAAAGTTCAAATAAACTTCAATCCCCCCTCTAGGGAATCATAGTAGTTGAATTCATCATGTGCACAACATCTTCGAGACTTGCCGCACAGAGTTGAATACAGCTACCATGATTCCCTGCATGCAAGTCCCATAGAGGGAATCGGTCATTGAACTAGGAACATAGGCCCATAAAGCTTTGAAATTCTCTTTCCACCCACTTTGATTTGCTGCTAGAGTTCTGACAGTCACCCATGACTGCCATCCAACTGCACACCTGTCTTTAATCATTCTCCTCCATGTTGTTTTTCGATCTGGTCTTCTCTTCCCCTCTTGCCTCCACTCCAATGCTGTAGCGCAGTGCTCTTTTCTGTCCTTTTTCATTATATGTCCAATCCAGTTCCATCTTCGATGTCTGATCTCATAATATGCTGTTTATTCCTGTGATCTCCTGATATGTTGATGGGAAATGGTTTGGGGCCACCTTATGAATTCTGAGTATGTGCCTCACGCATGAATCTTGTATTGAACCTTGAATTCATGCTTGATAGGTCAGCTAGGTCTCACAGAACCCAGTTATTACTACTATCTGAATCAGAGTGGCACATACTCGGTAGATGGCACAGACGATGTACAGGAGTATGAAGAAACAAGGGTTAGTACCAGGACATTTTCTTGATGAATGAAAAAGTCAAATTAAATTGCTTTCACATTTTACTAGGAATATACAACTGATAGGATTGCAAAAGTTGGGGTGGTACAATGTCAATACATATTAATTTATATATTTATTATTTATGAATTAAAGATGAAACTGTTAGTTGACAGTGAACAATCTGCAGAACACTTCCTTGGTCTTTATTTATAGTTTTTCCCGGGCCTGTTAATTGGTTTATTTTTTATAAGTAATTGATCCTATTTATTTTCTCTGTGTTATATTCAGTGCCAGAAAGTTTTTTTTAAACTCGCTGTTGAATGTAAAAAAATATAGCAAAAAATGAACAGCAGGTTAATTCAAACCAGGATCTGTCAGGTTACATGTACATTGCAGTAACTACCACTTTGCTACAAACACATGTCATGTATATCATAGTGACTGGACTTAACCAGTTGGATCTTAATATCATTTTGTTGACTTGTCAGTACCGGTAATATAAATTTCAACCTTTTTTAGAAAGCAATGGATGTGATCGGAATATCAGATGAAGACCAAGGCAGTGTTCTGCAGATTGTTGCTGGAGTTCTTCATTTGGGGAATGTTTCCTTTGATGAGCAGGGAAACTATGCCGTACCAAGTGATGATGAGTGTGAGTAACGTGCCTGTTTACTTATGGAGTCCTTTGATACATGTATAACAGCCTGCTTTCCTGTATGTGAGCAGCAGCACTTTGCTATCACCGTGTTGTTATTAGGAGTACTATTTTTTGTAATTTGTTTATATTTTCTAACAATCTGGTTACAATATTCTATGACAAAACATGCTACTTACAATACATTATTTACTTACAATGACTTACATGTTATGTGCTACTTGCACTATAAAAGCTTACAATAACTAGGATTACCACTGACATTGATTTGTTCTTGTTGTTTGTCAATAGTTTTAGCATATCCTTCTTACTTGTTGGGTGTTAATGACATGTTATTAAAAGAAAAACTCACCAGGTAAGAATTCTATCATTCATGATGTTCATATTATGTGCACATTGCTCAAGAAAAAAAAATATTGGCTTAAAAAGTAATCATTATTATTTTGATAGTCGGAGTATTTCTGTAGGGGGGCGGGGAGGGGGGGGGAATCATATTTATAACATATATTACAAGTCATATACCTTAATTACCACTCAAGTTCTCTTTGCTTTTGTTTAGCCGAGTGATGGACAGTAAATGGGGTGGCAAGACAGAAACCATCAACATGAAACTCAATGTGGAACAGGTGTGAGAAAATTGTAACATAATCAAATAAGTTATATTTAACAAGCTTACTGTAAGTAAAGTACATGTCTTCCACTTGCAGTCAGGTGTGAGACTAAGGTGATACATCATGCAACAACAGCGTCTTACTGCATGAAATTTTTGTGACACTTTATTCTGCGATTTTCATGATTTAGCAAACATTGTAAGATTTAAGTGTCATGAAGGCATGTGCGTTACTTATTATGAATAATCGCTTAGTAGAGGTGTCCACACGTGGGAGGCAAAAGTGTAGTGTTAGTACATGTGTGTGAATTGGACCATGCAGGGTTTTCCTTTTCAAATAAAGTTGAAGTTGATGAAAGTGAAGCTGGCGGAGACAGCTTGTATAAATTATATAACTTTTTAACCCGCTGCCTCGCTTAAGTGGAAGGTGGGTGCCTGGGATATCCAGGGGCTTCCACTGTGGCCAGCCAGCCCCTAGATAGAATACCGCTCCCATGGCTGGCAAATCCCCGCAACCCAGCCATGAGCCCCCATTCCATGCCGAAGGGACTCTCCGACCAAGCCGCAGGCTTGGGTCGGAGAAAAGGAAGGGCTCATGGCTGGGGGAAGCCATGGCCCTGAACTAGCCAAGGTCCCGAGGCACCCTAGGTAACCAAGGAAAAAATGATAAACAACAAGACAAATAAAAGAGAGGTACCTTAAGACAGTTGACTTGCCACACCAATGATAGTGCTGACCGGGGTACGAATGTACAATTGGTATGCGTCGCTCGACCATCTACCAAGAGTTTTAATGAGATGGTCTGGGATCCCCCGAGAGGCTGCCGAGGTGGCCGCACCAATACGGAAGCTGTGACCCGAAAAGCAACCAGGAACACCGGCCGAGGAGAAAATGGACCTGATGGAGGAAGCCAACCATTGACGGCTGAGAGGAGTGCCATCTGCGAGGAGAAAAAGCGGGCCTGGAGCCGCGCCTCGGAGGTGCAGATACTGGACCAGAGCATGTACGGGGCAGAGGACTTGGCTACCGGTACCAATGTAGATGTAACAGCCCTGGTGGCACTTGATGCCCCGCATAACGCGTTGCAGTTGGAGGCAGCCAACAAGAGGGTCAGGCAGACCTTCATCGATATGAAGTGATCTAACAGCTGACAGGTAAACCTTAATCGAAGAATGGTGGAGGGTATCGGCCAGATGGGCGCAGAAACGTATGAGGGTTTCCTCGCTGGCAGGAAGCACCGACCCAGATGGACAGAGGCGGTTATCTTGAGTGCAGAAGGTTATGAAGCGGCGCTGAGCTGACGAATAAGATTTTCGTGTTGATGGCGCGAGACCATGAACTAGATAGAAACGGCATTTGTCCGTCAGAGAAGATCCAAGTCCACGAGGAGCCGCTGAGGGATCTGGGTCTGATGGGGGGCTGCGTGTGGGGCCAGCTGACGGAAGCGCTGAAACTGAAAGCGTGAAAGTGCGTCAGCAATAGGATTGTACTTTCCCCTTACTGAGGTGGCTGTGAAGGAAAAGGAGTGGCGTGCGGCTAGGAGACAGAGGTAACGAACCAACACCATTATATCGGGGGCCCTAGAGGTGCCTGACCGTAGGATTTCCACCACTGAGCTGTTGTCCGATAGGAAGTTGACCCTTTTAGAGGTCCAAAGAGGACCCCATACGTAGGCCGAAACCAAAATAGGAAAGAGCTCCTTATACTCGATTGACCGGGAGGCCTGCGTGGCTAGCCAGGAGCATGAGAACCAGTGATGTTGAAACAAGGCACCATAACCCAAAGCACCTGACGCGTCTGATGAAACCTCGAAATCTGGTAGGGGGGCCCACTGCGGGTACTGAAGAAAACTGCAGCCATTCCAAGAGCGAAACAGTTCACGCCACCAAGTGAGGTCAAGAAAGAAATCCCGGTTAAGACGAATTGGATGGTCATCTCGACGGAAGACGCACAGTAAGTTAATCATGCGGCGTAGGAAGGTGCGACCTTGGGGGACCACTTTGCAGGCATGCTGGAGGTGACCAATTAACGACTCGAGGTCTTTCCGGTTGCAGAAGCGTTTGTGAGACCATAGTTCTAAAAGGGTACTAGTGTTGTCAAACTTGTCTTTTGGCAGACGGGCCTGCAGGAGTAACGAGTCTAGTTCGATACCAAGGACAGTCAAACACGTAGAAGGGCCTTCAAACTTGTCTGGGTGGAGAGGAATGCCAAGCTTAGAGAAACAAAGGATTGAGTTATCCAAGTTGCGCTGACAAACAGAAGAGCCAGGTGGTCCAAGGGTGTGGAAGTCGTCCAGATAATGCATCAGGAAGGACACATCGTAATTTTGTTTAGCAATCCATTCCACGAGGTCGGCAATACAAGTGAAAATGTACGGAGCTGACCTAACACCAAATGGGAGGACCATGTCCACGTAATAGGCGCCTCGCCATTTCATGCCCAGTAGTGGGCGATCCTCGGGGTGGACTGGTACGATGCGGTAGGCATTCTGAATGTCAAACTTTGCCATCAGGGTGCCCCGACCAAGCTTCATGATGCTCGCAATAATGTCATCCACCGTCATGTACTGAAGGGAATAATCCTCGCTAGCAATCCCATCATTGACGCTATGACCGGCTGGGCTGGACAAATCCAGGATAAGGCGCCATTTTCCTGGCTGATTGCGTTTGGGGATCGCGCCAAAGCGACTTATGTGAAGACCGTGGAAAGGAGGCTGAAGAAAGGGGCCTGCCACCCTACCCAATTGAACTTCGGTCTGCAGATAATTGTCGATCACCTGGGGATTCGTGAGAGCTGAAGCCATGTTTCCTGATGTTGATTTGAGAGAAATATAGCGATTGAAGCCCAGGTGAAAACCGTGACGTAAACCCTGAGTGACATAGGCCGCTTTGTCTGGGTTTGGATAATTCCGAAGTTCGTACTGCAGTCTGTCCACCACGATGGGGGTGAGCTGCGAGACAGGCTTCAAGGGGCAAGCTGCTGGGGGAGTAGAGGTGGTACGTACCAAGGACGGCGAGACTGGTAGAAGGGGAAAGGGTTGAGACTGACCGACAATTTGAGTAACTGGAACTGAAGGAGAACGCAACTGTAACAGACAAGTATTCATTGACGGAGACGAATCAAAACTATGTACAGGAGTGGCTGGCACTTGATGAGAAACTGGAACTAGATGAGAACGCAACTGTAACGGGTAAACATTAAACGAAGAAAACAAATCACAGTTATGTAAAGTGGTAGGGCTCAGAGAGTCAGCGGTGGCGGCGTCCCCCTTCAGACCGGAGCGGGGAGCGGGACCGGGCTCTTCGTGCTGGGCCGAGAGGGCAGCGGACACTTGGGTGGTCTCCATTGCACGATTCGCATGAGTGACGAAAGCGGCAACGCCCAAGGCGCCAGCGACAATGCCCGTCATTCCATGAGTGGCAAAATTGGCTAGCACTTGGGTTGCCTGACAAGGCGTGTGTCTCAGAAGACGATGAAGCTGGCAATGGTCCAGGTCCTGGAGCAGATGTGGAGCAGGCGGAAGGAGCTCTGGTATGGAAATTATATAGATCAGCATTCATGCGAGACCAATCCGTGGAACGCAAAGCCGCTGCTTCCTTTCTGAAGGCGGTGTCGTAGTTGAGCCAGGACTTGTCACCGAAACGCTTTGCTGTCTGGATAATCAGCAACTTGTACTGGGAGAGGTCTGGCCAGCGGGAAGGAAAAGAATGGCAGAGCACCAAGCAAAATATTGAGAAGGCCTCTATCCAGGTGACAATGTCGGTTATTTCAACAACCTGCTTCTTAGGACCCGTGACTAAGAACTTTCCTTCCAAGTATGCCTGGGGTTCCGCTTCCTGGGCCTTGATGTTGTCTGACAGAAGGTCCGCCAGTTCAATAAACTGTCCTCCTGTTATTTTTGCCACCAGTTTGTAGGGGACGGGAGTGTACCCTGGTCCTATCGGGAAAGCCTGTCCAAGAGTGCGCGGCGTGGAGGGGAACGTTGAAGCACAACCAGAAGAGCCCCCGATCGATAATGGTGGGAACGTGGTGGAAGTGACGGAAGGTAGGGAAGACGCCACAACGGGAGAACCCAGGGTGCTGAACGTAGAAATAAAAGATGGGACGACAAGCGTACCTGACTGTGTAGAAGACTGGCCGTGAATGGTGGCGGGCACAGGCGGCGATGTCGATATCGTAGCAGACGAGGTTGCCGACCCAGCAGATGTGGACGTATGCTCACGGAGTGACGATAGCAGAGCGGGAAGCGAGTCCGCCAGGGCCTTAGAAATCGCTTGAGACAGGGCGTTGCTGTCCGGCAATGGAGCACCAGGGGATGAAGGCGAAGTCGTGGTGACGGTGGAGGTTGAAGTGGAAGTTGTCGAGCTGCTGTGAGAGCTGGAAGGTGAAGCGACTGGCGGAGTGAAGGTGGACCTGCTGTTGTTCGTCGTCCGCGACATCGTACGCTTCGAGAAGTAGACGGACAAAAGCCCTCGTTGGAGACCGTTAAACGTGTACAGTTCCCAAGGAAAGAAGAACGACTGCTTGAAACGCCAGAGGCACGTTGCTCGAGGAAAAACGGCCGCTACCTGGTGCTGTTGAAACGAAGAAACACGTTGGCAAGCTGTTGAAGCCTCTGCCAAAAAACACGCTGACAAGGACGAAGCCAAAACACGCCGACAAGCCGGAAAAAATGCGGACAAACTGTTGCTGCCCCAAATCGACTGCTAGACGAGAACCAAGTGATGAAAAAACAGAGAAAAACCCAGCAGCGCGAGCTGCTGAAAAACGCAAACCGCAATGGAACACACCAGATGCAAACACACCGAAAACGAAGCGAAAACAAACCATGTGAGCCTGCACTTGAGCATGTGACCGCTGACCAAGAAAACCGCACGCTAAGCTCGTAGCAGTTAACTTCGTTAAATGTCATTTAACTAAATTAAATTATATAACAGCAAGGATTCTTTTAGTTGCTGGCGACGGAGTTGTTCACATGCGGCGAAAATCGCCGGTCGCTGGCTGAAATGGAAAACCCTGACCATGACTACCGTATTTACTTGTGTATAAGTCGACCTTTCACAACCTAAATATCAGTCCAAAAAATCACCCTTGACTTATACACGAGTCAAAAACTAAGACCCAAGCACTGGTAAAATAAATTCTACACAATTGTCTTTATAATTATGTAAAAACAATGACACCACAACGTGAAGTCCTTTGCTTGGCAGTCTGTGTCTAAATTAGCAGTTCAAGTTGAAATGCTTATCTTCTTTATGTTGACCTGAGTGTTGAAGATACTCCCTGGCACAATTTCGGAATAAAGAACTGTCATTTCCAGCGAAATAAAGCCATAAATCTGCTCAGAAAAAACATCTTTCTCGCTTTGAACTCACTGCTTAGTAATCTGGCATGATGAAAGCATGTGCAGTCATCAGTGACCAATGCTCGACCGATTTTGTAGCTTGGTTACCAAGTTTTCCAAACAAGCATGGCACTTTCGTTTTTCGAATCTATCTCAAAGATTCTTGACCTTCTTTGGTATTTTGCCTGCCTGCTAGAGCTGCTTTTCATCTTCCAGGTTTGTCTGGAATAAGTGAGTTTGATTTTGTAAGCCTGTTTCAAAAATTATGGGCAAAAAGCCCACATGTACATGTGTTGTTAAAATGATTGCGGACACGCAAGAATATTAAGAAGAAGAAGATCTCCTAACAAACACTCTCATAAGCGGACAGCTCTACTTACGGCCACCTCGACAAAACCCTGTTTGAACTCTAGCTCATACAAACTCTGTGTTTACACATTCCTGTAAGCAGCCAGCTCCAGTTGCAGACACCTTTTCTGCTTCCCGAGGATGGTTTCGTCACTGTAGTTATTTTAAATGGAGCGAAGCATAAAGCGTTTTAAGTCCGTGGTTTTCATGGTGAGACAAACACGGGTCCTTTCATATTTTCCTTTTGCTACTTCTTCAACACGCAGTTCTTTATTTTCGACTTGCTTTCCCCGACGCCTTTCGCTGCCAACAAAAACGCCATCCTTGGCCCAGGCCCCTACACAACCACATTGCTCGTACCAGTCTCCGACCAGTTTCGAAAAAAGCCGCTGAAATAATATGGCACGCCGTAAACGCAGTGTCGACGTTTCCAAGTTCATTCAATGTTTAAGATTTTCTTGTAATATTCAGACATTATTTTAGTGGGGGGGGGGACGGTGAGTTTTATACTACATAGCTACCAAATCCGAATGATTTCCTTACATAAATAATTATTTCCTTATATAAAGATTTAAAAACAAAAGTTGTGTTGTGGCTTTCTTTAGTTATCGGAAAAACTGCGAGTCGTCAGCTGGCGACCAGTTCTGAAAATTTAGTCGCCAGTGCTCAATTTTTGGTCGCATTGGCAACCAGTGAGTCACAATTTCGAGCCCTGTAACTACTGGTAATTAATGATTAATTTGTTGTGAATTCCCTGCATTAAAACTGACACCAGTTCGGGTTCACTTTTTCTTTCAGGCCTGTTACACTAGGGATGCCTTAGCTAAAGCTTTATACACAAGATTGTTTGACTTTCTAGTTCAGGTAATTGATTAAAAATATTGGTTTCTATTGTCTGCACAATTTAATTTCAGTTTTCCTATGTATGGTGTATTTCTCAATAAAAAAAAGTGTTCGGAAAATCTACAAGCACTTGTCTCTGAGTTTTCCAGTATAACATCTCGTACAAGCAAGCCTGTGCTCTAATGTTGCCCAGGTGCCTCAGGCAACTAACTTTTGCCTTTAGGCAAACAGATAAACTTACTTTTTCATATAAGCTTCAGTGTTGGGCACCCTGAATCTCAGGGTTTGGAACCTTTGTGCTCCTTGCAATTTTTTTTTCTTATTGCACAGCCTTGGACAAGCCAATCATTAAGAATCTCTCTCAGTTCATGTTTTTCTTGCCTTTTAGTCTGTAAACAAAGCTATGCAGAAAACAGTTGTTGAGCTCACAATTGGTGTACTTGACATTTATGGCTTTGAGATATTCCAGGTAAATTTGTGATTAGAATAATTATTGTGGTGGTATTGTGGTGCTGGAGCAATCCCACCAATTTACATGTAGCATGTAAACCAAGCAGAAAGTTGATCCCAGAAGGCGCAATTTTGTATCTACACCAAATGAACCTTCTAGTATGATCCTGGCACTAGGATAATCCTCTTTCCATGTAAATGGGGTCTAAGTCAAATTAACTGTCAAGATTTTTTCTTTCAGAAAAATGGATTTGAACAATTTTGTATCAACTTTGTGAATGAAAAACTGCAGCAAATCTTCATTGAGCTGACACTGAAAGCTGAACAGGTGAGATATAATTATTGTCCGTCTTCAAAGCCCAAGCTTTGGTTGGTACTGCTAGAAAGCTTTGCATGGTGGAATGTCCATATACATCTTTAGCCCAGTTTCAATGTTGTAGAGTGTATTGTTTCATGTGATGAACAGTACCTTTTGATGGCTTGTTAATTACCATATCATGCACATCGACAATAATTATTGTTTTTGTTCCCTGTAGGACGAGTATGTAGAAGAAGGCATCAACTGGAGTCCAATTGATTATTTCAACAACAAAATTGTTTGTGATGTAATTGAGAACAAGGTAAGCTTGTAATTTTTCATCAAGAATGAAATGATAATATGCTGGATTCTGGATGCAGTTGTTATGCCATTTTTTTGTCATGCTTTAATTTAAAATGTACTCAAACTTTAATCAACTGCTATAATAAAGGTTCCTAAATCGTCATTTATGGTGTGTGTTGACAGAAACCTCCAGGTATCATGTGTGTACTGGATGATGTATGCGCCACAATGCATGCTGTTAGTGAGGGAGCTGATGCTACACTTCTTGAGGTATATTGAATGCATATTATGTTATTAGCAAATGTGGGTCTTTCGAAAGAAATCAAAGATGCAACAATATTGGCACTGAAAAAAGAAAGATCTCAAGATTGAAGTGAAGATTTTAAATTTCACAAGATTGGATAAAATTATTAGCTTTAAGATATATAACGTGTAAGAACTAAAAACAAAAACAGCTCTGCTTGTCTCTCAATGTTTTACCGTTTATGGCGATGTCATCAATGATTGCAAAAGAAACATAGGAAGCCATTACAAAGCCAAAATGACCAAACTGCTCAGAATGCCAGTAAGGAATTACACCTACTACACTGTCACACGATGGTTTCAATCCATAAAATGTTTTAATTCTTCTTATTTATTTCAGAGAAATTATTAAGATCCAGCAAAAATATGGAGCTCCGCTTTTAGGCTTGGCTAAATCTATATATTATCACTTGATGACCAGGCAAAGGTTCTCTGACAGAAACAAATTGTGAAGCCTGAGTCTGTAAGGAGTGGTTGCACTTTTATTTTCTCATTGAATAAACTTATAGCAGTTTAGCTTTTTGGTCCCATCATTTAGAAGCTGCATGTTTAGTACATATTCAACATATTTTGGTTTGTAGAAATTGAACAATGCCGTGGGGACCCATCAACACTTCCAAGGAGTCAGTGGTGGGTTTATCATTCATCACTATGCTGGAAAGGTAAAAAAAATATTCAAATGTGAAAATGTCTTACCAGTATTCATACATTACAGTTCCATATTACTTTCATTTTGGTAATTTAACATGTGACATTGATGTCATTGGTGCAAACAGGATTTCTCTGAATTTTTTACAGGTAACTTATGATGTTGATGGCTTCTGTGAAAGAAATCGTGATGTACTCTTTAAGGATCTTATTGAACTCATGCAAACAAGCGAAAAGTGAGTAAATTATTGGTTTGCATGCAAGGTATAAAGTAGGGGAAATGAGAGAAGTATCACAATTACATGTCTTAGTCAACTAGTAACTGATTGCCTTCTTAAATCTAGACAAGATTAATTTTTTTCTAAGTCACAGCCAAAGGTGGAATAGAATAAAAGTTTTCTTTGCTTTCTCTTAAAATTTATTCCAATGAAAATGATTGATAAAAGGAACTCTAGAGTTGAGTAAAAGATCTGTCTGGTGTTTATCATTCTTAGTATGGTTTTCTAAGAGTTATTTTTTTAAAAAGTCCTTTCATAAGGAATCTTTTCCCTGAGGATGTCAGTACAGACAAGAGGGGAAGACCCACAACAGCTAGCAGCAAAATCAAGGTAAGCAAGACTGTCACAATTTCTTTATGAACTGTGAATAGTTTAAATACAGAAATCAAATGTTACTATTCAAAGGATAAAGATCAATATATATTTTAAGTGACTTTTGAATTTAAAACCAAGAAGTGCAACCACAAGTGCTTAAACAGTGGTAATACAAATCATGGACCTGCACACACAGACTTAATAATGCAGCTTGTGAAGACTTTTCTAAATATGTTTGTTTTTAGATTTGAAAAATGCTACAACGCTTCACAGAACACAAAGGGACATTTTTGTTAACATTAAGTAAAGCGAGGCAAAGAAAGCATTGCTAGTGTTCATTTAGTGCAAGGAATTTTATGAAGTATATCCTGCTGTCTCACAGCGCCGTGATTTATAAATTGATTTACATGTATCTCAAATTACTGCTTTACCACATACTATATATAGCACTTGCTTTTGAATTAATGGCAGTGCCAACTACATGAAATGAAAACAGCAGGAAACCAGTATAAAACCTTTTACCAGGGTATTTTGTTTTTAGTAATTCATTTTCTGAGTTCAGTGGCTCATATTTTAGACTCAAGCCAACCAACTAGTGGACAAACTGATGAAGTGTACTCCTCATTACATCCGTTGTATCAAACCAAATGAGAGCAAGAAGGCTCATGACTGGGAGGGGGACAGAGTGCGGCATCAAGTGGAGTACCTGGGACTCAAGGAAAACATCCGTGTCAGAAGAGCAGGTTTTGCCTACAGAAGACCCTTTCAGAAGTTCCTTGATAGGTAACATCTGTTGTTACAGATACCTGACCAAATAAGTTATAAATTAGTCAACACCTTGAAGGCAAAGCAAATACTGAAACCCATGTAAAATAGAAGAGGTAAGGTACGTTGAAGTCTGCATACAAGCCTAGTGGCCCATCAGGCCAGAGCTTATTCCAGTTTCCGTAGCACAAAGCAACTAGAAGTATTTCTTCTCCCCCCTGAATGGGATGCTAGTCCATTGCAGGGTTACCCCCTCCCCTCCCCTCCCCATTTTATTTGTTGGTACCCATTTATAGATTGATACCTGTTACTAAGTGCATGCATCTGACATGATTTTCTTTCATTTATTTTGGCGGCACTGTAAAACTAAGCAAATTTATCTGTTTCCTAGATATGCTATTCTCACTAAAGAGACTTGGCCAAGATGGACTGGGGATGTGCGCAGAGGAGTAGAGCACCTGATGAAAACCGTCAACATGGAACCAGATCAGTGGCAGATGGGCAAGACTAAAGTGTTTATCAAGGCACCAGAGTCGGTAAGAAACTTTAGAGGGGACAAGAAACGTGGCACTAGAAGAAACTTTAATTGATAACCTGAACTTGTCTGCTATCGACAACTTGACAGAAAACAGCCTACAAGCAGATTATGTCTGGTAGTGTCCTTGGGCTTGACTAACATAAGAGGAATGGCAAAAGAAAGGAAAACTCCAGCTGGAAAATGTTGTTCTGCAGTACAAGATGTTCAAAGAAAAAGTGGTGTCAGTAATACAAAACGAAAATTGTATGAGGGAAATGTACTGTTGTGTGAAGTAAATTACTTATTGTTCCATGACTATTTTCACAAGCAAATGCCTTCTGTGTGGCACATTGTGTAGGACGTGGCATAGTAGCTGCTGTATAGTGGTTTTCCATTGCAAATTTTCATGTGAATCTTGTCTTCTTGAATTTAAGCTCTTCTTGCTTGAGGAACTGAGAGAAAGAAAGTTTGATGGCTATGCCAGAAAAATTCAGAAGGCTTACAGAATGTACAAGTCAAGGAAGTACTTTGCTGAACTCAAACAGCAAGGTTAGTCGAGCATGACTCAGCTGTTCTCTAATTTCTAGCACCAGGCGTACTATATGTATACCAATTGACTGGGTGGGTTAACTATTAATGCATCAACACAATGCCAAGTGTAGTATGGCCGTCAACGCAACTGGTAGCAGAAATGTCCTTCTAACTAAGGGTTAGTTTGGTTCCGAAAAGTTTATTTTGTGTCATTTCTTTCAGCATCAGACATCCTTTTCAACAAGAAAGAGAGACGAAGAGGCAGCATTAACCGCAATTTTGTTGGTGATTACATCGGCTATGACGAGAACCCAGCCTTGAGAAGTCTAGTCGGTATGAATTCTTGCTTGTTTTAGAACAACTTAAAACCTACTTAAGTTTTTTTCTCTCTCCCCCTCCCTTTTCTTGAGGTGCCATCTTGTTGACATTGAATCCGTCTCTTTAGAAAAACGAGAGAGGATTGAATTTGCAGTCACAGTAAACAAATATGACAG
>OX393563.1:11060835-11124752 GCA_947652115.1 Blastomussa wellsi
AGATTGCGTCGGGGAGGTGACTTGCAGTACAATCATTACGCTAGAGGAACTGCGGGACAGAGTGGACACAGGACGGTGCAACGCCCTCGCTCTGCGACCATTGCATCACAGAACGAAGATGTCCACAGCTGTGCAATCAGTCAACAGAGAATGCAGTGGGCAGGAGCAGCTCAAGGCAGTCGACAGTCAGCAAGACCACCGGACCAAGGTGGATACAATAGGGCAGGGTATCATATAAACCAAGCCACTCAACAGAGCATGTACAGATCGGATAAACCTACTCACTCGGGAAATGCCACAACTCAGGGCTCAACATATGCAGGAGGTCACAGAGCCAGGAGTGCTTCGCATGGTTCTACTTACAGTGCTACAAACCATCTGCAGGCCAGAGCTTCGCAGAATGGATATGAGCATGCGAGCCCAGTGGGTTACAGCACAACCAGTGGGTCAAGCAGACAGAATGCTCATGCTACAGCCCCGGAGTATCCAGAGTATGTATCCATGTCACAGCCACCAGCTACAGATGTAGTAAATTACCGTCCTCAGGGTGTTGTACAGCAGAGAACAACATACAGAGCAGGGTATGAACAGCGTACCACAGCTCATCAGGGATACGAAGAAATGGCTCCTCTGTACTTGAACCCTCCAGCTCCCCACAGTGCTGCAGGATTCCAACAGAATGGGACGCCATACAGTGCTGCCGCCACAACTCAGCAAAGCCGAACACCATACAGCAGTGCCACAACACAACAAAACAGAACACCGTACAGTGGTGCCACAAGTCAGCAGAATGCGATTCCATACAGCACATCTGCCCAGCAACAGAATGGAGCTCCATACAGTGCTCCTGCAGCCCAGCAGAATGGAATTCCATACAGTGCTGCCACCCACCGACAGAATGGAGCTCCGTACAACACTCCCGTAGACCAGCAGAATGGAATTCCATACAGCGCTGCTAACCACCAACAGAATGGAATTCCATACAGCGCTGCTACCCACCAACAGAATGGAGCTCCATACAGCGCTGCTACCCACCAACATAATGGAGCTCCATACAGCACTGCTACCCATCAACAGAATGGAGCTCCATACAGTGCTCCTGCAGCCCACCAGCAGTACTGCATGTCATACAGTACAGCACCATCCCAGCAGAATGTTGCATCCTATAGTGTCGCAGCAACCCAACGGAATGATCCATACAGTGCTACGCACCACCAAGGTGGCAGCCCGCAGAGCTGCATTGCTGCTCCGCAGCAAAATGGCTACAGTGCGCCTCCGCAGCAAAATGGGTACGATGGCTATGATAGCAGTTCTGATAGTGAATTCGACGAGGCTGATGATCAAAATGATTACGTCAATTTAAGGCAGTGGCATGACGCTGAAACTGGATCTAACAGTTCAACTAACCAAGATGATAGGTGAGCTAACTTTTCTTTAACATTCCTGAAAGCCTGACTTTAAATAATAGAGAACTCTGATAATAAATGAGACCCTTAACACACCCTTATAACAGTATCATTCTTCAACTCTGAGCATCGGTTAACTAAGCATTTATAAACTACCTGTAGAAAATCTATAACTGTAAAAACCTAAAGGTGTTAAACACGGTGACAAATAGAAATTGAAATATTGGAGCAAATGACCGGGTGTAAAACTGTATGCCGGTATTTTCCTACACGTTTTCGTGTAAGTTTGCTTCGTAAACCGTAAACTATGGGTAGCACTCCTACTGAAAATCAATAGGCTATTAGCAGTCCCTGTTGTGAACGAGTCTATTAAGCATGAAACAAAGAGGTGCGCGATTGGAAAAATTACCTTGGGAAGTCTGGGGACAAGATGCGCGATTTCTCACCGCCATTTTTCCGGCTCATCCGCGGTGTAAGAACCTGCGAAACTCACGAATGACGTAAAACAAAGAACGAACAAGACAACAAAAAACCTCGAAACAATATAGAACACAAGAACAATAGCTCAAAAACAAAGAAAAAAGTCACAGGTTCTCTCGTTCGCTTCGAATCACTCTCGATGGCCAAGTTGTCTAGAAAATCAAGAGACACTGACAGATTACATCATAACATACCGTATTTTCTCGATTAGACGTCCCGGGTGTTTATTTCAAACTTGACCTTGTTGACCTGGCGTTTAAAAAACAAGGGTATTTTTTTCATCATTTTTGAAAGCCTCGCTTTTTACTGATTTTGCATTAAATTTAATGACGTTAAGGCCAAATCTAACTAAAACGTTCACCAGAAAAAAGGCAAGACGCCACCAACTTGATAAGGTGTCTAATCGAGAAAATACGACCATAAAGTTTTACAGTTACGTACGTTTCTATCATTTTGTTTGCCATAGCTTCTTTTTTGTCTTACCTCTCTTTTGTACCTGAATAGTGTAAATAAAGATTTCTTGTTGTTGTTAAATGCCAAAGCAAAGCGAGTGTGAGCATTCGTCAGGCAAAAACGCTCTCGAACTGATAAATCCTTATATAAGTCATTATTAATTTTGCGCCCGTGTTTCCTAGACAAATGTTTATTTCGATTTAGTCCCCTTGCTAATCTGAATTAACATCGTGATATTGAGAACCATCTTAACAAAACATTATCTTAAACCTTTTTCAGTTTACGGAATTGCATTAAAACACCAGCTAAATTTAAAGTTATTAACAGTGATTGTGTGTAGTGTGGTGTCGCTCGCTGTGTTGTCCTGCTTTAGTACGTTTGTAACATCCGTTTAATCGCGCGTCAACAACTAATCATAAGATAAATTTTAATATTGTAATACTAACTACTAACTGATCGCTACAACAAAGAGCACTATATAAAGAAAGCGTGGTTTGGTTTTGAAAAGAATTATGGCAGCCATATTTTTAACGTCACATGCATGTAGAGAAGTTCATTAACATCGCTGTAATTTTGACGAACCAGCCAATTCTATGTCCTTAGTTCATCGAGTGACACGCAAAATAGTCTCGCGAAACCGGGGACCGACGCGCGTCGACACCGATTTCTCGAGGTTTTCTCTAGGCGGTCATCGTCAGCAAAGGCGGCCATGATACATCGATGGCATAATTTTAGTCCAAACGTGAACTTAAGAGCTTATAGCAAAAATTGGAAACAAAATTATGAAGGTGGAAATTGAGAGGTAAATAAACATGCATGTTCCTTAAAAATCAAGGCAGTTAATCTCGGCATTTTGGGAGTATCGCACGTAGCATTAGCAGTCTTTCACTCTGGTGTACCACTCAAGAAGCTAAAGTTGCTCTCGGCTGTCGCCTCCAGCAACTCTTGCTCTTTTTTCTTGCTCTCCAATCTTCCCGCGTGCATCATAACAAATTGTTAAATGAGACATTTTTTTAGGGATGAACCTTGTTATTTTTGAGGGTGGTGGTGGTGGGGGGGCGGGGTGGTGGGGGGGTGGTTGAGCAATTATCAAAAAAATTCCTGCACAAGAAAAAGCGCCCTAAAAAAATATCGTGTTGTGATGTTAAAAAAATCTTTCACAAGTTCACAGTCCAAAAAAAATCTTGCACAACCTGAAGGTGGGTAAAAATTCCTGCCAGAAAAATTGCTCAACCCCCTCCCCCTCAAAAGTAAAATGGTCCGTCCCTTATCCTCGGTAAGTGTTGTTAAATCTTCATCGAACCATTCGAAGAGTTTGCTAGTCTTGTTATCCAATCAGTTCATAGCACGAGTATTCGCGGGAATTGGGAACAGTCTCGCCAGCATGACGCAGTGGAAATACGTCATGTTGCCAAGCAACTTCGGTGGTGCATTTGCTCAGTCAAAATTCTCCGCAACAGGATTTCGACATCAACTATAGCTAGTGCTAGTGATACCCCAAACTTGTGTAGACTGCCAGTAGAATATCTAGGTACTTAGTGCAACGCGGTGTAATGCCGAAACTAATAAACCTTTGCCATATGTGGAATTTTAACCAAGAATGTAAATTCCCTTCTTCAACGTCTATGTACTCGTGAGCATTCGTGCCAACTTCGTGTGTTTTCACGGAGATTTTCTGAACACTTCATTGGTTCCACTGAGTGATTTTCTAAGCAGAAATATAAAATAACAAAAAAGAAGTTAAATTTAACTAGGGTTGTTAACCATATCTCTTTATTTCAGCATTGAAAGGATTAACTCCAAGAAGAAGTCCATGTCAAGAAGGCCTCCAGCTCCGGGAAAACCCAAGTTAAAACCGAAACCTACGCCGGCCCTACCCCGGTGCAAGACCATTTATCCTTACGACGCAACCGATGTTGATGAACTGAGTTTTCAGCCGGATGAAATTATTGAAATTATTAAAGAAGGTAAGAAAACACGAGAAATAACGACGAGTGTTCAGTAAGGAACGGGGTTGAGTTCGTGAACCATACTCTGCTTGTTAGATTCAAACTATTGTATTTGGTTTATTTTAGTTTTCCATCGCGCGATTGCGTGACCGCGTGACATTGCGTCACTTCATAGCGCATTCATGTAAGGTATCAGTTTTCAGTTCACCTTTCTCAATCACCGCGTGCTCTCTCCCGCTAGTCAACTGTTTTCTATATTTTCATCATCGATTCAAGATTTTCTGCCTTTTCTTCGTTTAACCGGATCAGAGGAATATTTTCGAACTAATGTGGGCATCAAATCCAAGAAACGAGAAAACAGTTCCAATTCTTTAATGCTCACGCGATTTTTCTGATTCAGAAGTAATCCGAACGCATTATCAATTGTCATTGTTTTCTGTGTCAATGATGCGTTCGGATTACTTCTGAATCAGAAAAATCGCGTGAGCATTAAAGAATTGGAACTGTTTTCTCGTTTCTTGGATTTGATGCCCACACTGCTTAGTAGGGATATCATTGTGTTTGTGATTTTTAACATCTTGTAACAACCTTTGGCAATGTATAAATGGCCTTCAAATCAAAGGAAGCCTTTGAAGAGGTAACGAACTGAGAAAAAACAAGGATGGCTTCGAATGAGGAATATTGAGTAGGTTTGTAATTGACAAACTTGAAAGAAACATACCTCCAGAGCTAATGCACCAATCAATGTTAAGCCTGAGGCGGGGGGGGGGGGGGGGGCGGTCGGGCTACCCATGGGACTTTGACTGTGAGGTTTGTCCCCAGGGTGAGGATTTTGATTGCAATTTTGACTTGGCCACCATTTTTAATAGTGGAGAAGTGGAAGATTTTGATACTTTTGACCAATTATGTTGTCCCGGGGTGGGGAATTTGACTTATCTTTTCAGAAAATGTCGAAATCCCCACCCCATGCCCGACACTCCCCCCCCCCCTCGGGCTTAACATTGATAGGTGCATAACCGCGGAGATTCTTGTCTTGACTCGTCCCCAGTCCTCTCGTGAAAAAAAAAGCAGGCGGGGAAGAGAGGACTAGGGACAACTCAGCGAGGAGACCGGGGTAAGGTAATGGTGTTGCTCTTGGTTGGCTGAAAACGAGCAAGTTTGGTTTTTGGTTGGTAAGATAAGATAAGATAAGATAACTTTATTTATACACGGTATTTCCATCAGCTTATTTAGAAGTACTGCGGTACTGCCGGCCGCACGAGGGTTGGCGTGTTTGTGTAAATTACCCATGCATTTCTTTCGTTCATGTAAGGAAGATTTTGGTGTGAATCTGCTGGTGTTTGACAGTTTGATCTCTCTTTCGTTCTCAGATCCCTCAGGATGGTGGACGGGCAAACTACATGGCCGCGAGGGACTGTTTCCCAGTAACTACATTGAAAAAATTTAATGAAAGTGAGATTGATAGAATTTTTAGTTTTCCTCAACAGTTATGTAAATATTTTAGCGAGATTTTTAAAAATAGCCCGGTTAAATCACAAGTGATATTTAATGAACCGTTTTTCATGGCTCGGTGGTGTTTAGAAATACATTGTGTTTTGAGTAAAAGAATTGCCCTTCACCGCTGAATCTCTTGAAGCCGTCGAACGTGTTAATATTCCCATTCAAGGCAAATCAAACGTGTCAATTGTTCGTTTTTCCGCAAGTTTTATTTCTTCTAAAGGAAACCATAGGTTTTTGGAATGAACGTGAATAAACTGTGCCTAACTATTCTAGTTTTATAGTAGAAAAATTGGTCTTAAGGGTGTGGCATCTTTCTTTGTTTGACTGGCCAATGACTTTATAAAGAGTGTAATTTTAGCCTTCCATTAAAAATGATTTCGTGTTTCAAATAGTGTTATTTTTCTTGGTATAAAGTGGACAATAATTTATTTTGTTTTCAAATAGTTTAATATGTAACAAATACATATTTAATCCAGGACACTAAACATCAGATATGTAATTAAGTTGCGTAATGTTACATGTGCAATAAAGTTATTTAGGTAGAACGTGGAATGATATTTAATTAAATAGCAATCTTGACTTCAACTAGTTTTACGTAAAGAATAACAGGACTTAAATTTAATCATACTTAAATGCGGGATATTTGCACATCAACATTTCAAAAATTGTAAAATATTTGAATGGAGAAACGTAGGCTAAAATGCTTCTGTTTTAAGTGATTACAAAATAAAATTTGTACATTTCTATGTTTGTGTTTCAATCATTTCATTCATGAGCGGCACTTGTTGATTGAGCTTGTTGTATTTTCCAAGCAGTCTAGTTTGGAAACATCAATACAATACCAATGCATTCATTGTGGGTGCCCTGTGCGTTTCTCGCGCTTTCCACCTATCGTTCCCCAGTGCGTTACCCTGTGCGTTCTCTTCCGTTTCCCGCGCTTCTCGGTTTGCGACTAAGGGTTCGGTATGCTTTGTACAGCCCCCGAAATGATCCCGACCCTGAAATGATCCCCAAATAAGTTTTGGATTGACGTTTACACATGGGACTATGGATTTATATCGATTCATGGCAATTGTTTTTATATTGTCTAAGGTACCGCCCGAGCTGGGCTGACAAATTTTGTTTGGCGCTACCAAAAATCTCGACAAAGTTTGTCTTTGCCAAATTTTCAGTTTGGTTATCGTGTACGCACTTGAAAACACCAAATTACTCCATAACCACAGAGTGCCAACCACCTTGAAATCGAAGACGGAGAAACTCTGAATAGCGAGATAAAATCTTTTGGATTGACGTTTCCTTCATTTCACGGCGCGCAAATTGAAAATATGTCAGTTATGACGCTTGACAAAAGTTTGTCTTGCCTCGGTGCAGGACGACGGAGTCTTTGACGTTTGGTACTGACGGCTTGACAAAATTTGAAAGGAAAAAGAATTGCCGTCCGCACTTGTAAACCGGAACTGATGACAGATATTTTTGCAAAACAAACAAAAATTCGCCTAGTGCGGACGGTACCTAACGCCACACATACGTGGGGTATTAGATTGTTCGAAGCGCATTTCAACTAGAACATTTCTTGAGACGTCAGTTTTTCTTGTCCAGTCTGTTCCTGAGGACCCAAGCCCTAACTTGTCGATACCTCTCGCGGAAAAAGAAAGCGGTTGTCGGGCCATAAGAGAAAAGAGGGGGTAAGTTTCTAAAGAAACTATGGTGCTGCGTCGGTGGGAAGTATAACAATATAATTTGGTTTTATCAACTGGGTTGATAATGTCAATTGGCCACCGTAAAGAGATTCAAGAGCTGACGTTTCGAGCGTTAGCCCTTCGTCGGAGCGAATCCAGCCCAACTTTGGCTAGGCCTTGAACAAGACACAAGTGGACACAAGTTTACCTCTGTGAGACTTGCGCGCAGGGAATCATGATAGTCATCACGCGCACGGTATCTTCGAGACTTGTTGGAACCAAATAGGGAAATCGACGTAAAACTTTAACCACCGTATATGGTATTAGGGCCTCTTCATATGAGCCCGGTTGACCGGGCTAACCCGGTTACCAAGATCTCGGCCTTCTCCTTTAGGGAAGATATTTGTTTACAAACATTGTTTTTGTTATTTAAATAGCCAACAAGTTAAACAAAAGAGCTCTTTGTTTCACTAGCCAATAGTTTTCTGGTTGGTACATTAATGACAATGGGTGACGTCACTGATATCTTCCCCCATTTCTCTCGATCCCTTGAGAAATCCACGATTTTTCTCCTCTTTCCCCAAAAGAATTCCAAAAATGCGATTCGTAGCTCGCGTGGGTACCGCGCGAGAAACCTCCCAGAATTCTATGCAAGATCAGTTTTGCGGCCATGTTGCCGTAAACCAGCGAAGACCAAACGGGAATTTCCAGAAGGTTCTTAATTTTTAACATGTTTACTTCTTTTGCCGTCATCGTAAATTCCCAGGGATGATTCTCTACTCATTTTTGTGTCTCTTTTTTTATATTCAGGTGAGGTATGCCCGGATTTTTTCGCAAAGAGCTTGAGGGCTGTGTGGACGTGCGGTTGACTGGGAGCCGCTTGTACTGCAGGCACTCTGAGGTAAGCTTTTCAAAGCTCTACAATATAATAATTCTTTGTGTTATGAGTGTCCCGGTATAACCAGGCATTTTCCTTTGTCCCTTATGAAAGATTATTTTTCTTTGAGTGTTTGTTTTGGCCATCATATACAGGGCGGATCCAAGGGGTGAATAGGGTGGCTAGCCACCCCCCCCCCCCCCCATTTTGGCGCCTCAGCTCATAAAAGTAACGAAGAAATCTATTTACTTTCTACTTTTGTAACAGAGTATTTCTATTTATCTGCTTTTTATTGTGTGTATCCACCACCCCCCCCCCCCCCCCCAAAAAAAAGTATTCCTTGATCCACCACTGATAGTGGCATGCAACTACATCACATACAAACCAGAGGCAGCCCAAGCTCCCTATCAAAATAAAGGGGATATGACTTCTTTGTTATTTGCTTACTCGGTAGCCTGGGGGGGCATCATGGAAATGCTCGTCGTCTTACCTATGGGAATGCTTGTCATCTTACTTAGGGGAGAGAATTTTGGATTTTTGGTCTTGCTTGGGGTGCTCAAGGCAAAACATCACATACAATTAACCAATAATGTTAGAGATATGCAGCTACATCACATACAAACCAGTAATTAGCGGTATACAACTACATTGTATATGAACTAGTAATTAGTGGAGTACAACTACGTCATATGCAAACCAGTACTGTACACTGTACATGATGTAGTTGGATGGAACTAATGAGTTATCCTAACAGATTTCTATTACTCCCAACGCATACAAACCAGTAATAAGTGGCATACAACTATCAGTGTGGCTCTCAATATAAGCAACAATCATTTGTTCTAAATTATTTTTTCTATGCCTTCTTTTCAACAGGTGGTGGTCAAAGGAGGAGATTGATGATTGATGATTTTATTGTAATCCAGGACCCAGGTAAACACATATTATTATGCAATGATCAAATCAAACTCAGGGTTGTACATTAGCACTTGCCCAGGTGAGTGTCAGGTGAGCGCAAATCACCGATCACTCGCCCGTTTGGCAAGTACAATTTTCATGACCAAGAAATTATTTAATTTGAAAATAAGCAATATTTTTACATTCCATTTTGCCAAGAAAATCCCTAAACATAAACTTACCATTTCTATTTTACAAAGTTTTATATTCAGAACTGTCCAATAAATTGGTGCTGAAATGCAACATTGGGCTTTGTAAAGTCCTTCATAAAAAGACAATTATGGCTTTGATAATTACATAAAATGGTGTGACAGTGCGACGCGCCTAACTGTGGCCACCCAACAAAGTTTTTTGACAAGTTAAAATTAGCCAATCAGAGAGAACGAATTTGTTTGAGCTGTCCCACCTCCTAGGAATTTTCAAAGCTGTTCTCATGAAACCTGTCACGCTTTTAACAAGGAGGCAGGACAGCTCAAACAAATTCGCGCTCTCTGATTGGCTAACTTGTGAAAAAAGTTTGTTGGGTGGCCACAGGTAGGCCCGTAGCGCCAAAACATCACAAATTAGTAAAAGGCAAATTTTACGGAGTTAAACGGGTTAGTTTACAGCGTGGAAAATCTAAAAACGAACGACCAAAGCTTGCCAAGCTCGTCCGCTCAGATGAAAAGCGCATGGTCTGAGCGGAGGCCTGGCAAGCACAAGCCAAGCACTACTACTACTATGTGACAGAAACAGAAATGTTCGTTCAATGTTCGTTCAGTGGTTGGATATCTGTTGACAACATCCTCCCCCTCATGTCTGACACCAGTCTTTGTCTTAATCTCTGTAGAGTGCACTCTTCCATCATCACCATGTACAATGCGCGTAACTCGCACCAATGGCCAACGACCTCAAGGGAGGTTATCACTCATCACGATGACCAGGTCCCCTTCAGCGACATTGCGTGATTCACCGCACCATTTTGTTCTTATGGTGCGAGAAGGCAAGTATTCATGGAGCCAGTGCTCCCAGAAATGATTGGCCATCACTTGAGCGTGTTTCCAGTGCTTATGGCTGCATAGATCTCTGTCACTCACAATATCTAATGCGATATTCAAGTTTGCACGTCCCAGCGGTTTGAGGTTGTTACAATCAGTGCTCGCATGCGTCAACAGTCTGCCATTCCTCTGTGATTCTGCTTCAGCCATGAAGGTCACTAGGGTCTTGTCTGTGACGCGCTGGTTTCCAACAGTAGCTTTGAGTGCTCTTTTCGCTGACTTCACTAGCCGTTTGTACTCCATCTTGTGACAGCTCATCAATAATCTTCTCTTTGTTCAACTGCTTTACAGCCTTCTGGATTTCTCTATACGCTCCAAAGTTTGCCCTGTTGTCTTACCAGATTTGAGCAGGTCTCCCCCTCCTAGCCACCATTCTTTGCATGGCCATGATGTATGCATCCATCTCAAGGGAATGGGCAATTTCTATGTGTACAGCTTGGACGGTCATGCATGTAAACAGAACTCCGTAACTCTGTAGTGCTTCTCCGTTCTCCTTCCACATTTTACAAGGTTTGGCCCGAAGTAATCCACTCCAGTATATGTGAAGGGGGGTAAGCGGTGTAGGAAGGTATGCCATTATAGGTGGTTGGGGCTGTGCTTTTCTCTGTCGGCAGGCAGAACCCAATAGTGCTGTCTGAGATTGTTCAATACCTGCACGTCACCGGCAGATCGAGATTGGAGATGATAGCACTGGATAACAAGTCGCGTGACTTCATGCTTCGGGTCTAGGACGACAGGGTGGTGAGTTTCTTCAGGAAGGCGAGCCTTGTGCAATCGCCCTCCCGCATGCCGCAAACCATTTTCATCCATGTGAGGGTACAAGGCCAACAGCTTAGTGTTTGGCAGTAGTGGCAGGTTCTTCAATAAGGCTGTGCACGTTTCACTGTTAGCAATTTGGCACAGGTAAGCTCATCAATGGACAGTGGTCCTTTAATGCACCTCTCACTGGGTAGCCTTGCGTTGATGAAACGGTAAATCCAGGCAATGACTCTTTGGAAACGTGTTCAGGATGAGAATTTTGCTGGATCAGGCTGGGACTCTGCTGGATCGCTAAGTAGGCTGCACCAGGCATATTTTTTCAATTCTGTGACATCCTCAGGAATTAATCCAGTAAAATACACAGTAGGCCAATGTTCTTCAGTTTCATGCAGGAATGCAGGACCAGCTATCCAACGGCAATCACTGGTCATCTCTGAAGCTCGCACACCTCGTGCAGTCATCGGCTGGGTTTAGGCGACCAGGAACAAAACGCCATTGGAAGGGGTGCCTGAAAACTCAGACCCTCTGGGTGTCTCGAAAGCTCAGACCCTAAAAACTCAGACCCTCCGGGTGTCTCAAACTCAGACCCTAAAAACTCAAACATATTTACACTCTTGCTGCAATGTATCTTTGCAAGTCGACTTTTGTATCGCTCATCGAGGCAATAGCACAGCCAGAGTCTGCAGTGGTTAGATGCCGACATGTTTGTATTGATTCGTCGTCGTTATTCACAACGTGTTTTGCGCGACATGGGTTGCGTGATAGTTTCACAAAAGTCTAGTGTCACGCTTCGCAACCGGATGTAACCTGATGTAACCTGACGAGGTTCCTTGTACAAGTTGTACGAGAAATTCTCGTGGCAAATTATCCTGAATTTCATTTTAAACAACATAGACCCCACAGAGCAGCACTATTTGTTACACACATTTTTTATTGTTTTTCTCCAGAAAAAGAAAACACTTTATATCCGCGATCCATTCATTGTCAATCATTTACTTATTAGTGACGTGTTTTCGCGCCACTTTGTAAATTTT
The DNA here is from genome assembly GCA_947652115.1 of Blastomussa wellsi. NCBI lineage: Eukaryota > Metazoa > Cnidaria > Anthozoa > Scleractinia > Plerogyridae > Blastomussa > Blastomussa wellsi. The sequence goes on from OX393563.1 coordinate 11,072,967, forward strand.
CATTTGGTTTTCTGGTAAAGAATGGCGACCAAATAACTTGCCCCTGTTTAACCATGACTTTTAAGTTGCCTTTTATTACCAATAAGGCAATGGCTAAGAAGATAACTGATTTACCTCAATTTCGATATGAAGATCTTGTGTAAAATGTTGTTGTCGGACGCGGTCCATTCGGTGTTGTCATGAAGGCCAGACATTCCTCACATGGAATAGTTGTTGCGAAGAAGTTAATCGACGATGGTGTCGACGACCAAGAAATATTTATTAAAGAGGCTAGAATGCTTCATAACCTCCATCACGATAACGTTGTAGCATTCAAAGCATTCTGCCGAAAGCCTTGTGCTCTTATGCTGGAGTATGCCTGTTTTGATTTTGTGCCGTTCAGCGACGATAAGAGTATTGATAAGAAGGTTCATAGTCTGAGAGAATTTCTCACCTTTGTGGACACACAAGATGCCTTTGACTGTGCTATTGTATCGACAACCGGTAAAAACGTTGACTTGCAAAGATCCATTGCAGCAAGAGTGTAAATATGTTTGAGTTTTTAGGGTCTGAGTTTTCGAGACACCCGGAGGGTCTGCGTTTTTAGGGTCGGAGTTTTCGAGACACCCGGAGGGTCTGAGTTTTCGATACACCCAGAGGGTCTGAGTTGTGGGGTCTGAGTTTTCGAGACACCCGGTGGGTCTGAGTTTTCGAGACACCCCATTGGAAGCGTTGACTTTCATTGTGAATGTACAAAAGTACAGTCATTGAATCGCTCCAGAAGACTGTTTTGGACATGTGCAGGTTGAGCTCTTTCTTTATTGTGTCAGCCAGTCTGACAGCCAAAAGTGCTACTTGGAGCTCTAAACGAAGGATGCTTGATTGTTTCAGGGTGTTAGTACCCCAAGAAAACGTTGCTCTTTTGTTAGGTTACATTTTCATAACTCTGAAGTACAAACCAAAGTGTGATTTCTAGCTGCTAATTTTACCTTTAGGCGATGATAATACTGTGACACAAAATATAGTGAGGTTTTAGCTTGGTACCCCTTGAAGAACAAACATTGCTCTTTAGTTTTACTTTATTTTTGGAATACCAGTCTATGTACCAAGTCAAGATTTTTTGCTCCATATTTTCCCATAATAGCCATGATAAAATCAGCAAATTAAGACAAAAATTAAAAATCATGAAAATAATATTATTTTGTTTGCAGTCAAAATTTTTATCTGGCCATTTGAAATGTTCAGCTGCATTATTTCTTCTTTACAGGGATATACTCTGTGTGAAAGCATCTTTTTGTTTATTTTTGGGGAATTTTATTGATGTACCATTCAACTGGATGCAAAGGACTGTCAAATTGTTATTGATGCTGTTCCCTAAAAGGAGATTGTAAAGTGGGGTTCCAGCGTAGCATTGGTGTTTTCTAAGTTGGATTCCAAACTTACCATAATTGGGTATATTTAGCAGCCTTCCCAACTGCTTTTGTCTGTGGTTGTAGCTATTGGAAGACTGCACATTTCTGATTAGCCCTCTTATTGTTCATGCAAGATGCACTGACTAATTTTCTGGTTTCCAATAGTGTGTGGCGATTTCATGAAAGATGGATTTGCATCATTATCTGGGCAAGTACAATTTTCTTTTGCAGCAACATTTTTATCCAACATTTGTACACATGCAAGATTGTTTACTCGGTCCCCTCCCCAATCCCCCTTCAAGATACAGCTTAAACATGTCGTGGAAGGCAGGGTGTTCGTCAGATCGGTGGGTCGATTTGTTTCGAAATACGAAAGTTGTTGCTAGTATCTGAACTAGCTCTGTATTGCATGCTAATAGAACTCTAACTCCGTCTTTGGTCTGTCATTGTTTTTGCTTGGAGACCAGTCAGTAAGTAAATTAGAGCATCATTTGAACAGTTCATATTTCCTCATCAACTTGCCAGAAATCTTCCAATCTTCTTTATTCTTCAGTAGCTGATTTACTGTTGGGAGCATTTACTTTTGCATTTCACATTTGTGTAAAGTAGAAACTGAATGCTTCAGTCTTCCTTGCTTGTAAATTACAAATAATTCAGTTATTTATTGGGTTGTTTTCTTCAACAGTGTTTGGGTGATCCCACTGACAAAACATCAACTCACAGTAAGCTTGGAAAAGAAGTTGTCTACATCATCCACCTCCACAGCAGTTGGTGAGTGCAGTTTTCATTCTTTTTTCTTAAATTTCCTCACAGAAATGTTGATTCCTTTATAGAACTGGGGATCAACATGAAAGAATCATTGCCTTAGAATCACCCTTTGGGCGGGGGCTGGGGTTTCTTTAATACTCCATAATCTCCCATTATTGTCTGTCAAAAAGAAACACAGGCTTTCTAAGAAGCATATTCATATGACAAAGTTCTTGTGTTGTTCCATTGGAAGATTGTGTATCGCATTTGTTCTCTCAGTATCTAATTTATAGCATGTTACTTTTAGATTACAGTACGTTTTGATAATAAATTGTTGCGAGATGAGGAATGTAAACCTCCAAACAATCTCAAAATGATGGGTGGGAGGAATGGTTTGTATCTGTTAATGTAAGTTATTTGAGTAAGAAACAGAAATAAACAAGAGTAATATTTAGGTTGAATTCAAAACCAATTTGGGTACAAACAGATATGTTCACTTTTTAGGAGATGTTGTGTAACTCTTAATTGGTCTATTCACCTCGCCTGTAGGCCAGAAAAATATGTTTCAGTTCAGCAAGTCATTCCTTTAAAGGGGGAGAACCCTAACTACAAAATGGTTGCTATAGATGACTTCTAATCATCATATCTTGGGTTCCTTTTCAATCCTAGGATTTGCTTTATGCCATGCTTTTGCCTCTGACGAAGGGCTAACGCTACGGTGGCCAATTCACATTATCAACCCAGTTGATAAAACCAAATTATATTGTTATACTTCCCACCGACGCAGCACCACAGTTTCTTTTGTTCTATTGGAGGCTGCTTTCACTATATTTGGAAACTCGTGTGACCAGAACACATGAACACTTAAAACTTGCACACCTTCCTTTATTCTCGGCTGAAACTAAAGCCAATGGATAAAGTGCATTGAGATGCGAAATCTGTTGAATGGATTTATGGAGATTCCAATTAGTTAAAAAGCTATGACATCATGAAATTTTTGTGACATCATAACTTTTACAGTATTGCAAATTTCAACAAATCCGTACTACAGATTTGGAATCTGAATGCACTCTATCCATTGGTTTTGGTTTCATTCAAGAAAGATGTAAGCTTTAAGTGAGTTTTAAGCATTTTTGTATTCTGGTCATTGACTTTCCAAATATGGTCAAAGCTGCCAAAAGTGAAAGCAACCTTTAATAGAACAAGCATGGCAAAAAAACTAATACTAGGATTGAAAGGGAACCCAAGATATAATGGTTAGAAGTCATCTATAGCAACCGTTTTGTAGTTAGGGTTCTCCTCCCTTAAACTTTGATTACAGCAAAATAATGTTGTTTACTGTTAAATTTATCTGTGATCTTTCCTTCCAGGTTCGAAGATAAAGAGAAAGTCCAGTGGAGTCACCATAGAAGAAAGCAAGGCAAAGCAGATTGAAATAAAATCAATTTGGAAATTGTCCACCATGCTTTAGTCCATTAAAAATGAAAAAATAAGCTAAGTCATGTGGGGTGTAATCAAGAAAATAATTATTAAAAGCAAGCAAAGCTTGCCAAAACAACCAAAAAAAAGTCGACAAAACCAAGTCTTTTGGAGAGAAATTTATCCGTGTTAAACGATACTGTGCTTTTAAAAGGGGCTAAAATAAGAATTCGTAAAAAACCAAGTCTTTTGGCAGGAAAATCTTCCTTGGAAAAAAAGTCTGCATTTTTGAATTATGTCTAGTTTTGAGTCAAAAATATACTAAGTCTTTTGGCGGGAAATTCGTGCGCTTTGCAACGTATTTGTCCCATCAAAAGTCAAAGTATATGTTTGATTTCTGACTAGACCCTGTTCAAACTTCGCAGAATTTTTTTTCTTTTCGGCAACCCTACATAGACAAAATATAGTACTAGAGATAGCCTACATTTTGACTAGTTACCAGGCCCCTTTTAAAAGCGCAAATATTTTTTACTTCATTTGTATAATTAAAGGCAAGAGAAATAATAACATTACTTGTAAAAGATTTTATTGTCTTGTACAACTAACTAATTTACAAGTTTTATTAAAGCAAATTTATTTAACACTTGGTGACAAACTTACTGACAAAGGTGAAAATTAACTACATTTCTAGGTATGAAAATACAATGGTCAGTGTATTTAAGACTAGTAAGAAAAAATACCAGGTCGAAAACCTAAGTGTAAAAATACCAATTTCTCCGCTAAAACAATCACTGAGTCTAGTTTCAAAAACATGGGTCCGTGTTTAGGTAAGTTCAGAGAATTTGGTAATTCGTCATCACAAAAAAGTTGGAAATTCCCTCCCATGACCTATTTGCTTGACAGTGAACTGACTTTGTAAGAAGGAATTATATCTCAATATGTCATCTGAATAATTTGTTCCCTATGAATCTGTCTCGATGTGCAGTGATTAAATGCATTTTCCTTTACCTAACGAAGAATCAGAAACCAGTTTGATCCAGAGTTTACTTCATGAAAACATCTATCTGTCCTTCATGAAAATCAGTCTTAACGGTCAGACAGAACCCAAAGCAAGGAGATCACTCTGAAAAATAAGAAAAGCTTCATGTTAGCACCTTTCAATTTGGTTGGGTTCAATACGTATCATACTGAACAAATTCTTAAAATGTACACAGTCTCACCACAATAACAAATTTCCACCCCAAAAGGAAATCGAAAATGATTTTACAGTTACATGTGGCGAAAAAACGATTTTAGCAAATTAGCCATGCGGTTCTCCAAAACGGTAAAAGTAAAAAAAAAGGTCGTTTTGGAAAAAAGATTTTCCCCAATTATCTGACTAAATCATATTTTGGAGAGCAACACCATATTACCTGTACAGACATCTTTTTAACAGAATCGGATTGCTCAATGTTTTGCGTTTGACTACGCCATAGGCGGCCCATACGTTGTATGTGATTTATGTGACATTATGTAAGAGAATATATGAGAAAAGTTCGGAAATTGCCCTAAATTCTACATGTGGAAAAGAATGCAAGGTAAGTCATTTTTATTTGCATTCTTTTCCCGCACATGTAGAATTTAGGGAAATTTTCGAACTTTTCTCATATATTCTCTTACATAATGTCACATAAATCACACACAACGTATGGGCCGCCTGTGACTACACGAGTTGTTCATCATTCGCTCGCTACAAAAGCGTCAAATATTTTAAAATAGAGTCATCGGATATTTATAAAACTGTAAGGAAGTTTAAAACTATTAAATCAAAATACTATGAATATGATTTGGTTGGATTCTCTCGGAATAAAAATTGTTTACCTTTCAGAGGCCGCGTGGCTAATTTGCATTGTAATGTGAAAACCAACATGGCGGCTATTGAAGGTCGTTCAAGGTCATCCAAATCCGGAGAAGAGGACTTAACCAGTGTTCACTTTCAACAAAAATATGTCCTTAGATTCGTTCAAGCGGACAACGACAACGAGATGTAAAATTTAGTAGTCAACTTCTCTGTAATAACTCGAAGAAAAATTGTTTGGAAGATCCCACAAGACAGATCATTTCCAAGGAAACTGAGTTATTTTTGAATCTTTGCTGGTTCTCGTTTCTTATTCTAGTTTGTCTTTTCGTACTTAGTTGGTCATCATCATAGATTTTAATCTTTTTAAAGATTAAAGATACAAGTTTTCACGACGATTAGATGAAGGTTTCCGTCAACAATAAATGGTTTCAAAATTATCCGCGTGAGCTAATGAATATTTTACATAATAAGGCTATCGCGCGTATTTTTTAATCAACCGAGGCTTTTATAATTTCGCGCACAAATCAATAAACAACAGAAATCGCTTTTATAAATCAAGGTTTCCATTACACGACCAGCCCTAATTGTTCAAAGCACGATGAATAATATCCAAGATTGCGCAAGTTTTGATTTATTTTTTGTGATATTTTTGCGAGATTTTTTGGCCTCAAGTTTTAATGTGCATTAATCTTAAACTAGTCTCCTTAGCAGCAGTTTTTTTGCGTGACATCCCAAAAAACGGCTGCGAAGGAGACTAATCTTAAACTTGAAAAAAGAAAGGAAAAAACACTTATTCAAACAGTCAAAAACTCCCAATCGCCCTTCGAATCCCGGACTAGTATCAATTGGCATCTGAACAACGCGGCCGAACAGTAACGCACGATAAATGAAATGATAAATATTAAAAGCATCTAAACTCACCGTTTTTGTTTTTTGAGCCGCAGCTATCTTCAGTCTCCCTTTCGTCAACAGAACTGACCACGAGGCAATGCCAATCTGCAAAGCGATTAAGAATAAAACGTATAAGTACAGGTTAATTTAGTAATGTTTGTATCATTTCTCTTTCTCTTTTTTTCCTCCCCTCGCGCAGATTAAGGTTAAAATAGTACAGATTAATATAGATATAAAATGCTCGCTACTGATCTCTAGAGAAACGAAACGATATTCCGCGACATTTGCTGTTGTTCAGTGCAAAGCTTCGTTCGCCGTTGAGAAGCCAAAAACACACAGGTGGAGAGGCGTGTTCCAAATAGGGGTCCTAAATTCTGAAATATTTCGAAGCAACAATTTTCAAGCCGACCCCTTCTATCAATTCATTTAGATATCAATGTATCGAAGATATATGGGTCGGGATATCCACACCCTCCCTACAGACGAAATTTTCTGAGGGCGTAGCTCTGTTGACATTCTTTGATCCTGCGAATATTTCTGAGGGGGTAAGGAGAAAAGTTGGGGGGGGGGGGGAGAGGGTATGAACTATGAAATGGCCCTTAGGAATACTTGATTTAAAATTATCTAAGCATGATATCAACTCAATCTCACTCGGTTTGCTGACCACACAGTCTCCCTTTAGATACCGTCGGAGAACAAGAAAAATTTTAAACTTCTTCCAAAGTTTTTATCTTTAAAGTTCATACGACATGAAAATATTTTCTGCTTACTTGAAAGGCCTTTCGAAATACAAAAGAATGGCGTTTTTCTTTTTGGAATATCTTTTTTCGTTTTAGAGATATGGACATTTTTCAATTAAGCAAATAAGATCGTGATGATGTCATAAGGTTTGAACTAAAGAATGGTAAAATACCGAATAAACAATACCTCTAAAACTATTGATATACTGTTCCTGAAACTTGGCATAACAATGTGCATCATGACATTGTTGCCATACCAACTCTTTCAGCTCCAGTCTCTCTCTGTCCAAAAACCAAATATCTATTTCTTGGAACAAACAGTTCCATTATTGTCTTAATTCCCATCATTGGATTGGCTACAGTTGATGGTTCTTGGTTTAATCAAAAACTGGGAATTTCAGTTTTTATTAGCACAGTACCAGCGGCAAAACTGTTGTCATGGCAACAGCAAAAAGGGTGTCATTTTGAATCTCTTGTGATGGACATTTGTGGTGCCAAGTTTCAAGAACACTGCATCAATAGTTTCAGAGATATTGTTTATTGAGTATTTTACCATTTTTTTAGTTCAAACCTTATGACGTCAACACTAATCTAATTTGCATAATAGAAAAATGTCAATTCTCTATTCGCACAGTACCACAATACACCGCTTCTACCCCCCCCCCAAAAAAAAAGTTTGCATAGGCATTGTTTAGATTTCCCTTGGGACATCTTCATGTCCCAGGAGAAATCGCAAACAATGATTATGCAAAAGTTTGGGGGGTAAAAGAGGTGTATTATGGGATTTGTGCAAGTAAAGAATATCCCCAAAACGAAAAACGATATTTCAAAAACAAAAACTCCATTCTTCCGAGGTAGGCCTTTCAAATAAGAAGAAAATATTTTTCATGTCATATACACTTTAAATATTGCCATAGCTAGTAGCATCAGTGCAGTCGAATAAATGTTCCGCTGGCCGGTACCTCGGACAACAAAACGAAAAAACTAGTTACACTTGGCAACTGCCAATTATGGACTAACGTTAAGTTACAACGCCTTTCGAGAAGGAAAAGCTCAGGAATTGCCACTGTAAAGTACTTTGTTGTATTGTATAGTTTAACGGTTCTTACCTTGGGGAGTCTCAAAACCATCACAGTTCCCTGTGTTCCATTCCCTTTTGCTCGATGCACGTGCTTGAGCCGTTTGCCAAAAGCAAAGTTCTTGGTGCAGAGATTCGCGCTTCGTTCCCGCTGCTAACGTAAGAACACTCCCAAACTGAAGCTTGGTCTGTTTCCGGAGCCACAAGCGCATGCAAAGGTTAATTTATGGTAGCTGATCCTGAAGTTGGATGGTAAACATCCAGCGAAGGACACAACACGATAACTGTTTCAGCGCATGTATAATTTACAATTTAAATTTTTAAATATTTGCGAGCAATCACCCAATTGCTCCTTCAGTGCATACGATTATTTGATTGGCTTGTCTACTCCTTGCTGTATACATTTACATAACATTCATTACGCTGTCTGTAACAGGCATAATCGCAAACTCTGTAAACTAACGAGCGCGATATTTGAATCTGTTTGAATGCAGAGAAATATGAGCAAGGAAGTAATTGTTACACATATTTTCATCGCAAAATTGATATCTGCACTAAGCATTGACGCAAAGATTGCATAAATCGAAAACGGATTGCTTTGTTGTGGCTCATTTACATGCCTTTAACTTTGTAATAGTTTTTTTTCAAATATTCTGCATATATTTGACAAAAAATTCGAACAAACAGCGTTAGATTTTAGCCGCCGATTCCGACCATTGAACGAAAAAAAGAAAAAAAAAATTTATAAAATAATATGTTCTTTCGTATATTTTTACACACTGTAACTGAGTGTATTTCACAGAAAAATAATTATTTTTGCTTGCGAACAATTTCCCCGAGAACGTTTTCCCGCTAAACTTTATCCCCACTTTAAATAAATTTCTCATTCAAAACAACATTTTACCGCACAAAAAGAACTTGAAAACTAAACTGAACTTTATGGTGAGTCACGCTGGATTAATGCCTCTATTTTCTTATTTCCCCAAAAAGATCCTGCAGCTTTGCAGAGAGCATTTCAAAAGAATGAAATGTTGGGACACTGAATTGGATATCAAATTTGGCCAAAGGAAAATCGAGAGTTAGTTTTCACTCATAAGCAAAAAGCGCAGATAAAATTTTTAGAAAATTATTTCGACAACACCTGCTTAATAAATAGTTTATTTACAGATTTTCAATTTAAAACTGTACACTAATAATTCTCTGGTTTTAATCCTAGTTATTGCGTGAGTGATGAAATGACAGTCATTGACATACCCGCAGCCTGTATAAGCTAGCTACTAAGAGTTCTTTGATAAATTTATCACCATCAAATTTCCATCTTCACAGCGCACCTATCAAACACTTAGCGTAATGACCAGATGCCTTTTTCATGTGGGGAGGTAAAGAAGAAGCTTATATCCTCTCTTCACTCAGTGTGAGCAAGGGGGTTGTTAGAATGGAATCCTGATACTCACACGAATACTCGTGAATTTAGACATAAAATTATAGAAAACGAACAAAGTGCAGAAAGGATTGCACGATAGTTCATTGCAGAACTGGGCTAAAAGAGCAGAACACTCCTTTAAAAGGTTACAAAAAATGTAGCAGCCAGAAGGCTGGTGGCGAATGTAACAGCTATGACAATCCCTGTCGCCATGATGGAACCGCCCTGAAACAAACAGGTACTTGTATTACCACAGGTGACCAAAACGTACTATAAGAGTTTGAGACTTTGCATGGATTTATAATTAAGCTGACAATATCTTCTTTTCCCTTTGAAAAGCTGCTATCAAGTTTAAAACCTCACCTGGAGTCCATTTTTCGCCTTCTTGAGTCTTGAGCTTTTGAAAGCTATGCGCGCGATTTCAACCGTTCAAAGTGATTGGCTGAAGTGATTACTTTTGTTTCAGTTTCATGACACTCAACTGGAAATCGCTCTAAGTGACAGTCCGTAGTAAAGTAATTGTTAAATGTTCTGCTGCTTGAACAGACAATTACAAAAATTAACTCCCAACAGAAATTTTAGTTATCTCGAACTGAAAAACACTTTTGCAGGTCAATTCGTACAACAATCATCCACGAAACTTCAACACATCGACTACTGACGACATACGCACCTGTGAGGCATTTGAAAAGAGGGCCCTTGGCCACTCGCCCCAGGCCCTTCTTTCTTTCTTTGCTCCCAGCCTGCAGTGAGTTTGTAAAGTCGAGAAGGGTCACGTGATGCATTCACTTCAACCTGAGGCAGAAGATGAGACAAGATGGACCAACAGTACGTCACAGGTGCCGTTCAACATACTGATAAATAATAGATCTTCTAGGCAATTAAGGTACACGTAGAGTTGCAGTTTTTATACGTACATTAAAAATGATAAGATAGACCCACAGCCAATGAACCCAAGAGCTAGTAGAAGTACATGTAGCATCTGTGCAGGATGGACTCTCAGAATCTATGCTAAGCGCAAGAATAACTGTTGTCAGTGAAGACACCAGCAACTCTGCAGACACAGGGGATTCGCATGACTCACCGTAGTCTAAGCCAAGAAGCCACTGTCATCGCTATAGGAGCCGTCAGCACTAAAACTACTAACGGAAAAGAAGTAGAGGCCATCCAGAGGTCGCATGGTGCAAGACAGTAGAGAAAGAAACGCTGCAAATGCATGGGATTTCTGTGGGCTGACACAGAGAGGGGTTTTGTTGGAGCTCGAGTTAATGGGGACCCTTGCAAGAACCACCTCTCGAAATGTTTGTGATATATTGTCTTTGATCAAATTGCTATTGGTTGTCCCCGACTTGGCAACCTTTAGATTCTTGATAGGAAGTCTTGCTACATGGTGCCCGGTGTTAGCCCCAAAACAAGATCTCAGTAGCGATGCTGTTAAGTAGAAGTACCTCGCCTAGTGGCGATTAGATTGCATCAACTTTATTTTAAGAAGAATCAATGATTTTATGGGCACCCTACAATCAACTGATATAATACAGAGACAGGCTATTCTATTGGGCATTAGATATGGGGTTCCAAGCATTTCCCATCTCCACAGAATCTGCCCCTTTCCCATGTAAGATCCTGACTGCAGGCCATGCACACCATAACAACACCTTACCTGGCTTTTCAGTTTCTGAAGTCGTTTCTCCTTCTCCATTTGTTCTACCTCCTTGGATTTCATTTTGGCTTGCCTTTCATCCAACATCTTTTGACTCTGAAGCAAATCCCAGCACAGACTATGTTATGAAAAATTAGCACCAACTACAAGCAACCCACAGACTCTGGTCTCATGCAAACGTTGTAAAGACAGACACAGCATTTTCAAGAGTGAACAACTGTCGGCAGTTTGGCAAGTCTTAGACATGTTTGCTGAACACAACTACTGTACGATGCTCAGGGCTCCAAAAAAGTGCACTGGCAGAAAAGATCGCCAGGTAAGTCAATTTCCCAATCCAACTCACCCTTCCTTGTATTTTTGCGAGTTCTTCTGCTGTTATTTTGTTTGCTATTTTTTCTTGTTCCTGCCTAGCTTGCCGTGCTGCTTTTAATATGGCCTGTTCTTCTGCTCTTTGTCTAGCGTACTCCTCCACTTGTGCTTTTATTTCCAACTAAAAGGACACAAAACAGGATGATTACATTACATTACATTCATTTACATTCATTTATCACACAAACTGCACTGTCCACTGATGTGGACACCATTTTATAGACAAACCACAGCTCTCTCACACACCTCATCATAAGCTCATCGTACCCCTAGTTCAAACAATAAAAACAGCTGCAAATATTGAATAACTAAACATTTTTAATCAATACAGTTCATATCTTGAGACAAAAGACACAGTGAGTCACAGTGGTCTAAAGGTCAGTGCAATGGACTCTTGATAAAGCCATTGGGTTACAATCCGGATATGGATCACTCAAGACTGCATTCTTGGGTAACACACTCCACAGTGCCCCTCTCCAACCAGATGCATTCATGAATACCAATGAAAGAAATTACTTGGAGCTATCCCAGCAATGAACTAGCTTTGGTTAAGCATTGAGATTATTATTTGTACCTAACACAAGGAGTTCAAGCCTGATGAGCCTAGTGGCCCAAACTGCTGGAGGTTATCCTGGTTTCATTAGCATTGAGCGCCTAGGAATATTTCTACTCCCCCCTGGATGGGATGCTAGTCAATCGCAGGGTTAGCCCCAAGCAGTATTTTGCCACTACCCATTAATACATCTGGGTGGAGAGAGGCACTGTGAGAGTGAAGTGTCATGCCAAGAACACAATGCAGTACCTCGGCCCACTCTCAAGCCTGGATTGCCCAATCCGAAGTTCAGCACACTAACCATTAGACCATGGCACCTCCCACATACCTTCGTACCTAAGACAGCAGGCTTCAAATTCCTCACAACTCTTGCTACTTAAGGTATAAAATATGCCCTACCTTGTCGCTCCCTAGTTGTACTGGGTGTGCTTTGCATTTTGGGAATGATTTGCGCAGTTCATGTGACGTTGTGGGACTGATGCAAACCTAACCATCAATCCCCGCGCTCCTGATTTCCACCTTATCGCATTGACAGACAGGTGCCTGGGGATCAGCAAGTTTCTCTGGCTTACCCTTTTCTTTTCTTCCCTTTCTTTTTCCCTTGCCTTATTCAGCTCTTGCCTGAGACGTGCTTCCTCTGCCTTTGCCTTCTCTAAATCTTTCTGAACCTGAAAGTATCGTTCACAAATCAAAAGGTGCTACGCGTGATACGCAAATATCTTATTGTCAAATTAAAGTTACCCCCACCCTCCCCACCCCATGGTCATCTATTGTTGATGACTTTAATTAGGAATCAAAATGCTCAGCACTGCATATACAGTTTAGCAGTTCATGGCTGCTCATTTCACCATCTCTTTAACTAAATTGGTTTTGCATTGGTCACCATGCAAAACCAACACTTGTAGTTCAATAAAGTAAAATTGTCAAACTTATCAAAACCCTATTTAGTGCAACTGTAAGTTACCTTCCATTCATTTAATTGTTTGACCCTTTCTTCTCTCTCCTGTTCCATTTGTTCTTCTTTTTTCCTCTTCAGTCTTTCATCTTCCTCTAATTCATCGCCATCATCATTTAATGCCTCATTTTTCTTTGTCTGTTGAGAAAGTAACCAATGCAAACAAAGCAAACTTTTTATGGCTGAAAATCACCAATCCAGTTAACTAAAGATATCTTTTTCTTCCCCTCTTTTTGGTACAAGGGTATTTTTGGTACTAAAAGAAATAAGCATTGGCAATCATCAAAGGCAAGCAATGCGTGCATAGGCTACCTATACACCTTTTGCATTCATTGCAACAATAATCCAGTCAGCTTTGCCTCCAGTCCTTGAATAGAAATATGAGCTAGTAAGTCATCAACATAACAAGTACTCGTTATTTAGTGATTCAGACCTCTTTGCTCTCTTTCCATTCCTGGATGGCTTTCTTTTTACTCTCCTTGAGTATCAAGTATTCACTGTACCACTCGTCATGTTGTCGAACATCATCAACACTTCTTCCAGGAATTCCTGATCCTGCTGCTCTCATAAACACTTCATGGTTCTGTGATTTCAAATTATGATACATAGTTAAAAGAATAAATATCCAGGAGCCTGTGATGAAAACTTATAAAATGTGGAAAACTGAGAATGTAATGACCCAGTAGATGTTGTTTATCAGCTTTGCAGTGGACTAGAAACCCTTAAAAAACTGAAAATGAAGGGAATAGACAAAAGATTAAAAGAATTAGTTCATTTATTGAGATTATTTTTCTCCACCTGGGAGCTAAACTAAAACAAAGTTCAGTCTATAAATGAGCAAGTTAACAGATGGAAAAACAACCAAACAAATACTTACTAGGGATGAAAACCCAGGGGGGGTAATCGCATTATACATGAGGAAGCCTTGGAGGTTGCACTGGACTCTGGATCGAACAGTTACGTTGTGTTCTGGGCAAGACATTGTATTCTCATAAATAGAGGGGGTAAGTTTCTAAAGAAACTGTGGTGCTGCATCGGTGGGAAGTATAACAATATAATTTGGTTTTATCAACTGGGTTGATAATGTCAATTGGCCACCGTAAAGAGATTCAAGTGCTGACGTTTCGAGCGTTAGCCCTTCGTCGGAGCGAATCAAGGTGCCTCTCTCCACCCACAGCATAAATGGGTACCAGTGAATTTAATGCTGGGGATAACCCTGTGATGGACTAATATCCATCCATCTAGAGTTGCTCCTGCTAGGGGGGAGGGGGGGGGGTCAGGGGGGGGGGGGTCAGTGGGGTCTGAAATTCCTGCTTTCCATACCTTTTACTCCCAGCTTCTGCCTCTTTTTTATTACTAATGCAAGATATTATGCAATATCGCTAACGTTTTGGTGATTTACCCTAGCTCCCATTTCCTTTGTCTTTCCTGCTTCTTGCCTTCTCTTCTCCTAACTCCCATACCCCTTCTGCCCCCTATACTCCCAGGCTTCAGCCCCCCTGTCCCCCTCCACATGCTATGGAAACCAGGATAAGGACTGGCCTGATGGGCCACTAGGATTATACACAGAATTTATCTTAAGGTAAGGTGTTCAGCTGGATATTCCACTGTCTTACCTTATGCTTGCTTTTCAGTTTAAGGAAGAGTTGATGATCATAGTCATCCCAGCCACCATTATGTCCACCAGTTTGTGCCAAGAATCTCTGGAACCAATCAATATCATTTTCATAAAATATGAGAGACTAGCCCAAATTGAAGCTTTTGTGAATCACAAGTGGAATTAAAGTGTATGCACAGCAAGGAATCCTACTAAAAATGTAGATTGATTTTGAGCAGTTGCTTTCCACTGGAAAAAAAAAAAACAGGTGATCTCGCAGGTTATAAGTTCCTGGTAAAATCCTTATTAAATGCGTGAGGTTCTCAATATTGTAAAAGATCTCACAAGTTAGCATATCATGGTCTCGTGGTGCCAGCCTTCACCGGCCAAGGGACGTACAATTGAGTACTGGTAAACAGTAAATGGGCTACTCAACAAAGTGCTTCCAGGGTAGCTTGGCGGCAATGGGGAGTAGCAACACTCTTTGTCACTTGCCCAGGCTGGGGGAGGGAATCAAATGTGAAAAGGGCGGCGATCACTCAACAGAAATTTTGAATGAAGCCCCAGGGCTATAGGAATAGCCCAGTCAAGAAATAGCTCAAGCTTTACCTTGATGACTAAAAATATTGGTGTTCCTTCTTGAATACCCAAGTAAATGATACCAAAATCTGGAATTGGCACCCCTAAACAAGATGACAAACACTCTGACCACAAATTGGTCAACTGGCTCCTCCAATACTCAGGGCTAGCATGGGCTTTCCTGTTAGCTATGTGCAGATAGCTTTGCATCATAAAGTATTGTTTTATAAAATATATAAAGTACCTCAAATGCTGCTACAGCTGGTGGAAGAGAAACTGTCACCGCTCCAGCTGCCTTCTTTACATCAGCTGCAGCAGTTGCAGGTGCTGGTAGCTGGGACCAAGATTCAAACTTTTTCTCCATTGCTGTCACTTCCTGGAGGGATGCACGTTCCTCACGTAACAGCTCATCATAGCTATAGAACAACAGATTTACTGTTGATGATATGTTGCAGAAAGTATTGTTCACGATGATTGCGTCTGGTTTTACTACCAATTAAATCATTAGAGGTAAAATGTAGTTGCTAAATTTGGTCTTGTGCTCATCAATCTAGATCAGGTGAATTAAAAACGTTTATCACATGGACGCTATATATTCATCAGGAAAGACAACATTATAGCTTTGTGACTTTCAGAAACTCTCTGCTGCAAAACAGTATGGAACACTTTTGAAATAAAATGAAACCTGCTTTCCTTTAAGGCTGAGGTTATCTTGTGAGTTTTCTGACTCTGTTGGCTTGATAGCATAATTATTGCAAGATGATCATCGCAATGAATCTCCAATTTAAGCAATTGGAATTAAAGAAGCCTGAAAAAATTCAGGTCTTCCAATGTGTGGCTTCATAGCTCAGTTGGTAGAGCATTGCACTGATATTGTGGAGGTCACGGGTTCGAATCCTGTTGAAGCCCTGAATTTTTTCAGGCTTCTTTAATTCCAATTGCTTAAATTGGAAATTCACTGCGATGATCATCTCTCAGTTTCATCTACATCCGCAGTTCAGATATGGATTATTTCATATACTTTACGTCACTTCTCTCCTCACAGGAAAATATGAACTCAATAAATTGACATCTCGCTCTCAATGTGTGGCTTCATAGCTCAGCTGGTAGAGCATCCCACCGGCATCGTGGAGGTGACGGGTTCGAATCCTGTTGAAGCCCTGAATTTTTTCAGGCTGCTTTAATTCCAATTGCTTAAATTGGAAATTCACTCCGATATATAATCAGTAATCTACATTGTACATCCGCAGTTCATATATGTCAGTATAAGTATTGTTCATACAAATTCTGGGAAAATGATGTTCATATGGCCATGAAGCGATCATCAAAAATCACATCATTGCTTGACAAGACACTCATACATACACTTTTCTCTGCTGTTCTTTGAAGGTCATCATAGAATTTTCAATCTCTTCCATAATCTCTTTGAGTTTTTCAACAAACTCTGGAGATGGTTTGACATCTTGCAGATCTCTCTGGAATTTGTTTACATTGGACCTGATTTTGCTCAGTTGTTGTTTTAGTTTCTGTTCTGCAAAAACAATTATAATAAATAACCAACAATATCAAGATTGGATAAACAATCATGTGTGATTCCAGAAAACAACATTCCTCCACACCAGTAGTGCATAAAAATTTCCTGAGTAGAGATTGGTTAGTTTTGGGTAGCTGTTTGTTTGTTTAAAAAGGAAAGGTCTATAGGGGTCCTGACAGAATTTCCCTTCCTGGACCATTTAATTAATATAATAATAATAATAATAATAATAATAATAATAATAATAATAATAATAATAATAATAATAATAATAATAATAATAATAATAATAAAACTAATAATAATAACAATAACAATAATAATAATAATAATAATAATAATAATAATAATAATAATAATAATAATAATAATAATAATACACTATTCAATCATTCAAAATACTAATAATAACAATAATGGTGGCCCTCTATCTAAAATTATGAGAGTGCAAGTATTAATTAAGCTTATGTTCAGCTGAACTCAACACAAGGTACACCAATGTTTTTATAATGGTATTGACTGATGTATCAATAATCATACTCACTTTCTGTTTTTCTGTCATTTGTTCCTTTCAAATCTAATTCTTCAAGTTCACAATAATCTTTACGAAATTCACTGCGTCTGCTGTATAATGGAGTGTTTCTGTCCTTTTCAAGGGCGGAAACTCTACAAATTGACATAAATAATTATCATACATTAGCCTACTTTTTTGGGGAGAGGTGCAGTGACCTAAAAATGGTTAGTGCGCTCGACTCCGGATCGGACTGTCCAGGTTTGAGCCCTGGCCAGGGACATTGTTTTGGGTTCTTGGGCAAGACACTTTACTCTCACAGTGCCTCTCTTCTCCCAGGTGTATACTGGAAAATTTACTGCTGGGGGGTAAACCTTCGATGGACTAGCATCCCAGAAATATTCTCTGCCACTTCACGCTACAGAAACTGGGATAAGCTCCCGCCTGATGGGTCGCTAGGCTTGTATACAGACTTTACCTTACCTAGGCTACTTTTCCACAACAACAAAAATGGTGATTGCACAAATGAAAGAAGAATAATAGTTTGGCATATGGAAACTCAAGAATTCTTATATCCCAAATTTTCTGAGCATTGAATAAGTAAGTTGCATTATTAAAGGGCCATTATAGTGAAATGAAGTATACTTTAAAATTCATTTTGTTAGAAAACCAAGGCTGGATAATTACTTTTGCTCGAGCTGCTCCAACTTCTCAAAGAATTCTGTATTCTTCCGCTGTTCTGTTCTTGGCTTTCTTGGATGCTCAACATCGCTGCGTCCTCCAGGTTCGGCTCTATTGTTCATTGTTAATATTCACTTATTGGAACCGCAATTTCTTTCAAGAAAAACGAGTTGACACAACACAACAACAACAACTGCACAACCCGCCATTTTGTTCAAGATAATTGGCATATATGAAGAATTCACCACTTTAAATGAAACCACTGACCAGGATACTCGCGGTTTTCATTAGAGAGTCCGCGATACCGTGTTGCAGCAGTCACTACCAATCATATTTGATTTCTTCGGTCATAAAAATGGTAAGTTTCTTTGGAAAAAATAGTTTTCTTTCTTCTTTCCCTGTGTTAAATGGGTAGATTGTATATTAAGGAGCGATTTATTGATGGTTAGGTTTGTTTTTTGAAGGTTGTTTGTTTCATAGTGAGTGCAGGGTAGCATGTAGAACAAGAAACATCACCGTTGGCTTAATTTTGCCATGCTGAGTCACGTTGAATACAACTCAGATCCACAAAAAATACTTTTATCGTTGATAGGCAAATTTTGATTCCGAGTATAATATAAAGTAGTAAAGGAAATCAAAGTATAGCAACATTATAAAACCGGCATTAGAAGGTTTAAAAGTTGCTGACTTCTACATGTGGTTGACAACTTGTTTAGCAGAAATCCAACAAAGTAACTTGTGTTACATTCATGTGTCATGTGTTTATTTTTTATGCTTTCAGTTCCGTAATCAGTATGATAATGATGTTACAGTGTGGAGCCCACAGGTAAATATAGTTTCTAGTTCAGAAGGCCAAGAGGGATTTTGAATTTGAATTCTGATTACCAGTAGATTTTTTATCCTTCCAACTGTCATGACTTAGACGTGCATCTCACACTCTCCAAGGCTTTAATGTTTCATTAGCTGACTGATACAAGCAAAGCAGAAACTGTGAGTTGGCACCAAGGATTTTTAGGCACTGTTTCTGCTTCGGTTCTGGAAACAGAACTTTGGAAATCTTTGGACCTCTTCAGATAATGATGGTCTAGTTGTCAATGAAAATCAAGGAAAAAAACATTCTACCATATACCCAGACTGCACTGTGCATGTTGGAGATTGTGTCCTCAAGGCGACTTATTACAGTTTCCAACTTCTTGCCTTAATACAGGGCCGTATACATCAAATTGAATATGCAATGGAAGCTGTCAAACAGGTACGGAAATTGTTATGCTGTGTCAAAATGTAACCCTCTAAAGGATAAAAAAAGTCAAGGAAAGAGCCCCACACTGCATATTGAAACATAGTTTGTATTCAACACAATTAATCATGGAGGGTTTTCTTTTTTTTAGGTAAAAGACTGTCTATGACTGTATGCTTAACCTTGTCCAATAAAATCATGTTATAATAACAATGCATTTGTATACTTGGTAAACAAACTATGCAGTGTGAATATTTACTTTGTTGCTTTTAACAGGGATCAGCCACAGTAGGTCTGAAATCTAAAACCCACGCAGTTATTGTTGCATTAAAGGTGAGTTACAAAGAGCTTTATATCTAAAATTACCAAAAGATCTGAATATTCATACTAGTATGTATTAACGTAATAAGGTATGTACATAATCTATTTTCCCTTATCTTTGCAGAGGGCAGCCTCAGAGTTATCTGCACATCAGAAAAAGATTCTGCCAATCGATGATCATGTGGCAGTATCCATTGCTGGCCTTACTGCTGATGCACGACTTCTGAGGTGAGGTAACTGTGATCATAAACTGGTTAAACGTGTAATGTGCAAGACTTCTGTGCACAATTTCTGAGGTGAGGTAACTGTGATCATAAACTGGTTAAACGTGTAATGTGTAAGACTTCTGTGCACGATTTCTGAGGTGAGGTAACTGTGATCATAAACTGGTTAAACGTGTAATGTGTAAGACTTCTGTGTACGATTTCTGAGGTGAGGTAACTGTGATCATAAACTGGTTAAACGTGTAATGTGTAAGACTTCTGTGCACGATTTCTGAGGTGAGGTAACTGTGATCATAAACTGGTTAAACGTGTAATGTGTAAGACTTCTGTGCACGACTTCTGAGGTGAGGTAACTGTGATCATAAACTGGTTAAACGTGTAATGTGTAAGACTTCTGTGCACGACTTCTGAGGTGAGGTAACTGTGATCATAAACTGGTTAAACGTGTAATGTGGCAAGTCAGAGGTTTTTAATTCAACATACTCTTTTCAACAAACCAACTATACAACCAAACAGAATGTTTGTGTGTTTAAATTAACTCATTGAAATCTTATTCAGTCAAGTGTAAATACAGACATTCTTTTAGACTACAGTGTAGTAATCTGGGTGACAGTAGAAATGAAAAAGAACTGTTGTTAGTGTTGAACATTGTGACAACCTGAGTGGAATTCATTTTCAGAGGGATCTTTAACTTCTGCTTGGGTCGTCGAAGTACAGTTTCAATCACCAGCAAGTTCTTTTGAACAGAGATACTCTGACGTGGATAACCACACTATAGGAACTACTGATACTCCTTGTTTTGAACCATTTAATTACAATCGCCGTCATTATGTTGAACTTCAACATCTGTAGTTCATTGATAATAATGCATTGTTATAGAGCAAATCATCCTCTAATGAGAGAAATTTGTTTACCAGTAGAAGTTTCCTTAGAAAAGAACAAGCAGTAACCATGTCATATAACTTACTACTGACTAAACTTGTTTATAAATTACAGTAAATTTATGAGAAGCGAGTGTCTTGATTCCAAGTATGCATATGACAGAAGACTTCCCATCTCAAGATTAGTTTCTGCAGTAGGGGACAGTATCTTTTTCACATATTATTAATATGCTATTTAAAATTTATATATTTTATAAATTTTACCATACTGTACAACCTTTTTGAACCTGTTAATTACAATTATGGTGAAGTCCTCCAAAATAGTATGTGTACATTTGTTTGAATCCCTTATTACTTGGACTTGTTTTACAAATCGTCATTGCTTACAAGCATGATTTGTTGGTATATCACAACATTCATGTTTCATATCATACAGGCACAGTAAGTTAGTCCAGTATTTCTTGACTACAAATACCAGAAATGCAAATTCCAACACAGCGCTATGGTAGACGTCCATATGGAGTTGGTCTCCTTGTTGCTGGATATGATGTGAGTAGTTTGAAGGAAAATGTTTAGTTCTTTCCTTACCAATGTTAATTGAAAGTTAAAAGTTAGAGCAGTTTTCAATGGAGTGTTGTAAAACCAAAACCCATTGAATCACTCTGGCTGACCACAAAGGACACAGACAGTTCAGTGAACCAATCAAAATGCAAATACATGAAACTGCTGTGAAGTGTGGGAACATGCACAAGTGCATCACAGTTGGTTTGTTTTTACTCTGGATTGGTTGAGAAAGTGGCACAAGATTTTTACACCAATCACTGGGTGTAGTAATTTAAAACCAAAACAAGCACAAATCGCTCTCAACACTCAATTGAAAACTGCTGTTGCAGTAGAGTGAATTTGGTACGGTGTAGGCACTGTAGGTTGAGAATTTATCAAGGTCGAAACCTGTGGAAATTTGGCAAAATGCATCGATGAATGTTCTGTAACTCAGACTAGCCATAGCATATACATGATGTTATTACTTTCAAGGTAAATTTGTCACTAATGTTTTTCACATGTTTTATAATCTGTCAGGATATGGGTCCTCATATTTATCAAACATGTCCGTCAGCCAACTATTTTGATTGTAAAGCAATGGCTATTGGTGCCAGATCACAGGTCAGTTGTTGGCATACATTTTAAAAGTCATGCCTCCTTGTCTGAAGTGTAAGTGCCATGATTCAGTATATATTCACACATTGTTGCTCAAGGTCACTCAAATTTTAGCCCCTATCAAGAAACACAAGTTATACTTGATTTTGTTTCCCTTCAGTCATAATAAATGGGCAAAACATTTCACCTTCCCCCTTGTGAAATATTTGGAGAATAAAAGAAGCTACAGGCAAGTAAAGTTGTCCTAGTTTTAACTAACTCAGAAAGAAAAATTGATAAACTATTGCAAAGGACTAGAAGCTGTTTATTATTTCCTTGGCACATGCATTTGCTCCAAATTCAAGTAGGAAATTGGCAAATTAAGAATAATTTGAAGCACTGATCAGGGCTTGAAAAATATTTGAATTCCACCTTGCCCAATGGGCAAGTAACCCTCAAGTTTTGCTTGCCCGGGGCACTTCCCTGCTTGCCCAAATTTTCAAACTCATTAATAATTCTTGAACCCAAGAGTGGAAGTCAAACTACAGGCGTGTTTTATTGTAATAAACCCATCTTGACTGTAGTCCTCTTAGTGCTGATCACTTTCATGTTTACGCCATTATATTGTAATACTTCCACAACTTTGAAAAGCCGGTGAGAGCATTTTTTTTTTCATTTGGGTGAATGAAAAAAGTTTCAGTCGAGGGAAAGCATCTTCATTTGGAAGAAACACTATTATTCTAAGTCATCTTCCAGGGACTCTGAAAGTATTTTGATGACTTACTTATACATTTCTTTTTAATAATATAACACTTTTCATTTCGCGCGGCGGCACCCAACTTGCATGTTTCACTGGAAACAGAGATTTACCTGGATTTTAGCATCAAAAATGCTGGCTTCGTTTTCCCGGTAGAAATATGCGACTTCTCAGTTTCTGCGTACAATTTCTTCAGTTTTAATTAATAATTATATCGTTGTTGAGTTAAGTTTTGTACAGAGAAACTGAAAAATGCTCGCAGAAAATTGCTAAAATTATGAAATAAACACAGCTTTTTCGTTCCCAGCGCAGCTATTTTTTATCCTAAAAAAGAAATTTGATCGGGGCAGATTTTGATCAAGTGCTAGGCAACCACTTCTGAGCTGTGAGCACACGTCACACAATCAACAAAACAACGCTATAAATTGTAATTTCCGTCAAGCTTCATCTAAACACTTGATTACTCTTGAGTTAAGCTTACCTTTTCTTCTCAAAATCGTTATCAAAAATTTAGTTGGCGAACGGCTTGCCTTGCTCCTTGCCCATCGGGCAAGGAAGGAGAGAAAGTTACTTGCCCGAAGGGAAAATCTACTTGTCCCGGACGACTGGACAGGGTTTTTTTTTGAGCCCTGCTGATTGAAAACTGTGATTTCTAGAGTGATTTTGGAAGGGGAGTATAATATCACAAGAACCTTCAATGGGAGGGGTGAAAGGATATTTCCTAGAACAAAACAACAATCGTTGCTCACAAACAATTGCTGGGGCCAGGATAGTTTCATTTTTTTTTTTCATTTTTATATATTTTTCTTTTTTTTTACATGTACATATCTTTTCAGTCTGCAAGGACATACCTTGAAAGGCACTTGGATGAATTTCCAGACTGTAAGTGAAATACAGCTCATAACAAAGTTGGTGTTTGCAATCAGTTACTTTCAATTGCTTCGCTTGAAAGCAGTTCATGTCATTTCATCCTGCATTGTAGAGCTCTTATATTGGTAGTTCATTATTATAGGCGCAAAGAGAATTTTAAAATTCTTTAATATCCTTTCTCAAACTCATTGTTAATTAATTCTTCAAGTTTAATTAAAGGAAATCAGAACAGTTGTTTGGAAATCTGATCT
Source organism: Blastomussa wellsi (assembly GCA_947652115.1). Taxonomy (NCBI): domain Eukaryota; kingdom Metazoa; phylum Cnidaria; class Anthozoa; order Scleractinia; family Plerogyridae; genus Blastomussa; species Blastomussa wellsi. Next base: position 11,096,613 of record OX393563.1, read on the forward strand.
TACTTGGATTTTAATGCTGATATTTCATATTTGCTTTCTCTGTAGTTTTAGTTTCAACTGAGGAGATAAATCAAACACTTAAGAAAGTGTTTCATCACATTTGTTCCTGTAGGATTTTCTACAGGATCTGATACATGCCGTTGACAGCGGCGGATCCAGAAAATTCAGATAGATGGGGCAGAGTCCTCCTCCCCCCACCCCGAATAAAAACTTAACTTTTCGGCAGCGTTAAAGTTAACGTATCGGAAGGAAGGTTGCAAAAATACAAAAACATTTTGAAAATACAAGAAAAAAGGGGGCATGGCCCCCTCGGCCCTGCCTGTGATTGGGAGAATCCTATTAAGAACCTTGTTAGTAAGTTAAAGTCTGTATTAAAGCCTAGTGGTGCCAGTTTCTGTAGCATGAAGCAAGTAGGAGCATTTCTACTCCCAACAACACAACACAATGACCCCTGCTCAAATCCCAGATGTCTTGAACTGGTGTACAGTGCACTAGCTTTAGCTGGGCACTATTACCATACGCGTATAACATTACTTGTTGGTAATCAAAAATTTTGTTATATTTTCTTCATCTCAAGGTGAACCTGAAGAGCTTATTAAACATGGCTTACGAGCATTGAGAGAGACTCTCCCAAATGAACAAGAACTAACCACAAAGGTACATGAACATCAGCGGTTTCTATTGGGCATGCTTAGTTTACTCTTTCCTTACCAACTGGTTATGAAATCTGTTCATATTAAAATAAACCTAGCATGACACTTATGTATTATAATTATAAATCGCTTTCAGTGATGATGCTTGGTTGTGGCTTGCCGTCTGACATACTCTGTGCAAGGTCATGTACATGATGTCAGAGCAAGTGCCAATTTCCACCAATCAGAGCAGATGTACGATATTCCAAGAGAAGTGTGGAATGTATGGAATGTAATTTCCCACAGTGAGTCAAATTCAAAATGACAGAAGATGTGGAAGGTTTTGAGTCGGCTGTGAAAAATGCTCTGATTGGTGGGAATTGACAATTTCTCTGACGTCATGAATACAACCTTACACAGAGTACATCAGGTGGGGGGGGGGGGGGGAAGCAAAGGAGCCGAGATTGACATCAGATGTCTGAGAATTAGGCTACGTTTTGGCAAGAGGTCTGATTGTATTTTTACTTCATTTACACCGGGAAGACTACAATGTGTGCACAAATCTGTCGATTGTTGCTGAATTACTTTTATTTGTATTCTCACTCCCACCTATATTGATTGAATGTATAGCTTTGGGCACTAAAGGAACATAATTGTTGTATTTATTTGTAGAACTGTTCCATTGGTGTTGTTGGTAAAGATCAGGACCTAGCTATTTATAGTGACGAGGCTGTGGCTCCTTATGTATCCTTTTGAGCTGATTTCTTGTCAGTAGTTTGGAGAGTGGTCTTATTGTGATCACTGAATATAGTCTAACAAGCAAATGACAAATAAAAATGAGCACACAATTACACTGTAATTAACATAAACACGGTACATATGATTACTCTCCAATCCTCCAAGGAGACAAAGTGGTCCCAGTAAAAAAAAGCCAAGTGGTTGTAATGGACTCTTTGTTTATGCTCATCCTTACTGTTCACATAGTTTGTGTCTGAGTGTGCTCCCTGAGGGAAAAATCCTGAACACACAAAGGACCAAAAGCCATTGCGTTAACTTTGCTTGCAGATTACGTTCTTGAATGGTCGGTGACCCATACTTTTAAAATGGATTACATTTGTTAACAAGTTATATATTTTGCGAGAAAATGAAAATGTCTACAGTGTAGTTAGTTAAAAGTTTATTTTTTGTCCAACGCATGTTTGAATTACACTTTTTGAGGTTTTCTTACATTAAAGATGGTAACACAAGGAACTGTTTACACAAGAGGCACACTTCTACAAAACATGATAATTTTAGATAATTTGCCTCATCTTCAATATTTTTAACAACGAACCCTGTAGTCCATGATGAATTGGGTTTGCAGATTTTTCAAAATCAGGGTAGTTTTCCACAAACTTTATCTCTGACTCTGAAAGGAAGTCGTTAACCCCACGTTTTGCATTTCTGACACAAGTACTGTAACTCTGTCATTATCTAACCACGGTAAAAGTTCTATCAACTAGAAAATTTCTGTGTGAATGTCCTTGAATCTATATTAAATTTCAGAGCAGACACCATGATTATTCGATTGTTATTCTGAACATAAATACAGTAATAAAAGACCATTGTGTGAGCTGTTGTAACCTTAACTTGTTGTAGTTGGCTGGAATTGATCAAACAAAAAGACGTCGAGGAGAAGAGGTTAGAAAATAGTCTGGAATCAAGTTGGCTCCCAATAGTTGCATCAACGCTCTAATCATGCCCATTGAAGTGATGTTTTCTTAACTTTATAATGTTAAAAGTCTGTATGTTTTTTATATGAATGCTGCTTTGCAGGTCAGGGGAATAAGTAACATTCTCTCAGCATGCTTAATATGTAACAATAATATCATTGTTGTTATGATATTAGTAATGGTGGGCCGTGCAAAAATGTTTTGCCAAACATGGCTGCTAACAGCCGATTACATGCACTGACTGCTAGACAGACAGACAGGTCCACCCTGGCATCTTTGTAGCTTGTTACAATTATAGAACTTTTTATTTACATCTCTACTTGTTGTATTGTCTTGAAGGCTGCTGATGTAGAAATGGAAGGAGAAGCGGGGGTAAGCTTGTGAATGCAAAATAATGAATCTTCAGGATAATAACTATATTCAAACTGTTTGGAAATGTTGTTCAGAAATCAAAGCTTGATAGTCTAGAATCCCGACCTAACTGCCTTTATAGTTTTCTGAGTGTACTTTATATAGCACTGGTACCACAGAGAAGTTTCAAAATTCTTGGATACCTGAACATAATGCTACTTAGAAGTTGATTGAATTCTCCGGCCCACTTCAGATTCCATTTGTATGCTTTTCATGTTTCATGTGCAAGTTGCAACTTCATCCCAAGGCTTGGTTATCCTGTCACAGTACTCTTGTTTTGGTTTCATTGTAGGCTGCTGAAGGTGATGCAGGTGAACAGCAACCTGGAGGAGAATCTATGGAAGCTGAAGAGAGCTAAACTGTTCTGTATTCATCAGAAGTGGTCTGCTTCGTAAAGCATTTCTCAACTCTCTTGGCCAATCTAATATTGTTTTGTAAACTTTAACCCAATGATAAAAAAATAAACTTTCTGATAAACAGATCATTACTCATAATCGTGTTTAATGAAGCTTTCTCTTTTTAATAACTGAGCATTGTTTTTTCACAATGTATACGTAGTCACTTGTGATGAGAATCATAGCATTCCAGTTGCATTGTGTTTGTCTATATCAGGCACCAAGGCCACTATTCACATCATGTGACTTCATCATGAGACAATATGTGAATAAAGAATTTACAGTCCAACTTACTCAAAAGGGGACACCCAACGTTTTTCAGCCAATCACAAGATGAGCTCAGAACAAAAGAATCAGAGTTTGTTCATCAGCGGATCACTTTTAGTTGGTTACTTTCGATCCTAAATTTTGAACAACATCTGTAGCAGTCTGAGAGGCTGTCGTATTTTCAGTAACAAAATTTATAAATGGAGCTTTCTTGTCGTTTTTCGAGTCCCACCATGGTTTGATCGTATTGTATTAAAAACGAACTTACTATTCGAATAAAACAGATCGATCCTAGCCGTTATTCGATAAATTTCTTGAACTAATACATTGAGTCCACTTCTCTTTCCACATGCCATGTCGTGCATTCAGTAAATTTATTTACGTTGAACTTTGTTTCGTCTTCAACATTTCAGGCTGTCATTTGGCAAATACTTATTTGTCTTGATAGTAACCGAAGTGAACGTTTCATTTTTTTCGCCGAAGACTATAATAAGTTGTGCCTGCAAAACAATGACAACCACTAAAAGAGATGTTCTTCAAAATTTAGGATCGAAAGTAACCAATCAAAACAAAAAAAATCATACTAGTTTCCAGAGAGGTCCGCAGCATCCTTCAACAATGCCTCATTGTGATTGGTTCTCTGATAAAAAAGATGCAGATTCTCTTGTTCTGAATGAGTCTTGTGATTGGCTGAAAAACGTTGGGTGGGTATCATTGTACTTTATGCTGATTTTTGGCAAAGCCTGAATTCTGGAAATGTTTTGACAATCTGGCTCTTTCTGCATATCAGTAGTCTCCTTCGCAGCCGTTTTTTGGGATGTCATGTTGCACAACATCCCAAAAAACGGCTGCGAAGAAGAGTACTTTACAATTGCATGTCAGTTTTAAACTACAAAAATTGTACATTTAATTATATTTTGTAAAATCTCTTGCTGGATTTCAGGAAACAATTCTCAATGAGGGCATATTTTTGAATACTTAATAAGTGGTCAAGGGTTGATGTGGGCTGTAATGCACTAATGAACATCACTTCAAAAATTCATGAGTTAAAGAGGAAGTCTTTAGTGGTCCAGTTTTGTAAAAATCACTACGCCAGTGTACTGAAGCTATAAAATGAGTGATTAATTTGAAATTGACAACTGCTTTAGATCTAAAAAATTAGGTTAAGTCAATTTGTTTTAGATTCTCCCTCCTTCCAAGATCAATGCACCATTTCTGAGTTCTCTTTTTTAAGAGCGAAACCATTCATATGACAATAATTTTACCTGTATATTAATTTTCATGCAAAGTAAACTCATTTACATATAAATGGTTCCCTAAGAGTCATTTTGAAACAGAAGTAAAAGGCAATTCAGAAATTGGTATCTTCAAGGCACATTCATGAATGCAAGTACTACCAATAATATTGACTAAAGGTGAGCTCAGTGGTTGAGAAAGATTCTAGTTTTGCTAAAAAGTAAAAAGAATTTTAGTTGGATTTGAACTGGCGCTGCTTGTGAAAATAGCAGGGCTTGTTAATTCCCTCTTACACTGTAAGTTTGTTTTAATTTTTACTTTCTCTACTCTTTCAGCAACAAAGTTACAACTGTTCATCCTGCTACAAGAGGAAAATAGAAACTAGAGCTATAAAGAGCTTGATGTTATACTTCTTGAAAAAGAAACTAGAGAGTGGGGGAGCAGGCTTTCCACTTTCTTGGCATGGAAAGGAAGGAAAATATACAAGCAAGGGAAAGGATAATAAATCACCCTTTCTGCCTTGTTTGTATTCCTTTTAAAGGAGCATCCTTGCAATGGTGCATTTTGATAAATTGCCTTAATTTTTCAGAACTGTCATTTGCAATCAATCTCAATCTTCTCCACCCTTTAGTTCCAGTTTGGTTCAGCATCACATAGCTCCTTTTAACAGGTTTGTTTGATTGCAGACTCAGCAGCTGCAACAGTTATGTCTAAAGCAATCAAGATGCAGAAATAATTTGTAAATGACTGTTTATTGAGAACTAGAGCTTAGCTATACAAAAGATAATAAATATTTACATAAATTATTTACAAAAATATCTGAAATGAAAATTTAGCAATAGAATAAACACTGTTAACTCTAACAATTCATAAAAACAACCGAGATCAATTTATTCAATTTAATATTCCCCATGTGCATTTCTGTTTGCCAAGACAGATCAGGACAGAATTTTCATGCTCAGTTTTCAATGAACTCCAGTTCTTAGTGCCAAAACAAGACAAATCTATTTTACCATGTTTAAGAGGAGCTAAAATGGAATGGCAGGTGGTCGGTCTGGAAATTAAAGTATTAAGCCTTCAGGTTGTTAAACATAATGCCACGAATAAAAAAACTGTAGAAGTGATAAATATTCCTTTCTAGATCAAGGTTATTTTGATTAATACCTTAGATTGGTCAATGTAGAAAAGGTGTATCACACCAATTTGATAAATCATTAATGCAATTTACCATCAGGTGTCTGTAGTTACTTTAAGAAAATCATGCAACTATATCAAGGAATATAAATATCTATTTGAACACTTCTAATCTACTGAGAATCCTCCGATGCAAGATTTGCCACAAGAGACGATGACAAACATTCTAGCCTGCTGACTTCCATAAACTTGGGGGTAGCAAATTTATTGTACACGGCCTGCAAAAATTAAAAGCAAAAGGATTTAAAAAGTTATGTTATATAAGAGATAATAGGTTTGACTTTTACCTACTTGCATTTGAATTTTCCTAATTTCTTTTGTTATGCACAATTCTTCTGCTGCACAACTGCCACCCCTCCCCCTACCCAATTTGCTTTCAGTTGAGTGCTCTCTTTATTGTACGTTTTAGCAAATACTTCAAGCGTTACTATACACTCCATAGACTCAGTAATCAATAGCTTTATCTGTTATCCCCACAAGAGACTTGATACGAAGAAAGCAAAACCAGAAAGTATGTTATAGAATTGACATATCAAATATATCTATTACCTTATGCTTCCCTCTTCCATCCAACGTTTTTGTGACGAGGAAGGCAATTCTTCTGGCGCAAGGTAACAGTTTACTTTCAGAGTACATACTGTAGTATTCCAAGGTGGGTGTCCACTCTGAACCATCATCTGCTTTCATTGCAATGTATAATGATGCTGCAGCAATCTCCGAGGGAAGGAATGCTATGCATGCATAGTCCACAAGGGTTAGTTCCATAAAGTACTTTGCCATTGTGTGTTTCAAGCCATCAACCTAAATGATAAGAATAATCACTCAATATTGTAACAGTACACTGCAGACAAGAAGGCAGCTGTTGTTGGGCATACGACACGACTGATTGCCAAAGGAAAATTCCCTTTCACTTCTAGCTCCAAGTGATCGAGGGAAACCATGTTCTCAGTGATGCCTTTGTTATGAATGCACTCAAATGATTACAAGAGAATTGTATAAATGAAGACCCCATTCCATTTTAAGCTTCAGACATTCCTTTTTGGGAATAGGAAACTCCCTCTCCCCTCCCAAAAATCCCTTCTGTGGGGGAGGAGTTTAGATCTGTTTTGTCACCTATCACTTAGGATGGCAAGGATGGAAATGGTTGACAATTTGAAAAAACTACCAGTTTTTTCAAATTCTAGAGCCAGTCCTTGAAATATCACCAGAAATTCATTATGGTTTGCTCTTTGAGCCACAATTTGTTTTGTTTCTTCGTGTTAGGACTAATCTTGAGCATGAGTATAGGGACCTGGTAATGATTTTAGCAATGAATGAAGCTGAAACCAGCAAAATCCCTGTGATAGTGCCCCTTTAAAAGCCAGCTCAGTTTTTTCTTAGCTACATTCTTGATCATTCAATGTTGCTCACCTCTCCAGCTTTGGAATTTCTTCTCAGAAAATGAAGACAAAGGGGTTTTCCTACACTGAAATTAAGATGTTTAAAAATGAGGGCCTCCATTCTTCTGATCTCGCCTTTTGTGTAAGTGTTGTCTGTGATGTAAACAAAGTCACCAATCTCTGGACAATACATCTCCTCGTACTTGGAGGCCAAAAGCATTGCACTTACACCAACCAACTGAAGGTCTTTCTTTGTGATGTCATAAACCTACAAAGAAAATACATTAATGTTGTAAGTAATAGCAATAGTTGTCAACTTCTACATTGAGTAGTATACCAAATGGAGAAACAAGTTCACTCTTGTTGAGATTAATGAATCAAAATTAAATATAACTGGACTGTGACCAATAACTAAAAAAATCAATCGACCCTCTGCGATTTATTTAATCATTCAGGTATCAATCCGTGGTGTAGACCAGAACTGAGAAGGATCGGTACCAGCAAATTTACTGCTGGGTTACCCCAAGACGGACAAGCACCCAGGAGGAGAAGAAATACTCCTGTGTTATATAAACTGGGATAAAACTCTTGCAGACAGACAGACTTCGCCTACTGGTATGCCATATATCTAACTTTTAGTATACAACTGGCAAAAGAAAGGGACTGCACAAACATTAATTTTGCAACCCAGCATTAAATAAAATGGAGGCAGTTAACTCGAAACAGTGCCACAGAAGAGTTGTGGGTTAAAAATTGACAAGTCTGTAACTTACTGAGAGAAACCTATCCAAGATTGAAATAGTAATGTAGAGAGTTTCCTGCAACAGGCGAAAGCGATTGTGGACCTGTATAAGCCAGTCGACCAGAATGGCTCGCATTCCCTCTTTAATTTCCGTTCTTTGGCTCATGTATCTTGGGGAGACGTGGAATTCAAGCTGTACATACAAATTGAAAACTAGTAAACAATGAGGAATTCAATTTTTTGTCGCTGTACTTAATTCAAAAGGATACAAATAACGTGGAGATTTAATTTTAAAGGCAAGCTTTAATAATGTGAAGAAACCACTTACTTCCAATTTGTGCATGTATTGGTAAATTTCTTGTGCATATTCGGCGCAAAGTTGTGGATTTGAGTGGTCTTCTTTGTCGATATCTACGACATTAGCAGGTCGGGCGGTCGGGAAACAAGATTCTAACGCTTCACCGACGATGCCCATGTCAATTGTCTTTTGTTTAGCGTCATGATCCTTCGCTTGCTTCGACAACAAGCCAGTCGTTGCTTCGGCTCTGTGCAAAGTTCTTTTCGATTTGGCGCCAGCACCAAGGTTTGTAGAGGTCTGAAAGAAAAAGAGCAGTCAACGCAACTTCAAATGCACAAAAAACGTACCTTTCTACTGAACTGAAAGAGCTAAAATGGAGTGTTTACCTTGGTTGTGAGCGCTGCAGGTTTGTTGCCCAAGTCTCCAAGGGCTGCACGAGGTCTCGCATTCTTGGCAAATTTAGCTTTCGCAGCCAACAAATGCTCGTTTTCTTGGTCCGGGCGGAGAACCTGTTTTAAACGAGAAACATTCAAAACGTTAAGCTTACTACAAACAAAACCAAACCGAGCCTCCAACAAGTAAAGGTAGTTCTACTTCTGATATCCTGAACGTGCAACGACATTCAATTTTCCAAGTAGACGTACATTTCCCAATCGTCCAACAGCTGCCATTATGTTTGCACAATATTTGAGAATACGAAAACTTGATAACGGTTTTGATAAAAACTAAAACGCACACGAAAGCTAGCAAATGAAAGGATTCTGTCAAGGCTAGGAGTTCCACCAACTTCGATTCGATGACTTCTTCGTGTGGTTTGAGCAACGCGTGCTGGACGACTGTATTTGAAATGCCCACTCTGAGATCTGATTGGCCAATTAGATATTCAGAAATTTCTGACACATACGTCACTTTCACCGGCATAACTTCGTGCAGGCTTCGTTCACTGTCGGAAGTAATCGGATAGTTTCGTGAGCGACGCCAGACGTGGCAAAATGTCTTTTTCTGCGGATTGCGCTGTTGTTTTTTGCTCACAGTTTTTCTTCTTTGGTATGGGATGGATGTTCTTTATGAGAAGATTGTTTAGAAACTATGAAGTTCACCATATGGCTGTTCAGTTGGTTTTCTCGTTGACGTTCTCTCTCTCGTGCACCATGTTCGAGTTGGTCATATTCGAGATTTTGGGAATTCTGGATAAGAGCTCGAGATTCTTTCACTGGAAACTCGGACTTTATTCCATGCTGTTTACCTTAATCTTCCTCCTCCCGTATTACATATCTTATTTCCTGGTCAAGACATTGCGATTTATTCATCGAAGGAGAATTGTAGCATTGCTGGCAGGGACCTTTTGGATTGCATTTCTGTACATGTTTTGGAAAATAGGTAATCCATTTCCGATTTTGAGTTCTAAGCATGGAATATTCTCCATCGAGCAAGGAATCAGCCGAGTTGGTGTAATAGGTGTGACAATGATGGCCATATTATCAGGATTCGGTGCAGTGAATTGTCCCTACACTTACATGACCTACTTTATGAGGCACGTGACTGATGCAGACATTCAAAATCTTGAGAGAAGACAGTTTCAAACAATGGACATAATCCTTAGTAAGAAAAAGAGAATTGCACTTGCAAAGAGGGAGAGTCAGCGATTTGCTGCGACAACACAACAAAAGTCAGGTAGTATGCCAGTTGAGTCCCCTCCCCCCAACTCCTCCCCCTCCCCACCCTCATGGGTGGGTGAATAGAGGCAGGCATGGATTCTAACTATTTAGATATCATTTCACCCAAGAAACTGCTTCTTGATCACTGCATCCTGTAGCAGCTTGCAACACCCTCAAAATTCCCTTCGTAAAAAAATACAATTCAACCAGAATTCCCTAAAGGGGATCAACTTTAAAACAGGGTTAATAGTTATATTTCTTTTTTTTCTTTAAAGCTGAAGAAGGGAAATGAGTGTACAGGTTACTCGCTCAAAAAGCAAATTTTACAGAGCTGTTATATTTAGAAGAACTCTTAACTCTACTACCTTTCTCTTCTCTTCTGTTTTGGTGTCATGATGTCAGTGTATGCACGTATTATTTTCCAACAGGAATTTGGAGCATGCTCAGTAGTATGACGGGAAGTGGCGCACCTGACACAAGTCATCTCCAGAAGGAAGTAGATGCTTTGGAAGAACTGAGCCGACAACTGTTCTTGGAAATTGTAGATCTGCATAACACCAAGGAAAGAATGGAGTTATCAAAGACATTACAAGGAAAATACTTTGACTTAGTTGGGCATATATTTTCAGGGTACTGTCTGTGGAAAATTTTCATCTCAACAGTAAACATTGTGTTTGATCGCGTCGGCAAGACAGATCCCGTAACACGTGGTATTGAAATAACTGTCAATTACCTTGGTTGGAAGTTTGATGTACTTTTTTGGTCACAGCATATCTCATTCTTCCTGATTGGGATTTTAATTGTGACATCGATAAGAGGTCTTCTTATCACACTGACAAAGTTTTTCAATGCAATGGCAAGCAGTAAGTCATCAAACATCATTGTCCTCTTTTTGGCTGAAATTATGGGGATGTATTTTGTATCGTCAGTTTTGCTAATGAGAATGAACATGCCTGGTAAATACCGGGAGATTATTACTGAAGTACTTGGTGAACTCCAGTTCAATTTCTACCATCGTTGGTTTGATGTAATATTCCTTATAAGTGCGCTTTCTAGTATTGGATTTCTGTACCTTGCTCATAAGCAAGCTCCTGAAAAGCACATGTATGATAATTCCTTTTAGATTTGCTATGACAAAAGGTCTGCTCTAATTCTGCTAAGCCTTTGGCAAACTGTCCTGATCAGTGATGCACAACCAAATTGTTATCATTATAAAATTTAAAGGGGCTGGGCCACTGTCTATTGTGGATAAAATTGAGCTCCAAACTTCAAATATTTTTGTCAGAACAACGGTCATTTATTGGCAAACCATGCTCACATAGCAACATTATAAATTACATTTTCATACAAAATAAGACAAACCTGAAAAAAATTCAGGTTGATGTTTTTCAAGTTTCAAATGAATTCCTTGTTAATCTTCTCCAGTTTCATCATCTTGGTTTTTCTGTGTTTCTTTTGAGTTATTCTACAGCTTTAAGTCATTATTAATGTTGCAGTTCCTAGAGCCAGAACTTAAATTGTCTAACGTCGTGTGACCTAGCCCCTTTTAAGCAATAGGACTTTTTTTCTTTGTTTACATGGCCTCATCTAAACACTCAGGGATTTGGGAGAATTCGAGACAGTCATGCAAACCCAAGATGTGATCCAGGATTGGCATAACTTTCGAGAATTTTCCCAAACCCCAGAGTGTTTGGATGAGGCTATGTAAACACGGAAAAAGTCCTCCATTGCTTTTAAAAACATTTCTTAAAAATATGCACTAAACTAAAACATCACAACTGTGTTTACGTACTCTCCTATCAACCACCGAGAGCATGCAGAGCATCTTGGTTATTTTATAAAAATGTATGTTACACAATATTCCATCAAAAACTCCCCCAGGTTTTTTTTTTCCTTATTTCAAATAACTTTGTTCAATTTATTATAAATTTCCTGTTTTCTGGTTTTTGTGGATGATCAGCTTGTTTTGGTTTGCTTGATTTTAGATGGCCACCATGATTTTAGATGGCCACTACATAGATCTAAGTCTAGCCCATTCTGTCGCACAAATTAAAGCTGAACTATACATTGTACACTGATTTGACATTTCCCAAAACTAAACAAATCATTGAAACACAAGGCATTCCACTATGTGCAAGAACGATTAGTATCCCATTATATTATAAAAAAACCCTGTTAATTGCCCCGTTGTATTATTATAGATACAAATGTAAAATATTGGCTACTTCATATTAAGTATTCTATAGAATAAAATGGATTATGAGAAGTGCTTAAAATAAAAAAAAACTTTTGCTGCTAGTTTCACACAGCCAGTCGAGAAAAGCAGCTGTTTTCAACAGGGTGGATGTGATGAATACAGCCAAATCACAACACTGAAAAGCTGTTACATATTTAACAATTATCCTGCAAAATTGAGTGGAATATCGCCTGATACTTAGCCGACGAGGCCATAGACCAAGTTGGCTAAAATCAGGTGATATTTTGCAAGATTGAGCAGGATAATTGTTTTATTATTCAACAAATTGTCAACAAAGAGCTTTTTACAAACAGTTGCTGTTATGTGACTTCGTCAGAATCATCGCTACTTAATGTATATCACAATATCTGTCAAGTACAGATGATGGAAAACAATTGCTTCAGGACCATATTTGGGCAATGTGACAATTTGTGGAATAATAAGTGGCAGTATCTCATGGGTGATGACTTTGTATGTCAGCACAGCAGCATGGGTAAGAAATTTTGGATACCCATCAAGCTGAGAAAATTTGTGTCCTGTGATCGTACTACCCACTGGCTGTCCTCATGATCAAGGAATAGCCCTTGGTTAACATTATTTTCACACGTGACAAACAGCCATATTGGATTGTTGAAACAAAAGATATTTTCATAACAATAGAGTTCAATTCCCAGAGGATTGCTTTGGGACACCAAAATGGCCGCAGTTTCTTTGTTTTGGGACACCAATATGGCCACCGTGACATCATGTGAAAACACTCTATTGCCAAGGTGACAATTACAAGTCAGAGCAAATGGAAACTGTTTTTTGCAACATCTGCATAAAATGTTAAATAGCAAAACAAACAAAAGGCAATGGCAACATGAAGATGTAAGAACTAGAGAAACGAAAATGTAAGTTGGGAAGCTCAGACTCCATATGCAAGGCATTTTTACTGTTTATAATTACAGGTAGGTTTGTTTCCAGAAAAATTTAAAACTACAAACCCTCCCTCATAGACCTTATTACCAATTCTTGGTTTTCATGTGATGTCATAAAATTCTGAAATCAAATTCACAAGCCCTGCAAAATTTCCATTGCCACTAGGTGTAAGGCTAACTAAAGATATACCCTTTCGCAAATTGTCAGCTCGATAGTACCTTTCGCTTTGGCTCATCCTCAGTGTAAAAACCTGTGAAACTCAAGAGTGACGTAAAACAAAGAATGAACAAGACAACAAAGAACTCAAAACAATATGGAACAGAAAAACAAAACCTCAAAAAGAAAAAAGTCACAGGTTTTTACACAGAGGTAAACCCTTCATTTTGAGTTCTCCACCATATGTGACATCAATCTGGGAGCCATGACAAAACTGTTTTGTTTAGGAAAAGCCTATCCTGTCACAGTGGCCATATTTGTGCCTCTTGGATGGAGACAAATATGGCGTCTCCATACTGAGCTTTGTAAATTTGTGTGGAGTGTTTCGGCAAATAACTCACGAACGGCACATCTCACAGGTCTGAAACTTGGAGAAATTGTTTATTTATTTATCATCTACACTCTCTGAAATTCTAAGCTTCTGTAGTTGTTTCAAATTTAATTTTTGATGGGGTGACAGCGAAAACCACCAATATGAAGACCGTTTAGAATTCTATTGTTTCAAATGGTTACAGAGTTCTCAAGTTGATTTGTTGGCAAAAAGTGAGATTCTTGACGGCGTAGCCATCATTTGTGATGCCGCAGGTGTCACCTTCATTAATTGAAGTAGCTAAGATGTGTTTTCCTTCATTCTGAGCAGAAATGTGATTTAAAAGCAACTGTTTAGATCCCACTGACCAGAGGAACGTTGGCTCTGAACAAGAATAAAGTGTTCGAAGCACATACAAAGTAGTTATATCCAAAAAGATATTTAATTATGTCGGTATTCAACTAAAGCAGCAAGGAACCTTAAAATGCACGAGAACTAATAGTTTCAGCATGAGACTGCAAGATTGAATTCATTTGCACAAGTCTCATGCTCAATGAACAAGACTTGGAACCTCTGGGAAATATATATTAATTTGCCCCCTGGGCATTCCATAATGTATTTCAAAACAATAGAAATAAAAACGGCCACTGTATCGGTAAAAAGGTCTATTATTGAGATTATTACCTCATTGATGAAATTGAGAAATAGAGATGTCAGCTCCAATAGGATACAGTGTGTGACAAACGTAGACTGGCAGAATCTTTTAAGGTAAACATGGTGTTACCATTACTATTAATGAGAACTAACTGCAAGCAGGCTAGCCCTAGTGCTGTTTAGGCTAACCAGAGTGATATTCAGGCTAACCGGAGTGCAGGTTTGCAGGACTGAAGTGACTGCATTTGTCGCACACCGAAGAGGACAACATTTGAACAGTCAAAATTATTAGCGACTTTTATTGATCCATGGTATGTTTACAGTTTCTCTACTAAGGAATAATCAAGATGCACTGACATGTATTCGTGTGCTCTAAACCTGGAATACATGTCAATAGATGTTTGCAAAATTAATAGATGCAAGACCGTAAAAAGTCTTCTATTTCTTAGTGGGAATGGTCACAGCCTCTGTACATTTTAATATTACATTATATCAAAAATAAAAGTTATGATGGTATCTGTGACTTTACACTGTCTTTGCCTGTCGAAGAAACATTGCTACTAATGTGATAGTGATAATTATGCTAAATTAGAACATCAAATAATCAAGTATTACTACTGCTGATGCAACCAACTTTTTTTCAGGAAGTAAGTTGTAGTAGTTACTACTGAATTAATTGAACATCACTACTGTTACCATTTAATATTCAACATTATAAAACACTTATGTATAGAAAATAGCATCATAAATCCATGATGAAATAAAACTTACAAAAAATTTAATGTACTCGGTTCAGGGAATGTTAAAAAAATTAAATTCCACCAAATTATAACATTTTTTCCATGCCTTCCAAAAACTTTAATGTTAGATACCCTATGCATAATTCTTAAAACAACAAAATTGGCATTTTGCATGAGCTTGTGACAAAAAAATATTATGGCCATTAGTGACAAAATAACCCCCTAAATCTCAGATGCAAAACTCCTTTTCAAAAATAAGTTCCCTTGAAAGGCCAACTGTAGACATTAGGGTGTCATATTGTTGAGGACCTTTTTAGAAACGTTTTAGTCACAGTTAGCCCATCCAAGGAAAAACCCAAAGAATTTGTAAAACTACCCCCCCCCCCTCTCTGCCCCCCCCCCCCCCGACACACACAGGCAATCATTAAGTAAGTCCTCTCCCAAAATTATCCTACCTTGAAAGAGCATCAAGAAAATCACTGGGCTTACATATATGTCTGGCATTCAACAGTATAACATTATTCCACCTCTCCCTATAGCCTTAGTAACAAACAACCTACCCTTTACACATGCAAAGTTTAATTAAAATGTAAAATTTACAATATTAAATAGAGATTACTAATTACGCATAGGGTCTATAAAGTTTGTTTGTGATGATATAAAAATATATGGAACTAGTGGCAGGAACCACATGTACTAAGCTGGCATGTAAAATTATCACAATTGACGGTTATGAAAAAAGGTTTTGGTATTTCTAACATTTACTGCTGCATTTACCTAACTACTTGTTATTCACTGCAATTAATTGACAAAAATTATCTAAAGCATGAAAGCAAATTCAATAGATAAATACAAATGTAATACAAAATTAACAAAATTAATCTAATTTTATTGTGAAGAGATGATTATTTTTTTGAAAAACACTGATATTTAAACATTCTACAAAAACCCAAAATTGATAAATATGCCACATTGTTTGCACGTTCCTTTAAGAATGAAAGGCAAAGCTAACTTCCAACCTTGAAACGTCTTTGTGGCATCAATATTATGAAGTATTCTAACTCAAAAACAGTGACTTGTTGGAAGCCAGAGAGGGAAAGGAACATTCACCTAATGCTCATTCTTTTGCGAGTGCTCAAAATTTAAACATTTCACAATGGTATTGTGAAGGGGTATGGTTATTTTCTAGCTGAGGTAAATAGCATCAGTTAACAGCAGGTACAAATGATTTGTAAACTTCATCTAGGGTTTTATATATTGTCCTGAATGTTGGCCGTTGGTTTAGATCAATGTCCCAACAGTCTTTCATTACATCATAAACTCTTCTAGGGCATCCATCAGGACATTCCATACGATAACCTCGTTCAATCCTGTCAAGTACACTATCTATGTGCTGGAAAGAAATAAAATAATAATAATTATTATAAATATAAAATAATAAATTTATATTTCTTGTCATAAATGTCAGTGCAATCTGGACCCGTTTTCTTTATACTGAGTAACTTGTACCACTGACTGACAAATTACCACAAGGAGTCCAAACATGCAAACAACTTTAATTTATTAACATTCCTCTATGCAGCAATTATCTAATCAGAGGCCAATGGCAGCTTCCAGCTGACTTCTGATTGGATCAAAATGAAAAATATGCAAAAAAGAATGTGAATTGACTAAAATGGTCACACTTTGGAGTTCCTTTCTGTAAAATCCAATAAGTCAGAATCTTTTTAATTTTGATATTAATAACAAGCTTGTCACGTAACATCATTTCATTACAGAAATCAAAGATGGTATGTAAAATACTTCAAAAACAAAGGATATAATGGAAGCTTTTGTTTGGGAAGAGAATACATTTTTACAATTCACAGAGCTGCAAATAATTTTTCTCCCATAAGTACAGTACAGCGTGATAACATGTTGTCAATGCATTTAACGTTAGAGTTTGCACTGGAAGGCAAAAAAGACATTCTGTCCACCCACAGCTGAGACTTGACAAATTTTGGTCGGCCATAGTCTGATGTGCAACTGTTATTTTGCAGCCCTGATTCGGCTAGTGAAGAATTGATGTAATCCTACTCATTATTCTCATCCGCCATGCCATTTTCTTGTTCTACGAGAAAAGATGCACATAAACTTACCACTCTGGGGTATGGTGTTCTACCAAATGAAAACAGTTCCCACAATAATATACCATAACTCCACACGTCCGACTTGGTAGAAAAATTCTGCAAGTGGACAATAATGAAGAGAAATAATCATTATGAAATGGTCAATACTCCTTTTGGGATTTTGTTAACTCCCTTACTGAAAATTATTCCTTTTCAATTTGTCTTACAATTTTTTCATATTACAGTGACCACTGAAAATCAATTAACAATAAACACAGGGGAGCAGGAATGGGGCAGTGGTGAGAGCACTCAGCTCCCACCAGTGTGGTTCGGGTTCAATCCCCGGACCTGGCATCATATGTGGGTCGAGTTTGTTGTTTGTTTTATTCCTTCAATGCTCTGAAGGTATTTCTCTGGGTTCTCTGGTTTTCCTCCCTCCACAAAAACCAATACTTCCAAATTCGAATTCAATCAGTAATTTGAGGGCCACAGGTTTGTCAATCACAAGACTGTTAAGTGCTACCCTCATTATTAAACAAAGTCAATTTATTTTATTTTTTATATTAATAATAATTTTTCATTTGAGATAAGAAGTCTGTGTCAAACTAATTTTAATCACAAAACTGGTGAATGGATAGATATCCCATTACTGTTAGAAAAATAAGAGAAAGAGCAAAAAGTTGTACCACTGGCGGCATGCACTAATTTATATGTTTGTAAAATGTGCATTTGCTTCAACACTGCAAGCCAACCTCACCCCATGTCTGATTGCTTCAGGTGCTGTCCACTTAATAGGGAACTTTCCTCCTTCTAAATTGAAGTTAGCTTCTCTTGCAAGTCCAAAGTCAGACACCTACCAATGAAAATAATCAATTACACAATGCTTATAATTTTGGAATTGTTTTTTTTTTTGTAGAAAGAAACAAAATAATGGAAGGTGAACAGAGAAAAGGGAAGGATAACACAGCGAAGAAATACTGTACAAGCAGAATGGACGGAACGACTGCATTATGTCGTCAGAAGGAAAATGAACAGTTGAAAGGTTGTGCAAGACCTGAAGGAAGGAAATGGATATTAAGATACAAGATGCAATGAAATTGGATGGAATGGGTGGAATGAAGACAAAGTAATAATCAGAGACTGGACCAACTCGAGGGAAAATGTTGCTGCCTTACATAACAGATAGTATTTACTACATGCACCATTGTGTTCAAAGGGAATTTTGAGAAAAATGGAAACTAGCCCAATGTACATGAGATAATGTATAATTATCATTGGAGGATGTAATGCTAAGCAAAACCTTGACTGTATAAATGGAAAGAGCTATAATCAAATCGTACAAGGAAAAACTCAGTTGGCCAATACAATTTTTATAAATTCTACATGTAAGATTTCTTGCCACAGAATCGTATGTAAAATTTCAGTTATCTATAAGTTGGGGGTACAGCTTAACTCTGCAGGTTTTAAGGTGTATGTACATGGTCCCCGCAACTACTTGATGTATAGCTGCTGTGCCTGTCCATAAAAATGTCACCTACTCTAATACCTTTGCTGTTCCATTTTCATGAATAAGAACATTCCTTGCAGCCAAGTCCCTGAAATAAAAACCATACGAGCAAGCACAGTTGGGAGGGCAAAGTACTGCACCTAGCTAATTTGGATCAAATTAACACTTTTGTATTCAGTCACAAGAATAACATTCAATACATCCAAGTACACTTAAAAATTGTCCCACCGCCATGATGAAATGTCAAGGCACATTTATATTACCAAAAGCATGAATACGAAGATATGCAGGTTCAGGGTGACTTTTAATTTTTTTAATTTAAGTTAGTCACACTTTGGCAGTCCTTATACCAAAAACTCTGATACTTATCAGAGCAACTTATATTTCTCTAAGCGTTCAAGTGCTAACATCTGCATTTTAAGAAACTTAACCTGACAAAAGTGGACAATTAAAGCCATTTTGCATAACCTTGGTCTACATGTACATTACTATTTGGCAACTATGATAAAAACTACAAGCTTAGTTGAATCACAGATATGGATGTTGCACTTGAGCAGTTAAAATGGAGTTGTAATTGACTAACTTATTCTTGAACTACACTTCTAAAAATGCATTTGCCAAACACTCTAGACAGAGAATTCTTACATCAGCCTACATACAAGTTTCTTTCATGCTATCATACAGAATACGTTACAAGTTTGAAAGTAACATTTTTTCACAAACATTTCTATTATCTGAACCTTCCAATCAGTTTCATTTAATATAATGTCTTTTACCTGTGAACCAAATTCTTTGACTCTAAATATCCCATACCGGCAGCTATATCTCTGTAAAAGACAAAAAAATAGGTAACGTCAGTTTCTGATTTTCTGCCATTCCAACCACCTTAACTGCATTAAAGCAATGGCTTTAAGTAACAATAAGCATACTGGAAAAGATATACATCAGTATGTGACCCCAGCCAGACTTTTAAGTTTTGATGCAGCAGTGGGTAGCTTGTCAGTCATCCAAGCTGCAACCATATTCAATTTATCACAATGGCGAATGAAAACACAATTTGGTGATCAAAGCAAAAAAAAGGGTTAGCTACCATTGACAATTATCTTTTGCAGTTTAATAGCTAAGCCAAACAAATTTGACTGCAAAATAATTCTCAAGCCCCAATTGTTAATTGACCATATTTTGCATGAAATATGAAACATAACTTAGACAGAGTGGTCTGTTGTGCTGTTTGATGCCTTTGATTATGGAGCCACATACCAAACTAAATCAGGGCATTCTTCAAACGATTTCAATCTGGCTCATCATTATTACCAGTATGACTTCATATAAAGTGACACGAGGTGTCCAACTTTAACATGCTTTTGTTTTTGGCAACCAAAATTTTTCAAGTGAAGACCATTTTACAAAAGTTACCAAAAAGACAACTCTTGAAATGCTTGCACTTGTAACACTGCTTGAATTACTAACTGTTAAATATCTTTCTCCTGTTATATTTATCATGCTTAATTGTCATGTAATATTATTGCTTTCTACACATTTAACCACAGCATTTTGCCTTCTTTTTGTATAAAAAGCCTATCATCCTTACATTACCAATTCAGTTAGTGCTCTTACCTAGCAAATCCTACAAGATCCTTTTGCCCAATAACAGTTCGGCCCCTTGTCCTCAAGTATTCTACCAGACTTCCCTAGAGATGGAATCACACAAGAATTGCAAATTTAATAATTAGCCTCCGTTTGACAGTAAATACACCTAATCGACGTCAGCAGAAGGTTCAAGCAGCATGTACAAAAAATCTACTAATTGCACATTAACGCTTTGAACACTATTTGAAACATCTTACCAGTGCTTTAATATTTCTCTACGCGATCCCACGATTAAATTCTCAAGCATTCTCGTAAAAATGCGTATAAAGGATGTGTTATTTTGATTTGAACTCAAGCAAAAGTTACATCCATTTACAGTCAAACCAAGTGAAGCGTACCCCTCAAGATTACATTTATTAATTGATTATTTGAATATTGAACCCGCTAGTCGTTTCAAGAATGCAATAATGAATCGATTATTTGAATATTGAACTCGCCAGTCATTTCGAAAATCAATATTACAGTGCGGACACTCGAACCGTGAACGCCAAGACTTTTCACTTTACTTATTTGTGCTTTATTTTCACTTTATTTGTACTTTATTTTCACTTATTTTGTAGTTATTTTTACATTTTTTTTCAGAATTAGCCAATCACAGCCGCGAGTCAATACAACGGCCGACACATTTTGTCTGCATTTTTTTCACGTCAGTTAAGTGACGCCGTGATTTCACACAACGGCAGAGACATTTTTACAAATTTTTACATGTTTTTTTATCAATCACGGTCGGTCCACTTATAACAAAAGTGGGATATTTTATAAATGAAACTTTTATGGCGCTTTCTGATCCAGCTCAGTAGAGTCTGAAGAGTCAATCGATTTTGCTATCTTCATTCAACGACAACACTCATATTTTCCCACCACGGGAGCTATAAATAGCTTGCGCGAGAATAAATGTGTATGCCATTGTTTCGGTTCACAGATGTAATTGGTTAGTTCTGCAAAAATGAACAAATAACTACAAACTAAATGAAAATAAAGCACAAATAAAGTTCAAATTAAGTCTTGGCGTTAACGGTGCGAGTGTCTGCACTGTAAATTGAGCTTTTTTGAACATTTAACCCATTATCCGTATTCTTGAAATGACTTGTGGGTTCCATTTTCCAATGATCAATTGTTTATTGCATTCTTGAAACGACTAGCGTGTTCAATATTCAAATAATCAATTCATTAATGTAATCTTGAGGGGTACGCTTTACTTGGTTTGACTGTAAAAAGATCTGCAATTTTTAAAAAGAGGGCAAATTTGAATTTAAATATGCAAAACATGTTTCAGCCGTTCAGAGACCATCTTCAGTAGTTGAAGATGGTTGTTTAACGGCCGAAACACGTTTTACAAATTTAAATTCAAATGTGTTGTCCTCTTTTTACATATCAATCACTTACCTTTCCGCAAAATTCTGTTACAATGTAAATAGGATTTCCATCCAGTGATACACCAAGTAATTTCACAAGGTTATTATGATTCAAATTCCTATAAATTAAAAAGTGCAGACAAAATACAACACAATAAATTGGGGTACAATGGGTAACAAAATAAAAATGTTTTTGACATGGGTATGACATTATGCTTCCAATGGCACTCAGTGAAACCTACACACTATACCAGTGATTCAAATTGTATCAGACAAGTGTAATAACAGTAGTTAAGGTTTTTACACTGTAAAAGCAATTAATTTCTCATTGCACTTCCTGCCAACAATAATAAAATACTCCAAGATAATCACCAGATATGGTGAATTTAACCTCAAAGAGCAATGGGTTTGACAGTTTTTGCATGTCAGAACAAGCTTTTTCTATTCCTCATTTGCACCTACTTAACCTAAGACATACTAACAATAATCGTATGACAATTGTACTTAACATTTCACTTGTTTGTATTTAAAAGGTGCAGTTACACAGGGGACTTTTACAGCGGTAAATGAGCCTTTTACCACGGGAAACTGCATTTAGCATGTGTGTAAATTTCCCGTGCAAATTTCCAGGTATACGTCAAAGAGATCAAACAAAGCGCCAATGACATTTAAACTGGTAAGCAGCAGTGATGTTTTGATGCCCAGGGTAAAAGAGCCAACACTGTTTCTTTTACCTCTCAATCGTGTGCAACTGCTGGCTAACACAGTAATCTGAAACCCAAGTGTTATTTACCACAGAAAAAAATAACATGGGAAATGCCAGTGGTGTGTAACTACACCTATAGTATCTGAGCCTCAAACATACGTCATTATAGAAGCTTCTGCTAGGAATGACTGAGCAGCATGGCTGTCATCTAAGAGTGATTTCACGGCTACTTTCTGTCCTCTGTACTCAGCTTCAAGGACATCTGAGGATTTAATCAACATATGCCAATGTTTCACGAAACGTAAACACAGAAATTTGTGTGGCCCTAAATTTATTTCAAAGATGAGTTCGGTTGCCAGGCAATCATCAGAACCCCACACTTTGTTGAGAGTGCAAAAGTCATTTTGCACTATTTTTCACTTTGTTGAGAGTCCTCCACTTGGAAGTAAAAAACTAAAAACCACTTTTCATGACCACCAGTTGAGCGGAGGTTGATTTTGTATACACGGCATTTAAAATGAACTTCAGGTGAAAATGATTTCAAGAGTCTGATTTGCATTTCCTTTGTTACAGAGTTTATGATACATCATTTTCTTTATTAAATTTCAGCATTGTAATAAAAGTGATGTTCAACTCTGGTTGAAGGAGAGTACATGTACAAGAACATGCATCACACACTTACAGTTATGCACATTGTTAGACAATGCTTTTTGGTTTGTCTGTAACACTCAGCATCACAACAGACATGCATACTATTATAAGCGAGTCTTTGCAGTGGTACAATGTCGTTCTCACCTCCAAACTCTCCTTTTCCAATGGACCTGCCAAGATGAAGCTCATGGCGCTGTATACTCCAACCCTCTGAAAGAAAAATTAATCACACAAAAAGCCTGTACTCTGTGGGCTCAATGTGCATCCCATTTTGCTACAAACCAGGGAGATTTACCATCAATTGCATCAAAGCATGATTATGTGGGAAAGAACCTGTTCTAATTAGCTATCAAAATAATGTTGAGGCAACGTTTTGCCCAGGCAATCACAAAAGTGTATTAGTGATAAATAAATTTTATGGCTGAACAAATTTGGTCAAATTTTACACTTTTGACTGAAACCTCAATTTTAAGCCATCTGTTTTTGTCAAGTTGCTAACAAAGAGTCAATGCTACAAAGAGTTGTTGCCATGGGAAAAAATTCTTTATTCTCAGAACGCTTGCAAAAAGCAAAACATCGCCTGATGTTGCTTCAAAAATTAAAATTTGACATACAAACACACAATGTTTAATAGCCAATTAGAACAGGTTTTTTTCCCACATGTTCACGCTTAAATGCAACCAACGATACTCCCATATAATAAAATACCAGCTTTAAAGGCATGTGCCGCTCAATGGGTTCAGGTGTTTGGGGCTCATGGGATAAATTCCTTTAGCTAACTTTGGCCTGAAAATAGGGAGTTCTATCGTAACACGAACAAAACCTTCCCTGAGAGGTGATCTCTATAGAAGAACACCTATAGTTTTGAATTACTGTAATGAGCAATCACTGAAAGTCGTATAATCAGCACAGAGCCAGTTCAGATATAACTTCATATTGACTGACAAGTAAACACAGTTTATAAGATGTCCTGCACGCTGAATGGAGTTCCATAGGAAAGACAGGAAGGTGTTTACAAACCAGAAAAGAAAGAACATACAAAAAATACACCCACATGTAATTGAACAACTGTTGACTTTTAGAATGCACACATAATCAACAAGGGAAATTTCTGCATAGAAAGACATTGGAATCCAAGCACATGGCTATTACAAGTAAAGCAGATAATAATTTGAAACAATTACCCAGACAATACTCAATTCTACTAAACTTCTGATCAGCACTTGAATTCCCCTCAAATTTTTTTTTATAATTGAAACTTCTATATTTACACTTTTTACTGTATAAATTTTATATTCATAATAAACTACTTTGGAAAGTGTAAATTATTGAGTCATTCATTTGGCAATAATCGCAAGGCACATTATCTTTTATACCATGATGTACAGGTGTAAGGGGATGGAATTTCTTTTGTGTTATTCTCCCAAGCCTTGGAGGCAAGATAGGATTTTAATGCTGGTATGTAGAAATTGGTCCAGTGGAAAAATTGATAAAAAACAGAACTTGACTGGGTTGTTGGTTGCATGCACCCTGCAATAATAGAGTAGCACCAATGCACCCTGCTACAATGCAAACAACAAACCTTTTTTAAAGGACTCTGGATCAACAGAAAAATCAAATTTTCCTCCTATCTTTTCCAACGGTTTTACTAGTCTTGTACAAAGTCCATCTGCATCTTGTTGATAGTGCTAAACAGTATAAACAATAAATAAAAAAATAAATAATTGATAGATCCATGGCACTTCAGTCACATGTTAAAAAGTGTGGACATAACTGTCTGGGAAAATGGGTCTCTAAACTTAATAAAAATGCACAAGACATCAGTTGGACGTCACTTACAAACCACAGAATTCTAAAGCTATATTGAGTGACAGTTTCCCTTCCATTTTGTCCTCGTTCTTAGAATAAACAGGTTGCCAAATTAGTCAGTTTTACTTACTGATTATCAAAACGTAATCACCTACCTCTACAAGCTTTGTGAGATTTTCGAAATAGGTATCATCATCCACCGTCAGTTTATTATCTGTGTACATTACTCTGTAGTGCTCAACCTTGGAGCTTGTGCTATTAAAAAAGCAGATTTTAAGTCTTAATATCATTATGAATACTTGAAACAAAACATATAATTTAATTAAGAACTGCATGTAGAAGTAACAATAGAATAAGATCTGTATTCTTGGTGATTCTGGTGCAAACACTCAACCACTCAGAAGTAAAACCAAACCAAACTGTGACTTGCTGTGCAAGTTTTACCACACACACTTTGCACCAGCTACATGTGTTTGCTTTGCATTTTGATTGGCCCACTGCAGGGGTTTCATAAAGTTTTTGTGCAGGAGATCAGTAGGGTTTTTCAGCCAGACATTTTTAGTTTTTCTTCTGTAAGAAAGAAAGTAGAGAAGACGAAAACAGCCAGGCAAAGCAGTGGCTAAGTTTTATTCACAGCCGGTTAATTTGCACGATGCCTGGCCCTTAGTGAACAGCCTGCTATTGGACTGTCTGCGTCCTTCGCAATTGCCCGGGACAATTGCTTTCAATTGGTTTTGGTTTTTCGACACTTAATTGACAACTGCTCTAAAATTAAAATAGAGACATACCAAACAGAAAGAGTATAGTCTCCCTGGTAGTTATGACTCTCTCTAACCAGAAACAAGCCTTCTTCATAGGGTTTGAGGAGATGTTCAGCCTGCTCTCGAGTGATCCTTCCATGAAACCACCTGTAAATAACAAACACACAGAGGTTTAGGGCCCAGGAATTACTAACTATACACCCTCAGAGAGAGGGAAGCAAAGGCTTTATACATTGCACTTGACAGCTAGTGGTAATGGGCCTGAGTGGAGTACAATTAAACACAATATTACTCTCTGAATTAATTGCACGACAAGCTGAGTGGGCCAGTAATACCAATCAAAGAATGATTCTCTTTTTCAATCAGTCTCACAAAACAGTACAGAGACAGCAAGAAACAACCCACTCATAATAAATGCATTTAATTGGCACACGAATGGATTGTTTTGGTCATCTGTACAAGCTTTTAGTCATCTTGACAGGACGACTATGAAAATAGATCCTGCAACATAAGGCAATTTTCTAATATGGTTGTCTTTGGCCGCTTTATGACAATAAATATGTAAATAATTTCATGGCAAAGTTAAAACTGAAAAAGCAAGTTGCCCAAACGAATGACCTGTAAGTTTATCTTGGACCATGATCTTGGTCCTAAAGACAAATTTAATTTAGCTATTAACTTTTTGGCTGGGTTCTTTTTTTTTCTCTCAGGCAACCAGGCGCTTAATTTTATTTGAAAGAAAGGTTGCCCGAAAAAATTTGTAATACCGCTAATTGATATCTCTCAGAAGACTGGACCACAGCTAATTTCAACCACTGTTGTTCTCGCATTACAAGCAAATAACTTACGGCATTGCATGCAGTTTCACTCCTCTTTTGTTTTCTACAACATAATTGTAAGGAATCATTCCTCTACGTCCTCTTTCATTCCTAGCTCTGTACCAGTTAGGATCCTAAGCAGAAGTTAACAGAGAAACATTAAAATGAATTACCATAAAGTTCAGATGGT
The DNA here is from genome assembly GCA_947652115.1 of Blastomussa wellsi. Taxonomy (NCBI): domain Eukaryota; kingdom Metazoa; phylum Cnidaria; class Anthozoa; order Scleractinia; family Plerogyridae; genus Blastomussa; species Blastomussa wellsi. The sequence goes on from OX393563.1 coordinate 11,123,169, forward strand.
AACAATCCTTGTGACTTTCTGAGTTAGGAGCCTCTTTGTATTGTTACAGTTACATTTGGAAGGTCACAACTTTCAAGGCCAAACATGGGCTAATACGGCCACCTTGTTAAAATGGTCACCTCATTACTGCAGTCATTAATGTGGCCAAACTGTTAATACAGCCAACTGCCACATTTTGAAATCCCAACCTCTACGGCCACTCGAACCAAATGCACTCTCACAACTGTCCAAACAAAACAAATACAGTACTTGGGAAACAAAATTTAATGCACATGAAAAGTATCATGATGTTAATTCAGAGAGATCTGGGCCTTACGTTCTAATTCGCTTCGCTCAACCAAATGTAAAATAATTACTCTTCAATTCCTGTAAATAAACAAGCAAACAAGAGCATGCGACCGCAAGTGTAAACAAATTTGAGCACATTACTAAAAATTTACTGGAATACCAGCAGAAAATACAATTTGTTTTCAAAAAAGGATATGAATAGCCAAGTCTGTTCTTGTTTCAGTTTAAGACTCTAGTTAAGTTCATCAAAGTTCTCTTGGTTGATACTGTATGCACAGAGTGACGTTTCTGAATTGTGGATGTTTATTAAAGAATTCACAATTGTTTGGAGGTGTGAATGTATCTCTCAGGACCAATTATGGAATTTGACCCTACCCTGTTAATATGGCCGACCTGTTAATACGACCACATTTTAATGCAACCCTCCACATTGCGACCATTTCAGTTGCCAAGCAACCATTTTGTCACGCAAACATAAATCATTAGAGATGGTGACTAAAATTTTGGAGCTGGCATCTAAATTGAAATGAAGCTCATTTTTGTTTTGCTGGCAATAGATGGAAAATAAATGGAACATCAATGCAAAGAACCCTGTGAAAGAACGAATTTTATTTACTTGAGCTTCGGATGCGACAAAGTTTGTTCCACATGACTGAACATTAGCACATGACAATTTTTACCTGTCAGCATGAGACAACACATGTAATCTCGGGTGATTTTCCTTCAAAATGAAAAATTAAAGAAAGTGCAAAGCTTGTAAAGGTCAATGGTGACTGAATCCAGGAGGTATTTGAGAAACACACCTTGTTACAGATGACATAACCCTTCGCGCAAAAGCAAAGTTGAAAATACTGGCGATCAGCTGCCATGAAAGCGGCACCGCAGTTTCTAGTAAATTTTACTTTTGTGAATGAATCTCGGTTTATTTTCAAAATATTGAAGATTTCATCGATACAAAAAATATGTCTTACCGGTATTGCCTTCAAACTTGTGACAGTTTTTAGCATTTAGTTTGCAAGCATGGACAGTCAATAAAAGGCTGGATAACACCTTTGATAAACTTTGTTTAATCTGTTTTACAAAATCAATAGACCAATTCCAATATATTAAAATTCTAACATGGCGCTGAGGCTTAGGGGAATAAAACAAAAGAAATTATTTATTCATCCCTAAGCCTCGATGCAAAATCTTTTGTTTTATTCCCCCAAGCCTCGGTGACATGTTAGAATATTAATATATCGGAATTGGTCCATTCTACAAACTGTTTTTGTTTGGCAAATTAATTATTATACACAA
>OX393563.1:11124952-11147452 GCA_947652115.1 Blastomussa wellsi
ATCTGTTTATGGTTGCCGATTGTTGATTGTACACCCTTACAATTTGTCCAATCCACGTACAGTTTGGTGGGAATTTTGTTTGCAGATTGGCGATTTTGTGTTTTGTGGGAACACATTTTTGCGGTTTGCGTGGACTAAAATTTCTTCTGGCAGCAAATTTTTCCGACAGCAGAACATTAACAAAGAAGGAAACATATTTTCACCAATATTACTTGTTGTAACGTTACAGAAGTAACAGCATCAATTGATATTCACGTAGTAGCTTTGTGATAATTATTTATCAAAACTTGGGCTGTTTTTTACGTCTGTTATCGCCCAGTAACGCAAGTTTACATTATAGAGAGAAGAGTTCTTTACTAGACTGGAAGGAGTAAACTTTTGCCACCTTTTATTCTAAGACTAGCCTGTGACCTAACCTGCGACCAGGCGTCTTTTGAAGAAGGCCTCCTCTCCCTACTTATCCCGGGAAGGAAGGCAGGATACATTTACTTGTCAGATCTAATGCAAAAAGCCAGATTATGACAAGAGATGAGGTTATTAGACGACGACAGTTCAAAGCAGCCAGTCAAAGTCGTACATTACTTAATTTATTCATTCTGTGAGTCAAGCGATCAGTTTGCCAAACAGTTGCACATTGCATTGAATATATTGCGTTTTTGTTATAACACATGTAAGACTTACAGCAAACATAATTACATCACTTATAATACATTACAGTTACTAGACAGATTTCAGTAATAGTGTCAGTATATTGCAATCTCAATCAATGCTTCTTTGCTGAATTTTATTTCTTAAAGCATACTCTTATCATAAATTTAGTCGGGGGGTCCTAAAAAGCTTTCAGTTTCAGAGTTAGACTCCCTCGATATATTTTATTTCAGTTTCATACTGTTGATGACTTCTTCACAAGAGATTAATTTATCCACAAAACCTCGCACAATACTGTATGCATTTCATACGGACAGTAACCCCGAATACTGCTTTGGTAACAATTTTGTGTGTCTCGGACACAAAATTTGTGTTAACCTGCGATCATGCCCTCCCTCCCTCATTTGGAAAACAAAACGTGTCCGCAACTGTAACCTGCAATCTTAGCGGCGAGTAAAAAAAAAAATAAATACAAAGAACACCTAATCGCAGGCTACAACCGCAACAATGTGTCCTCGTTTGGTGAAGGATTGGACACTAGAATTTAGTCTTGCGCAACTCGGGTCTCGAAATCGAGGTAACGATTTGGTGTTGGCTCGTGGGTAGTCATGACAACGGAGGGGACTAGCAACCATATCGGCCAACTGGTTTGCAGTTGTTGCGGTGGTTTTGATAGAGGCAATATCTTTATTCTAGACAGCGCTTCCGAAGAATAGTTCGCCGTCAATATGATGGTCCAACATGTACGAAGATGCAGGGAATTCACTGGGCCTACTCCTCATTCAGTGGCCATTGTAAGTGTTGAATATTCACCATTTTCGTCGGGGCTTGAAGTCGTCGACGTCTCCATTATAATTTGGTTTTATCAACTGGGTTGATAATGTCAATTGGCCACCGTAAAGAGATTCAAGTGCTTTGGATGTTATTCGTGTGTTGCTTTTGCTCGAACCACGTAATCAGGCTTTTTTATCGATTTATACTTCTGCTGTGGTTTCATCGAAGACTTAACGCTGTTAGCTAAAGCAGAAAAGTAAGCTGTGTGATCTATGTTGGCGTTATGGACAAGAAAATATCTTAATTCTTTTTATATATTTACGCTGTAGAAAGCCAAGCCTACGAGCAAAAGACCAGTGGAACATCTTATCCTTGAAACAAGGAGAAAAGATGAACTTAGAGAACAAGCCATAGCTGAAACAAAGTACCAAAAGCATTGCGATTTAAAGGTAAGACTATTCATCATCAGAAGTTTGTATAAGTCTACACTGTAAGCTGTAGTAATTAACATGAATTTCAGGTCAAAATGATTTTCAGAATAGCTGATTTGTACATGGTTGCCACAGGTCAGGAAATTGTCAGGGAAAAAATAATTCTTCAAGGTCAGGGAAAAGTCAGGGAATTTCGAGTCAGGGAAAGTTAAAGTCTTTGAGAGAAGTCAGGGAAAAGGGAAATTTTAAGAGTATTGATATATTTCTTGCCAATTCAGCAATGTTTTGGTGTAATAAATGGGTGGAGAGGTTGGCTGTGAGGGGAGGCTGGAGCCATTATCAGGACTAATTTGTGAAATTGTTAATTCAGTTGGTCAGGGAAATTTTACATTTGTCAGGGAAAAGTCAGGGAATTTCAAACACCTATGGCTGTGGCAACCATGTTGTATTTTCCTTTGCTACAAATTTATTTTTATAACCGTATAAACCCTTGAACAAAGCAAAATACAAATCAACTAGTTTGAATACACCAGTATAATATATATGCTTCTCCTGGTGCTAGACTAAGGCAGACCAATGTAATTTATTTGTCAAAGTTTTGCCCTGTGTTATCATCTAAAACATCATTTACAGTGTGTAAGTGTACTGGTTTACATGTAGTTTTCTTTTTTCTTCCATTTCATAGTCTGAATGGGAGAAAGCAACTGATAAGAGAATAAAAAGCAATACAATTGCAAGAAGAGTTGAGAAGTTAATGCAAAGAGGAACTTTTAGCCTAGAGGACAGAAGAGAAAGGTTGGAATTAATATCAATATTCAGCAATGAAATTAACCTCTACTGAAGGAATGAAGCAGAGCCCAGATCATTTATTGAACTGGGCTCAAAAATACATGTATATGCTGGTTCATTTTAAAATGGTGGTTAATTTCCTTGATAATGACATACTATTACTTAGATAATTAACTTGTCCCCCTGGAGTTTGCTACAAATATGTCCTTAACATATTTACAATAATTATATACTACTGTGCCAATTAACTTTAGGTCGATCAATTGAATTCAATTTTGGCATGATGTTTAAAATCCAGCTACAGAGCTCTCTACTCCGTCTGCCATTTTGGATGTTGATGTCCACACATGAATCATCACTTATCAAAATACCTGGTAGTCTGTTGTGAAAGCTTCTCTGCATAAAATCCAACATATGATGTGATGCTGCAGTTGTGCCAAATTTAATTTGTTTGGCATTCTACACTGTATTTTTAACAATTATTCCACGAGTGTGCATTGAATATGAGATGTATATATCTACCATCTCATATCCAACAAGCGCGAGTGGAATAATTGTTTTATTAAAAACGCCCAAAAGATATTGTACAAACATTGTGAAAAATGCCTTTTAGGCGTACATGTACCATATTTATAGGTCAATAGTATATGAGGTCATATACCATTGCCTCTAAACCAATCAAAACCCAGGAAATACAATATACCATAGCTGTAGTTTTTAATAAAAGCACATATGACATTTGAATTTGGCCCTAGTGACAAAATATGCACATGGGTAAGGTAATAGAAAATTCTTTAGTATCATCAGAAAGTGAATACTTCTAGTGATCTAGAAATGATATAAACTATATGAAAAACATTAATTTATGCAAGCTCCAACCCCTAGATGAGTTAGTAAAAGCAGTTGTGCTATAACTATGTACAATATGTTGTTCTGACTCAGACTAAAAGAAATGCTTTTGGATGAAGAACAACAGTATATTGAAGAAATGGAAGCAAAAGAGGAAACGACTCTTGAAAGGCAGGCCAAGATGAGAGAGAGGGCCAAGTTATTAAAGGAGAAAAGGGAACAAGAAAGGTTAAAACTTGTGGCAGAAAAGCTTGATCAGAGATGGAGGTACATACGTAGCTACATGTACATTAAAATAGATATAAGGTGTGCAGGGTGGTCAGAAATAGGCAGGGTTATTGTTGAAGCAGGTGGCTAATTTTTGCCATCTTTTACGAAAGAAGCAGAGCAGGGATGGACATTAGCACTTGCCCGCTCGCCCATGCGAGTGTCTAAAGTGTCGGGCGAGCGCAAATCACAGATGGCGAGTACGATCTTCATCATCAAGAAATTATTTAAATTGCAAAAGAAACAATGTTTTTACATTCCATTTTGCTGAGAAAATCAGCAGTAAATTTGCCCGTACCCATTTATACACCTGGGTGAAGAGAGGCACAGTGAGAGTAAAGTGGCTTGCCGAAGAACACAACACAGTGCCCCGGGCCGGACCTCGAACCCAGATTGTCCGATCCGGTGTCCACCACACTAATCATTAGGCCACTGCACCTCCTTAAATAAAGTGATTATTATCAGTATTATTATTATTATTATTATTATTATTATTATTATTATTATTATTATTATTATTATTCCTTCACCTGTGGTTGCATATTCAAGTGGTTGGTTTAAATAACATTTGTCCTTCAAAACCATTATGGTTCACAAGAAGGCTGCATACAATGTTTGAAGTTGACTTTGTGGATATCCTTGGATTTTAGAGACAACTGTGAGGAGCTACGCTCAACACTTAGTCAGCGCCATCAGGATGAAGTTTTCATGGAGCGTAATGAACAACTTCAAATGAAAGAGGAACAGAAAAAGAGGGAGTCAGAAATGGATAATATTTATGCTGATTTGTGGGCTCAAGACATCAAAATTAAAAGTATGAAAGAAGAACAAACTGCAAGGGAGCAGATTGAAAGGAACAGAGAGACTTTAAAGGTTTGTCAATTACTGTTTCTTAACAAAGGATTAGTCTGTGTATGAGACTGCCTAAGAGATCAAGAGCGCCATGCAATTACAGAGAAGTGCATGTGCAACTAATCAATGTTTTAAGCTGCCTACACATGAGGGTCATTCTTATCTAGCTCTGTGTTATTGTAAGCATCCAGGAAGTATTGCATACAGTTCCTTCTATAATTATTGGTACTTGGGTATTCTGTTTTTCAAAATATACCATCATTGATGTGTTCTTAATTAGCATACATGTATGTTTTATAAAGTGGTTGCAGTATTTTATTATACAAAGGTACTAACAGTACCTGTATCACAACTAATGCCCTTACTAACGCATTGGATTCTTTGGATTCTTCAGGTCCTGCAAGTACAGATTGCTGCCTGTGAAAAGCAGCGAGAGGATGAAAGGAAATTGAAAGAGATGGAAGCAGAGTGGCTGAAAGAAGAAGCAAAACTAAGAGAAGAAGAGGAAAAATGGTTACAGGAAGAAAAACTTCGCAAACAGAAAGCGGCCAGAAGATCAAGAGATGTGTCCATCAGGCTTAAGAAGGAGAAAGAGGTTTGTTGCAAATTTAACTGGTGCTCTCTTGAATCTGTAAAGTGTGTCACATGCATACTGTTCTACAGTGTGTCACATGCATGCTGTTCTACAGTGTAGAATCATTCCTTGTACACATAATATGAAGATCATAGTGTGTAACTAAATGTAAATAATCTGATGTACCAGGCAGCTAAGGTTACTACAGTGTACTTGGGCAATAATTGTTTTCTTGCTAGTCAATCATGGAAGCCAGAGAAACAAATGCCATCAATTAATTGGCAAATCTCCATAAAACCTTTGACTTAAGTTCTCATATCACCTGGAACTTGTTTACCTGACTAAAGAGAGCCAACATTTATATAAACATGAATCTACATGTGAATTTACTTGAGATTTAATACAGTGTAACTCCAAGACAATTCCTGCAAAAAAGGAACTAAATAACTAACAAACATAGCATTGGACATTGAATGGCAATAGTAATTGTTATTTGGTGGCTTTCACTTTAAGATGGCTTTAAAAAGCTGTGCCTTTCACATGCCAATGGTTTGTCATTTCAATGAGAACAAATATTTGGACAAGCAGTGTTTTTTTTTCATTATAATGGATGTTAGAATTTTTTTTATTTGTATTCATTATTTTTCACTTGATTTTTATCTGCAGGCTAAAGAGAAACAAGAAGAATTAGCATTGGATATGAAAATATTAGAAAAACTTTTGGATGACACAAGGAATGAAGTGAAGGAAGAAACACAGAGAAAGGTGTGTGTTTATTTAAGTGGATGAGTAGCTCAGTCTACATCAGTGTTCCAGATAAGAGAGGAGTCTCTTGGCCGAAAACCTGATGATGTAAATATGAATATGAATTTTGAAAGTGAGAAATGACCATCGTAGTGAATTTTAAATTTAAGCAATTAGAATAAAGAAGCCTAAAAAAAACAGGGCTTCAACGTTGAAGCCCTGAATTTTTTCAGGCTTCTTTACCAATTGATCATTTCTCATTTATCATCCGCAGTTCATCATATAGGAATTATTTCATATGCTTTACGTTAGATGAATATCATTGTACTTTTATTCATAAAGTTGTGATCTGACATTTTTTTACATCAACAGCGTGAAATGCGCGAAGAAAACTTGCGTTTTATGCAATACTGTGCCATGAACCGTAAAGAGGAAGAAGAAAGGGAGAAGGAGCTGGAACGACTGGTGAATGAAGAAGTTGAGAAGAAATGGGCTCAAACCATACAACAGTACAAACTAGAGAGAGATGCTCGCAAGAAACTCTTGGGAAATGTCATGAAAACAAGAGAGCAACAAATTGAAGATAGAAGTGAGTTGTGTTTTGAAGATAAGAGGTTAAGCACTGTATGATTCGCTCCGACGAAGGGCTAACGCTCGAAACGTCAGCACTTGAATCTCTTTACGGTGGCCAATTGACATTATCAACCCAGTTGATAAACCAAATTATATAAGCACTGTATGGGTTGGGTATATTGTTGTAGGACCAGTTCAAATCCTAAATGCTTTTTTTTCCTTCAGAGCGACTGACAGAACAAGAACAAGAAGATGAACGAGCAGACAGGGAAGCACTGCTGTCAGCCATTGAAGAACACAAGCGATTGGAAACAGAGCATCAGGAAAGAGTAAAGAATAGAAATGTGTCTTATCAAAGAGACCTTGACATGCAAATCGACTATCAGAGGAGGGTTAAGGCTAAAGATATGGAAGAAGAAGAAAGAGAATTTAGAATGGGACAGGTCAGTTAAAGAGGAATGACGCGGCAATAAAAATGAATTTTTGGGAGGAGAGAGAACGCATTTTTGGGAATTTTGGACATTTTAATGAGGGCGTTAAGATGGATAAGGATGACATCTACACTTAGTTGCAGTTTGATTGTTTTCCTCACACGTGTTTTAGGGTGCTTCCCATAAGTCAACTTTGGCCAGACTGGCCCATTCATGAAGGCAATTCCGTTATTAATCAGAACTCTTCGACCAGATTGTATTCACTTTTCTGATTAAGTGTTATAAAAATTAGAGAAAATCTCAAAAAGCCATATTCATTTTTACAGTGCGGACACTCAAACCGTGAACACTTGACATTTATTTTTTCATTTTTTGTTATGATTATCCAATTAGACGAAAGGATTAGTGTTTTTAGCACCTAAGAAAGCGAACTCTTCTGCACCTAAGAAAGCGAACTCTTTCTGTTTGGATTCGCTCCGACGAAGGGCTAACGCTCGAAACGTCAGCTCTTGAATCTCTTTACGGTGGCCAATTGACATTATCAACCCAGTTGATAAAACCAAATTATATTGTTATACTTCCCACCGACGCAGCACCACAGTTTCTTTAGAAACTTACCCCCTCTATTCTTCTGTTTATATGATTGGTTAACATTGGATAATGATAAAAATGTAAAAATAAATGTCAAGTGTTCACGTTTCTAGTGTCCTCACTGTAAATATATCTTTCGTACCTAAGGGTAAGCTATCCTTCGTTTGAACATACACGTGTCAGGAAAAGTTGTAGAGAAGTCTAACGATTTCTATTTGTCTGACAGGAAGCAGAAGCTGAATATCAGCGGAAGTTAAAGGAAGCCCTGGAGCGACCAACCATTGATAAAGTGCACCCCATGAGGATTATGGGAACAGCACTCAGAAGCAAATCTAACTGAACCATTTGCCTTTGTTGACTTCTGTATGTTTTAAAGATTAGCAAACAATTGTGTATCTTGTTAATGATTTCAACTGCAGAGATGAACTAAATGCTATTCTCAATACCAACTAGATAAAAATATTTTAAGAACATTGTGCGAACTAGAGTTAATTTCTCCAATGTACAGTCAGAAAGTGATTTGAAACAAAGATGTACAATTTTACCAACATAAGCCAGTAATATACTATGTTAGCACAAGCTCTGGCTTTAGTGTGTAGTACAAATGCACACCAAATCATTCATAGTGTAAATAAAAGGTTATTTATAATGTGCCAGTGGTTTTACAACAGTTATTCCATTTATTCCTCGTGTCAGTTATTAGTGGCAAAAATCTGACATTTTGTAAATTTCTAGCATTACAATGCACTTACAGAAACGGTAACAACAAAAACTTGTTGACCCACTGGTTACCAAAGCCAATGCCGACGTACGTATTGCCCGTTCGAGAACAGAAGGAACACCTTGAGAAAAACTAAAATTTGAAAGTAACAGTAAGAACATACAGTATCGCCTTAAGCTGGGACAATTAAGGGAGTGTTCTCTTGTTTCTCAGCCAAGGCGCGTCGGCCTTCTCGATTGGTGCAATTCTCATCATTAACCCGTGAATCGGGAGAACAACAAGCGTGCCACGAATATTCAACTGTTTGGTTCAATTTTATCCTCGGTTTTACTTTGTTTCAAACTCATCTCACATTACTATACCCAAAAACAAAGGAACATGAAATGTAACGTTGAAGTAGTGTGACACATGCTAGAGAATCGTGGAAGAGGACATTTAAGCAAAAACAAAATGGCACTGCATGCCAGGTCCCTGTTGTCGTTACTCAGCACACAGGGTCGAATTAGATTCCAGATGCGATACATGCAGCAGAATATGAATGACTCTGTGTTAGATCTTGGCCAGGTTCATTGGGAAGACGTAATCAGAAAGAAAAAAAAACATTTAAACTGTTCTTTTACTGCTTTAAACGCTCTTTCACCAACATTCATGACTGATGTCCAACATTTTGTTTCATGTGCGCGCGCTAATCGCGCGTGAAATGCTGCGTAGTTAAGATGCGCAATGCAATACTGAAACCAGTTTTCCAAAGTCAGTCGTTGAAAATAGTTAGTGCTGTAGGTCAAACAGTAAGCGGAGTCTCAATTGATACTGTGGTTCGTAAGTCGACGGTGCTCAACAATGTGATTGTTGACGTCACAGTTTCTCGTAGCTCGGTTGTGTTCAGTCAGTCTTGGGTTGATGTTCCTTCCAGTCTCTCCGATGAAGGAGGCTTGGCAGTCGGAGCATTTGATCTTGTAAACTGCCCCTTGTCTGTAAATGTCGTAACGTAGTAATCGGTTTGTGGGCTACGCGGATACTGTAAGGTGGTTTCGGTCATGCCCTTAATTTACGGTATAGTCACTGTAGTCGTAGGAGTTGGGTTAACGCTGGTTTCAGTAATAAGTTCGAAACGTCAGTCACTGTCACGCACAACAGGACTATTCTCACCCGGACGATCAAACTATACGATCGACTTGTACCCCCGGGTTCAAACCATTTATTGTATTAAATTATGTTGCTAATAACTCTTGGTTTGCAACTGAATTTCGTCGTGTAAATGACTTGTTATGAATCTGATGGCCAAAAACCTCCAACAGCAGGCCGGATACTCTTTACCTCCTCCAGATAAGTCAATTCACTACAGGAAACAAATAGACCTTTTCACCCTTTACAGTGCTAAGTCTAAACTAATGAAAATCTTTGAATTGCATTTTGCAAAATTAACGAAAACAAAAAGCACCACATGAAAGTACTACTCGATAGCTTTCATTTGAATGATGGTCACACGCAAGAGTTTCATCCACAGATGCAAAAGTCACGACCACGTTTATCAAGTCATGGTCTGATTCTGAGGGTGAAAGGATTCCAATTCTGTAGCTTTAACGTATCGCACGAAGAGGTATGAAGCCATCTTAAATGGACTGACCTGAGCTTTTACTCTTTTCACTGAATTACAACTGTATTTAGAAAAAAGAAAACGAAGGTGGTTACATGAACCATTTGCAGAGTGATAAGGGTTTTGATGAAACTGCAGATCCCCAAGCCTACTATGACGTGGGCCGTTGAAAGTTAGTTTGAACTGTTTAACGAGGGCTACACATAACAGTCTTGCGACTGACAAACGATCACATAACCACCGCCCTCGCCTGATTCCAGATCGAATTTGAAGTGTTGGTGTTTGTGTAGTTTCGACTGTGGTGACTGGTGGATTCAGCTGACAGGAATTAAGTTAAAAATGATTGGCTTATGTAACTGTCCGATTACAGGTGTCCAATTACAGCCAACTGTCCGATTACAACTCTGCCGATTAATTAATGCAAAATACAGCAGTTTAAATGCACCAATCAGTTGTGAGGAAATTGTAATGGTTATGATTAATCAAGAATACGATTACAGACAGAATTGGACGAAACAAAGTCCTGTTACCAATTGACGATTTATCATCACTGTGATAAAGAAAAGCGATGTTTGAAAATGACAATTCTTGGAATACCAAGGAGTTTCAGTAGTACTAAGGAACCACAGAAAGAGCGCGCTCAAGGTTTGCAGCACGCAAACCTTGTTATTGGACACTTTAGCTACGCGCGCTCCAATTTGGTCAAAAATAGGGCTTGCTAAGAACCAATCAGGTTCGAGAATTTCGTAAAAGTTATAATTAACTTCGATAAACTAGTCATGATCGATATAATTTGGTTTTATCAACTGGGTTGATAATGTCAATTGGCCACCGTAAGCACTTGAGCACTTGAATCTCTTTACGGTGGCCAATTGACATTATCAACCCAGTTGATAAAACCAAATTATATTGTTATACTTCCCACCGACGCAGCACCACAGTTTCTTTAGAAACTTACCCCCTCTAGTCATGATCGAGTTACGTTTCTAGACTAGAGAGGCAGTAATTAAATGAGCGGTAAAGATATACTTCTAAACTTAATAGTTCGGGTGTCCGGCATTTGAGAAGATTTCGATTTGACAGTTTTTCTAGCTCTCTACCAGCAATATTTGCGAACTAAAACGTCGTTGCTATAATAATATACACTTGTAAAAGTCTTCTTTGTTGAACGAGTGGGAATCACTATGTTGTCTAATTCTGTGCGCGTCACAATATACTGATAATCGGTACGGAACTGAAAGCAGAATTTGCGATAAAATATGGAAATAAAATCATTAAAATCTCTGTAGAACTTTTCTGAGTTTCATTTTCTAGTAAACTGTAGATGATTAGAACCATTTAACACCGATTTTAGTTTCGTACAACTCCGATTTTGACCTTTCGAGTTAAAATAGCAAGAACAATTTCCATTTCCGTTATTTAACACGTAGTTATAGACCTCAGACGCATGCGATATATTAACCCCTTTTTTACATCGGATGTATGAAATTTATTGACCAAGCGACTGATTTTCTTTCAACAAAGTTGGCTTGATGAAAATTGACGCATTTTCAACCTTTTTACCGGCAATCAAACGCAGTCGTTTTCCGCAAATAATCGTCCATAATTACCAAAACTAAAACAAAGAAAGGTTTCCATTTTGAAGCTTTTTACTGTGGGCGATTAAAGCGTATCTTGCTTTTAGCCTTGGTTCTTGAATGTTTCCTTGATTGTGAGTTTGTGAATGTATTCTCTCAAAATTAACTGACAACTGACGTGGATAAAAAGTAAACCGAGAAACCTTTTATAATTATGTCCCCGGTCTCCTCGTTATTGCTGTTTTTAGCGAAAAACCTATCAATGCATGCCTTATCTCATTGTTATTCATTGTTATTCAGAAAGCTTTTATTCATCGCATAAAATCAGGCTTACCGTTTTATAATATATTTATTGGCCGCGATATTCGTTTAAAATAGGTTCCATTTGTACTGTTCAAAAGCATTAGATGAGTACAATTTCACCGCATTAGTTTTAATGGCTTTAAAAAAAGTGCCCTTTGTTGCGAGTGTTTGAAAATAAAAACATTTATCAAGGAGAAATAATCCTTTTTCAGGATGACAAACGTTTGCTAAATTGCTCCGCAAACGATTTAATCCTCAACTTTATACATATTTGTAACACTATGTAGGGAGAACTTCGGAAGGTTCTTAAATGACTTTCCTTTTGACTCCCGGTTTCTAAAGTCACTCCACTGAAATTGCGTTTAAGTAATTCTTCGAGATCAGGAAAATTTAAGTGTTATCTCCTAGCTTAAATACCATGCGTTAATTAAGGATCTGTTTGATAAATACTTCCATGTAAAAAGCATCTAAAACAGCACGCTGAATTTGTTATACACCCCACATACAGTTGAATCAATTGTAATAAGATCTTCCCATGGTTATTCACGCTAGTAAACACTATTATGCTCCAAATACTGCTAGTTTTCCAAAATTATAAGTGATGGTAAGGGAATGCTGACTGAAGGTGCCACAAACTTTCGGTGATTTAACCCCTATTTAAATACCATGGAAAGTTGGCCTGTGATTGAAACCGATTTGGTGGAATGTGCCAAGTCATGATAGCTTGAATTCTTTCACAAAAGTACTCTAAATCAAAGCTTAAAAAACAAGTAACCTACTGGAAGCAAAGAATAATTTGAAGCAGGCCCTCAAGATTTTGCATCTCGATAAAACGGCGTGTTTTACGAGCAAAAGCTCCTTCAAGCAAGCACGTGCGTAGGTTTACAAAAGGTTTTTTGTACTGTTATTGAAAGCGATCTGATGCGCTGATATAAATGACGCCAGTTATTGTATACACAGAGATTTTTTGGCAAAGCATATTTAGCAGAATAACAATCGCTAAAACCATAGCAGGTTAATATCTAAAATCGAAATTTTTTCTTCGATTGCTGATGTCAAGCTCACCAAGTCTACCTAGAGAATTAGTTTTCATATACGATCCGTGCGTTATGTGGTGTAATAAAATGTGAAATTTTGGTTAAAATTCGTATAAGCTTTTAAGCACAAGCCGAGAGATCTGTAGCTATCGTCCTAAAAAATGTGATATCGATCTAATCACACAAAGGCAATTGAGAATGAAAAAGCCAATTATTCTTGTTGAAACGAGATAATGGTATTTCCAATATCCTCCCAACTATCGCTTCTCTCTAGAAATTGAACAGATCAATTATCCTTTTTAGAATGTCTGTCCCTTGAATGGGTTTAAATGTGAGTTCTCTTTGTTTTACGGCGTGGTGGGAATGAAGGAATTTTGCGTTCGCGATTCCGTTGCGCTTGTGCATTTAGCCGATAACAAATCTCATTTTCATGAGTGATTGAGAACAAGAGTGATGGTTCAAATGAATTAAGGAGCATTTCGGCCCATTGTTAGTTCGAATCCCGGAAATGTCGCACCACGCGCTAATTAAAAGCGATCTTTGCCCGGCTAAATGTTTATTCAGACTGTTGTATTGTATCACGTTCGAGGGGATGCGGATTCTAGGTTCAATAACAAATTACACAATTTAAACATTCGATCTGCGTGTCTAGATTAGCTTCGGATATCCTTTCATTGACGAAGACAAACACTCCATTAAAACACCCACAATCAGCCATCGGACTATAAAGCGATGTGCCCTGTTTAGGTCCCCATACTACAGTAGCGAGCCAACACACAGCAAACACACGAGTTCGCGGCGGGACCCGCGTAAAATCTCTGTTTTTGCTTCAAACGCTTTGCTGATTCGTCTCACACGCCATATAGTTTTTCCATAGTTACCAGCATAAAAAGGTACGTCTTTATCATTGTTTTTCAGATATAGTACAGTTTTCAGTTGATTTTTTATTTGGCTGATCATGCAGTTCTGTGCCCGTCCGGACATTGTCTCGAAAATTAGCGCTAATTTCTCTTTTGTTCTGATCCTACGGGAGTTACACATTTAGCAGAGTCATGGTTCGTTTTTATTCGGACTAGATCTTTTGCTAGAAACAAATTCTTGACCAAAGCTTGCGCAAATCTCAGGCTGCGCGCTTTCTCCCTTAGCGAGTTTAATTTAAGCCGTATCTGAAATTGGCATCTATTAGTTTTAAATCATATAAAGCCTGTTTTGATTATACGTTTATCTTAAAAGTAAAACATTATTTGGCTCAAAGACAATGAAATTCACATTTTGTATTGTGAAAAATTATTTAAAGGATATAATTTTGTACCTGAAAAAAGTTTTGTTTTATTTGCTGAACATCGTCAAAGATATGGAAGCCTATCGCATTTATTCATTGTATCATCAGTGAAGATGTCTGGTTGACTGTTCGAAAGTTATCTAACAGAAATATGAACGCCGTATTTCTGGCTCCAGCTAAACCAAAACTTGGCTACACCCCGTCGACTTATAAACGAGCTTAAAAATTCGGCTTTCCATTTTTCATCTTTCAATTTGGAATTTGCTGAGTTGAACAGTAATTGACAACGATTCGTTTAAGTTACATTTTCTCAGTATCAAGTCGCTATTCCTCAAGAAAAAATGTCTTTCAATTTCAGTTATACAATGTTCTTTGAGAGTCAGCAATTTTTGCCTCTTTAGTCCCTAAAAAGAAATTTCAATTAAGTATCTAGTTAATCGCACACAGTACGATGTTTAGTTTGTTTAATTAAATCTATTCCATATGTCCTTTCAAGTAATAAGGGAAAATCTTTCATAAATTGATTCCGAATTTATTTTTATAGTTTGGAGTTCAGTTCTAACCTATTGTCACAGTTTTAAGATTTGAATCAGACTTGAATCGAGAAACGATTCCTTCCACAAAAATGCTGTTTTAATTTCGAGATATATAAACTCACAAATTCCCTATATTTTTCACACCCGATAATTTCTTAGAGATCAATGAAAAAGAAAAGATCACTGAGTTTAAAACCAAACGATACAGTGCTTATAGATTCATCCAAAAACTATGTTGCTCAGATGTTAAGCAATTCGTTGGAAAAAATACAACATTCAACAAAGGATCATAGTTTTCAAAAAAACAAATTTGTTTATCATTTACCAGCTGCGTTTTCATTTCTTTTAGCAAATGAAAAAGATTGTGGAATATTTTTATTATTTTCGGTCCATTTCCTCGTGTTCGGAAAGATTTCAATTAATAAATATTGCAATGTTTGAAATTCGCGATGAATTAACACCTTTTCCACGATTGCAAATTTTAAAAGGGTAACTTCTTTCTTTACAGCATTATTGAGAAGCTTGAAACAAAAGATATATTCAAGGACAAAGAAAGAAATTAGGTTCGTTATGAGGATAAAATTTCACCGTTAATAACGCAGGCCCGAACATCATTTGATACAACATTACCGTGCATTAAGATCGCAATCAGTTTTTTTTTTCACGCACTCTCTAATTGGTGAAAAGAAGAAAGAAACAAATCGTGAAATGTCGACGTGGAAAATTAGGCGAAAAGGAAATTACTTTTCTTTGCTTATTCATCGAAGACATGAGAGCATTTCTTGATTCAGTTGTTTGCTCAGTATATTTTTCATCGTGTCACATACAGCGCTTTTTGTAAACATTCAATAAACACTACGGAAATCGGATTCAACACTCAACTATTTTAGCAACAGAAGATGACGTGTGTTGCAATTAGGGGATAGCTTCCAGCATAATTATAGGGTTAGAATATCGAACGTCAATTTCTTATTGAACGGTTCGGGGTGGGGTAGGGGAAGAATCCTTTCCTGGAAAAACTGACCGAGGGCGGTGGGGGTGAGGCTGAGGAAAAACATCAACAAAAACAACAACAAACTGTTAGTTGTCTGAGTAAGGTAGTGGTTCTGTTCTCTATGAAATGACGTCAACGTAAATTACTCGGGGTTACCAGTAATATTCGTACCAACCAAAAAAGTTTTTCGTTATTTTTTATTTTTGCTCCACGGAATAAGGTAGTCCTCTGCCGTGTTGGAAAAATTTCGATGTTCTATACTCAGTCGCAGCATTGTTAATAACATGAAACTCGGCAAACTGTAAAGGAGTAAGCAACGATCCCATGTAAAAATATAAGACACATTGCGGTGATAAACACGACAAAACAACGCACGCTAAGGTTTATGTTGGAAGTTCAACGACCGCGTACAATCTTTTACTGTTTTTGCTAACACACTTTGGTTGTGACAGTTACGCTTTTATCACATCTCAAAACCTATTGTGTCTTGTGCACAGTTAAGGTCAGAAAAGGGCACAAAAACGGGCACAAACCAAAGGAGCTTCATAGTCATTTCCCTTTATTAACTATTGTTTTAGTTTTGGATGAAACCCAAAAAGCGGTATTAATGATGGCCGAAGCCGCAGACTACGGCGAATGTAACACGTGTACTTCACTTTAGGGCCCACAGTTTAAGAAGTTTCTCTGCTGTCTGGCTTCTCTTTCTCAGTTTTGCTAGCAACTTCGGTTTTATCAAGTAAATTCCAATCCCTTTACTCTTGACAGGAATGTTGCATCAGATCACACTTATAGCCCTTTTACTGGGTTTGTACGGAATATTATCACCCGCCTTCGCGGCGAAAGATGTTACAGAATTGCAAGACGAAGATTCTTCATCGGCTTGCCCTCCCGGGTATTGGTGCAAGAAGAAACGCGAGTTTGATTCTGCTGAATGTCCTCGAGGATTTGTATGCCGGTCAAAACGAAGTGCTGAAGTTTGCCCGCCTGGGTACTGGTGCCGAAGAAGTGAATTGGTCATGGATCATCCTACTGATCCAAAGGAATGCCCGGAGGAGTAAGTGGCAGTTATAGGATTAAAGAAATCTTCAATAGACCATATTCACGATAGCCGCTAGGATGGTTTTCGCATTGTAATGCAAATTAGCCATGTTGTTTGCCAGGGGGGCAAACATTGAAATCATGCCGTTTCTCGGAAAATTGGACGGTCTAAATAGTAAAGTATCTGCGGTGAAGCCACATTTGAGAGACAATTTATGGAATGATGATTGCAATATAAAGAATAGTTTGAAACAGTTACTGGATATCTTGACTGGTTGACTACGCAAGCCGTTTTCCTTTATATAAAGTGCCAACATTGCGCTAAACTTAGAATATTTAAACCACAAAATAGAAGCCAAAGCATGACTATGAAAAAAACTATTGACGGAGAAAATCAAATCAAAACTTGAAGAAAATCCATGTAGCTGGCACAAAGCGCGGGAAAACGTGGGCGCTAGTGCACATCTACAATAGTTAGCCTAAATATCTCAAGTTTGTCAAAATGGGTACCGGCGAATTTACTGTTGGGGGGAGGGGTAACCCTGCGTTGGACTAGCATCCCATCCAGGGGGTAGTAGAAATACTCTCTGTCGCTTCATGCTATAGAAACCGGGATAGGCTCCGGCCTGATGGGCCACTATGCCCGAACGCAGACTTACCTTACCTCCTTTATAAACTATAATTATTTTTTTTAAGGTTTCCATTGCTTTGAAGGCAATTTTATACATTACAAAGATAACTTCAAAAGCCCCTTTAAAATCCTGTAGAATTGATTTTAATAAGAAGGATGCTAAATTGTTTATAAATTGACTTAACCACTTTACCACTCTATTGCGTTCCATTGTTTGGTAAGAACTTAGACGTTGCTACAAAGCTGTGCACGTGATTCGCAGCGCTATTTTTCTCGTTTTCTGTGCACCGGC
Organism: Blastomussa wellsi; assembly: GCA_947652115.1. Classification (NCBI taxonomy): domain Eukaryota; kingdom Metazoa; phylum Cnidaria; class Anthozoa; order Scleractinia; family Plerogyridae; genus Blastomussa; species Blastomussa wellsi. The sequence continues at coordinate 11,142,484 of OX393563.1, forward strand.
GAGTTTCTGGATGGCACTGGAAAAAAGGAATAGCTAAGAATTTTTTGCGATGATTTATGCGAACAATGTGTACGCTAATATCGATATTTTTATGCTATTTTTTTGCAGATCTTGGTGCAAGGAAAGCAATGTTCAGACCAGTCAGCCTCGCTCAATGTTTTCATACCGTGCTTGTCCACCAGGGTACTGGTGCCGAAGAAAGCGAGCAATCGATTTCCTTTCAAAACGAGGTTGCCCAAAAGAGTTCACTTGCGATGCAACGCAAGCAGATGAATCCGCGGCCTGTCCTCCAGGATATTGGTGTAAAAGGAAGAGAAATATCATTCATTCTGCCACCAAGGAAAATGAATGCCGTCGAGGATTCTGGTGTAAGAGGGAAACACAATCGTCTTAACGTATTCCAGGACTGTTGATCTCGAGAAATTACTACCGTTTCGATGGAGGTTAAATAAAATGCGATTGGAATTTAATGAACTAGTTAATGTAGCACTCAGAGATCTTCCCACAATTAATTGTATGCACGGATGTGTCTGTAAATAAAAGTGTTCCCATGATCGACAGGGAAAAGAGATTATGTTTAAAATTTATGAAATTCCCCTGCATGGAAAGCAAAATGTCACGGTATTGAAACTGAGGTGGAGAGTGTTTGTTTCATAATGTAACAATGAGTTATTTTAATTTATTCAATGAATTAAATGATCGAAATAAGAACGGATTTAATGGAAGTCATGCATATGATTTAAGTTATGAAACGTTATATCTAACGGTAATTTATAACAAATGGCCATGTCGTGTTTTCAAAAGTGAAGGGAGCCTTCTTGCTCCATAGGGGAGAGGGCCCAAAAACTAACTAAAGGGGAGGGGTTAGAGGCTCCCCTAGATCCAACACTGCTAATAACAGTAAAAAATATCTCAAAGCATATTGACAAATCAGAACTTTCCAGTATCTCCTGCACACAAACAGTGAGAGTCGAACAAGAGGATTCGAACAGGTCGGATAATGGTGTTGAAATCTCAATTGTCAGTTTATATTTTGGCGATATCAGTTGCAATTCAGCAGTTCTCAGGTTAGTTAACTACTTCTTTTATATAAAGACGTAACTTTAACCCTGTTTCACGGAGGCTTATTATAAAACAAAGACCACAAGAACTTTCAATTGAAAACGAATACTACCGTCGAACTGTTGTTCAAATTCAAGATGGCGGCTGGAAATTAAAGGATATGGAGCTGATTTCAAGACAGGATTTAGTGTAATGATTATATCTACCGTGTTTGTTTTTTTTTTTTTCAAAACGAACACTCGTGCAAAACTTTTCATATGGCAATGCATTTTGTTTACACGAAAATGGATATGAAGGTGAATCGTCTCTAACGTCGAACGCAACCAGAAAATGCTAAAACAAAATGAATGGTTATTTTAGATCATCAAAGGCTACATAAAATTCAATTACTACAATGATCATCGGTCTGCATGGAGGTCAAGTCTAAGATATGTTGCTGGCGAATCTCTATTATGCAGAAAAATTGAGGAGCAATTAGCAATCAATCATCGATCGATCGATCGATCAATCAATCAAAAACTTTATTATTATTAACATGTCTTAAAATACGTTAGCCGAGGGGAGACACCCCTCTACTAATTGGGGACACTTAACAATATAATCTACTTTGGTTCATTTCACGGACATAATTTTGGACGATAAACTTGATAATGGAATGTTGACAGGTGCAGTATTCCTAGATCTTTCGAATGCATTTGATTCTGTCAGTCATAGCCTCCTGTTAACAAAGCTCAAGCAAATTGGTAACGTAACTCGATGGTTTAGATCTTATCTCAGCAATCGCTTTCAGCTCACTGCTGTTGGTGATGTGCAACCTACATTAAGACCAATTCACGTTAGCGTTCCTCAAGGGAGCATCCTCGGCCCTTTGTTGTTCTTGGTCTAAATCAACGATCTTCCCGAGTGCCTGGAACATTGTGAGGTTGCCCTCTAAGCTGATGACACAGTGATCAACTTCAGCAACTCCTGTGTTACCGAGATTGAATTTTTTATTAACAGTGACCTATCTAAGCTTTCTTTTTGATTCAGTACAAATCGTCTGACCTTGAATGCTTGTTTCTAAATCTAAATTCATTTTAATTGGTAGTCCCAAGAAGCTTAGCACCTGTAATGACGTCAGTGTGGTTAGTACTCGCCACTCGAATGCACTAATACTTTTAAATACCTCGGCGTAACCATAAACAAGACGATGACTTGGGGTGACCATGTTGAAGCCATATCCACTAAAATCAATCAAAGTCTTGGGTTGCTGAAACGAATAAGTCATTGGCTTTCACTTGAAACGCGGATTACTCTGTACAGCCTAGTGCACCCGCTGTTCGATTATGGCGATACTGCCTGGGGTGAAAAGGGTAATGCTACTCTTATGAATGAATTGCAGCTACTGCAAAACAAGGCTGTCAAGATTATACTTAGCTTACCTAGTTTTCATTCTTCTACAGAGGCATTAAAAGAACTTTCTTGGCCATCACTTTTTAAACATAGGTTATTTCATCGCTGTGTCTTCGTTTTTAAGTATGAAAATGGCATTATAGATTAAATATAATTTGGTTTTATCAACTGGGTTGATAATGTCAATTGGCCACCGTAAAGAGATTCAAGAGCTGACGTTTCGAGCGTTAGCCCTTCGTCGGAGCGAGTCAAGGAATTCCTTGATTCGCTCCGACGAAGGGCTAACGCTCGAAACGTCAGCTATTGAATCTCTTTACGGTGGCCAATTGACATTATCATCAACCCAGTTGATAAAACCAAATTATATTGTTATACCTCCCACCGACGCAGCACCACAGTTTCTTTAGAAACTTACCCCCTCTATTCATTATAGATTAAAGTTTGATACAAAGCGAATCAGTGACATCTTAAGCGCAATTATGGAAAACAGCGACTTTTATATCAAGGAATAGCAGAATGGAACAGTCTTGACAAATCAACACGTGACATGAGGTCACTTTTACTTTTTAAGCAAGCCTTGAAGACTGCAGTTTTTTTAACTCGTTTTTATCCTGTAATTTTATTGAACATTTTAATATTGTATCTTTTCACTTTTAACATTTTTAGCTATTCCAAATTTAACATTTTTTCTTTTCGGCAGGGCCTCATTGAATAACACTTTTGGTGATGTGAGCTCCCTGGTTAAATAAGATTATTATTATTATTATTATTATTATTATTACTAACTATTAAAAATGATTAAAAACCTACTAACAGGCGCCTAGTTATAAGCCTAAGAGTACAAGACACCCCATTATTGATCGCGAACACTTAACAGTGTAATCTACTAACTATTAAAAATGATCAGAAACAAACTAACTATTAACAATATCTAAATCTAAATCTAAATATCGTTATGTCGGCAAAGTCGTATGGGACATCACGCCAACTGTAAAATAATAAGAAATAAAACTGTACTAAAATATACAAAATAACAGTAAAAGCTAAACTACTGATAAAAATTAAACTAAATTAATTTACTTTTGAAAATACAGAGAGATTGGCTAGAAACAGTTTTTTCTGGAAGTTTGTTCCATTCAGTTATTGTCCTGGGGAAGAAAGAAAATCTAAAAATATCTTTATGTCCTTTCGGTATAATATTATTAAACTTAAAATCATGGCTTCCCCGAGTCCTCCTTTCTCTGCTTGTTATTAAATAATCTCCCCAGGAGGCCGCGGCACATCTTATATATAGTGGAGAGCCTTGCATGTCTTCTCATCGTTTCAAGCGTGTCCCACTGTTGGCCTTGCAGCATTTCCGTCACTCTCGTTGTTCGATCGTAATTTCCAGTGACAAAGCGGGCTGCTTTCCGCTGTACCCTTTCTAGAGCGGCTTTATCTTTCTGGTAGTGTGGGTCCCATGCACTACAAGCATACTGGAGTTTTGGCCTCACAAGAGTCTTGTTCGCGGTTTCTTTCACTGACTTTGGACAGTTCCACAGGTTTCGCTTGATAAGTCCCAAGACCGTATTTGCCTTAGATGTGATTGTTTCAATATGTGGTGACCACCTCATTTTGTTATCGAGCACTACCCCCAGATAAGGGTGACATTCCACTTCTTCTAGGATTTCTCCACAGAATAGGTGTTCCCGCTTTGGTTGATCTCTCCTGGTTGAAAAAAACCTGATCTTGCACTTAGAAGGATTAAATTCCATCTGCCACTTTTGTTGCCAATCTTCTAATCTATACAAATCATTTTGGAGATCGGCTGTGTCTTCATCACAACAAACTGTCCCATACAACAGCGCATCATCAGCAAAAAGTCTAACGGTAGACTTTAGACCATTATGTAAATCATTTATATACATTAAAAACAATAGCGGTCCTAAGACTGTTCCTTGGGGAACACCGGATGTCGTAACTACAGGTGCAGATGATTCCCACTCAATTACCACTGATTGGGTACGCTTTGTTAGAAACGATTCGAACCAGTTATGTAGTGGGCCACGAATTCCGTAATAATCAGGTTTCTTCAAGAGTCGGTGGTGGGGAACTTTGTCGAATGCCTTTGAAAAGTCGAGGATTGCGGCGTGAATTGTTTTGTTGGACTGGATAGCACTTGCTATGTCATGAATGGTACATTTGAGCTGTGTTTCTGTTGATCGTTTCGCCCTAAAGCCATGTTGGTAATCAGTGAACACTCCATATTGTGAAAGATGTTTCATAACATGGTTGTGTACGATATGCTCAAGTACCTTTGATGCAATGCAGGTAAGTGACACGGGCCTATAGTTTGAAGGATCCGATTTCTTTCCTTTCTTGTGAATAGCACATACGTTGGCGTGTTTCCATTGGATAGGCACAGTTCCGGAATCAATACAATCTTGATATATATCAGTAAGAACCTTTGATATTTCCTGGGCATTCTCCTTTAAAAACCAGGGAGGAATTCCATCCGGACCATACGCTTTGTCTG
>OX393563.1:11151005-11168505 GCA_947652115.1 Blastomussa wellsi
TAGTTGACGTGCAAACTCTCGCGATGTCATCCAAAATATTGCACGAACCACACATGTACAGGCCAAATTCTCGAACAAGGCTAATCAATTTGCTTGTTCAAAACAAAAGGGTAGAGGTGATCCAAAATATAAAATAATAACAATCTTACAACTTTTATCTTGTCAAAAAGCACTATGTTATCCCATAGCGTGACAGCTGCCACGAGAAATATCATACGCGTGACTTTCAGCTGAAAACATTTACGCACACATGGCGAGGCTTCACTGATTTCTGTGTGTGGTGTTATTAATACGCAAAACTTTTTTTCATTTTCAGAGTACAGTGGCTTCCACAGCCACTTTGATTTTATGAGCTCATAAAAAACTCGGGCTCAAGGTCTAATTGTTAAGTAAATTGATGGTTACTTAATTCCACCAAAGTGTGTGAGGCAGCATAAAACAAAAGATTGTGCGCAGTTGTGGGACTTCCAACATCAACACTGTGATCTGTTTGTTCCTTTGAAGTTTTCAGAGTTTCCTAACCAGTTTCTCATAATAACTATGGTGTCTTTCATAAGTTATTCACATGCAAGTGCATGAATAATTTAAAAATTAGAAGAAACTCATTAGATATTCTGAAGAAACACATATTTTGAACTGAGAAAATTGATTGTTTATGTTCAAACAGAGACTCGTCAATTAGAAAAGGAAGGGGCTAATTTCCACTTAAGACAGCTAACAATGGTATCATTTTCAGTTTCTCTTGGGACTTAAAAATTCTCCCAACAAAAGTTAAAACCAATGCTTACAGAAAATGGGGAAGGGGGTCAAAAAGAGTTTTATGGCATTTTTGAAAGTGGCCTATTAGAGACAATTCTTGAAGAACCTCTATTTGAAAATGTAATTTAGTCCACAATCCAAGTTCTAAACATAAGTCATTGACTTTTTATTCATACATTACCTTCAGGGTCAACTCTTCTCATTGCTTCCCTGATTCTTTCTTCTTGAACTTTTAGACCCTTACACAGAAGATGACCCCGCATCGATTTGTAGCCACAGTTTGGGAAGTTGTGGAGTGTGTCCAGAATGATAGCTTCTAACTCAGCTTCACTTACAGCTGAGTAGCTCGCGCGAACTGGCAATCCAAATTCTTGTAGTCTTCTGTAAATTGTCTTAGTACTGACACAGAGCATCTTAGCTATGTCAGTGGCCTTGAAACCTTTCTCTAAGAAGTACTCAAGCTGATTTGGACTGATGTATATCTTTGGCCTACCTTTATTCCCAGTAACTATCATCGCTCTGTTGTTGTGGACGTCTGAAGATTCCTCATTATGCTTAATCATAAGTGAAATGAGATCACGGGCTTGAAGTAAATTTGGAAGAAGAACTTCTGCTAACATTCCTCCCAGCCTCACAACTATTGAGCATAACCACTCCACCTTATATAGACCATAATCGAGATCTGTACCGGAGGAAAATCGATTCAAAACATCAAGAAGTACTGTTTTTATGTTGCTTTCTATATGCTCTTGCGCTGTTCGACCTTGACCCTGTCCATGGGCCGCCATATTTGTTATTATCTGGAAAAGCATTTTGGGATACCTGTTAAATGAGCCGTTGATTGCCGCTGACCCGATAGGATACAAAGCCCGATAAAATGAGCACGATTCAATGACATGAAGTCCGATTCAATGGCATGAAGTCCGATCCAATGACATGAAGTCCGATCCAATGACATGAAGTCCGATCCAATGACATGAACTCCGATCCAATGACATGAAGTTCGATCCAATGAAGTGAAAAAACAGGCCCGATGGAATGATGTATGATCTAATGCCATAGCATCGATGGTCCAATGGCATTAATCTTGATTCAATTGCATTTTGGTCCCAATTCCCCCTCCATAATATATTTTCTACAAGAACTACGTTTGAAAGCGATAGATGCACCAAATGCATCAAGGCAATTGCGAGATTCGTGCGTAAATATAAATTCATTTTTTAGCAGGTGTCGTCCTAGTCGTCGCCGTCGTCATTGCTTAAGCTCCCTAATATCTTTCGTCACTGCTTGGAAAACGCCACCATGGTTGTCAGCTATGCGATCTTTCCGATAGATGTTGTAGTTATCTGGGAAAATTTCGCTGCTCTTAATATCTGGATATAACCAGGACTCATTTCCGAGAATTATAACTGGTTTATATTGATCGACGATTGCAGCAATATCGGCGACTTTATTCTTGATGCTTTGGCAATTAACGGCAAGGCAAGTCAATTTGCATTTTGTAACTTTCGACCGGCGTTTTTGCTTGTTATTGTAATTCACGTGGACATTGTGCGAAGGCGTACTATTTGCGATGGAAAAGAATGAACGAGTTCACGTCGGCAACAATTCACCGCTTCCAAACCTGCTTCGATGGGCCGTTAAGAGGCCAAGGTTAAATTCAAGCCAAAGTCGATACTGTTATTTTGAAATTCACATAGGTTCGATATTACTAAGAGTAAATAAGTGCCAGCCAGGAGTATAAAAGCCACAGAATCGAGCGCCTATGCAAATCTCCAAAATATAATCTACTAAGTATTAAAAATGGTTAAAGCCTACTATCTATTGACTAACAGGAGCCTAGTTAGAAGGGTATAAGACACCCCATTATTAATCGCGGGACACTAAATAGTGTAATCTACTAACTATTAAAAATTTCCGATCTTTACGGTATTTGCCAATCAAAGAAAAGCGAAGTACTCGAGAGAACTCTGAATGCTGTCAAGCTATCGGGGAGCTGTCAACTACTTAGGAACTTCGACACGTGTTTTGGGCGATCTCGTAGACCGACATTTGCCATCAGCAAGTAGTGGTATCCCTTACTGGCAGTCTCTTTTCTTCGCTAAATTTGACGTCCTCATCAGAAAGCTTCTCGCTGCAGTAATATGCCTTTGACTCGTCAAGTGATTCAAAATCCAAATAAGGCGTGTCCTCCTGCATCATCTGTTCCAGTGTTCTCGTCGCACTTTCAAATGTGGGTCTTTCACTGGGCTCCTGCTTCCAACAATCTAACACAAGACGATATCTGAGAAAAAGATGGTTAGATTGAAATCGTTTATTGGTTGGGTGAATCAGATCCCAAAATTACTCCATGCATGGGCGGAACCAGTATTTTTCTTGGGAGGGAGTGCACCACTAAGGAATGATGATGGTGACGTAAGCAGAATACTAGTTAAATTAGAAAGTGGCATGTCATCTCAGGGAGGGGTGCGCACCCCCTGCACCCTCCTCCTAGATTCGCCCCTGCCATGTACACGCAGTGCTCAATGATTGGTGAATGTGACTTCCTTGTCCGTCAGTTCATAAATTAAAATGGTTCGCATTGACGTGGAGGAGTTTATTTGAAGCCTGTCGAACTGAAGCAACTACAGGTTCGGATCCAGGATTTTTTAATGTTGGCTGCCTGATAGCAACCTCACCCACTGTATAAGAATTTAAGGTTTAGTGTTAAAAGGAATCTTAAATACAATTTTTACGGAAACAAAAACAGAAAAAGAGAAAAAAGAAAATATTGATTTAACTTTCAAGTATTATTACGATATATATTTGGGTGTCTTAATATGTAATATGGTTCTTGGGTGCCAATGGAGGGCAGGAGGCTTACGTTGAAAGTTTTCGTTTAAGTTCTCATATAAAGACAAGCACATACTTTGTGGAACCAGCCAGATCACTAGCAGAGACACGGAAATCATTCTGTGATGTTCAGTAAAAAACAATACGGGCAACTGAGTTTGTAACAGCGGAAGCTTTACTTACAGTTTATCAGAACATGTATCTGGTTTTTCCATGCGGTATCCTGTCTTGAGAAGATTGTACAACTCTTTGTTGTTTATTCCAGGATAAGGATTGCCTCCTGAAATAAAATTTAGAAAAACCAGATTGATTGCAAGGCTGGTATTACGGAAAAGAGGCAAAATGTATTGACGTGTTGCCCACAACATTTTGGCCCTTTTGCCGTAGTACAACAACAACAATACCAGCCTTGCAATTAATTTGGTTTTATATGCACTAAGATCATCTGGTAAGAGCATTTCTTGATCAAGAGATCCGGCAATAAAAAAAACAAGCAGTTTTATTCTTCGTTGCTAGGTCTCCGGTATCCAAAACGTTATGTAATATTTTTTTTAGAGATTTCAGCAATGCATATCGGTATCGAATTACAGTATTGAGATACCGATTATAGCTTTTCTCGTCCCCAGAGCCCGCGATCCGTTTGGATTGCGCCAAGGATGTCGCCGGTCTGTGATATACGGACTCGCTATCAAGTTTTAAAATCTGATTGGCTGAAAATCACAGAACGATTACTCTGCGCATGCTCAAAAGTCGGGAACGGCCAGAGGTCTTGATCCTTGGCGCATACCAGCAGGATCGTGGGCTCTGGGTACAAGAATGGATTATAGTGTGTTTGTACGGTTTTAGACTTGCAGACTCAATTGCTCTATTATTAGGAAGTGTTGTCTTCGATTGATTTAAACGTGGTCGAATGCAGGTAAAAGGTCAATTCTGCATACGAGCCTGGTAGCCCAGCAGGTCGGATCTTAGCCCGGTTTCTGTAGCATGAAGCGACTAGGAGTATTCCTACTCCCCTCTGGATGGGATGCTAGTCTATCGCAAGGTTGCCCCCAGGTACCCATTTATGCACCTGGGTGAAGAGAGGCACTGTGAGAGTAAAGTGTCTTGCCTAAGAACACAACGCGGTGCCCCGGCCAGGGCTCGAACCCGAACCATTCGAGCTGGAAACTAGCGCACTAACCATTAGGCCACAGCGCCTCCCACCCATGTCAAATCTATCTGGAGTGCGCGTTTTTGCTTCTGATGTAAGTACTCGCACCCTTAAGATTCAGTAACATTCTGCATTGAACAGTAATAAATAAATTTAGCTCTGGCAGAAAACTTGTCAGAAAATCATTAAAGAATAGTGACCAATAGTAAATTGTGTCCTTACCCATTGTGGAAAGTTCCCAAAGAAGAATTCCAAAAGACCACCTGAATAAAAGTGGGTAAAAAGGTTCACTGCTAGATTCGGTTCAAGCAAAAACTCAGCTGAATGATGAAAACTTCAGAGTAACGTTGGCAACCGTGTTGAGTGGTGCGTGGATTTGGGGGGAGGCATGGGAAGTAGGAGAGACGGTATAGGGAAAGCGTGGAACGCCTGAAAGGTCTGAAGGCGAAAAAAGGGGAAAATGTAAATTACCCTTCCGAAGAGAAGGGTAGAAGAAGTCTATGCTTCCCACTGCATCAACTTGCAAAAGGTGCAATCGAACTTACACATCGCTTTTCGTGGTGTATTCGCTGTTGTAGAGTGCTTCAGGAGCCATCCATTTCACAGGTATCTTTTTCCCTTTCTTTAACTTGTAAACGTTTTCGTGGGTTTGTCGCATCAATCCAAAGTCAGATATTTTTACAACTTTGTCCTCGCCGAGAAGAACATTGCGGGCCGCCAAATCGCGATGGACAAATCCATTGCTTGATAAGAAGTTCTGCAAAACATAAATTGAAAAGGAAAGAGAAGAATACGCAGTGACACCAGTACTTGACTGCCTTGTTAAGAATACATGATGGCGGCGTGCGTAAACGTAAAGAGGAGTTTAATAGAGAAATATCGAAATGATCACGGTTTAAAACAGCATCTGAGGTTAAGAAGCCATGCCACCATTGGTAAATCTTGAAAAATATAGACTAAATTTCTCAAGTTTGTCGTTTACAATTAATTCATCTCAATCTTCCTTTTTCGTAGACTTCCTTGTTTTTTTTCTCAGCTTATTACTCAGCCTCTTTGGTATTTTTCAACGGCTTAGTAAACGTACAGTCATTTCGGGGTTTTCTCTATAGGCGGTGTTGCACATTACAAAAATAGCAATTCATGGTGACACGATGGAGAAGTATGGGCATAATAAATATGTCCACAAAGAAGTAAGTGTAGTAGAACTGATACGTTGTTTCCCGTAGCCATAGAATAATTTCGTTTGGTTTTTCATGCTGAAAAGATGTAGGAATGAGTGAAGTGAGAGGCGTTAACATGAAGAAATGAAACTCGAAAGGGAGGGTTCATTATTTTTAATTTGCACTACGATGAGCAAAAGAGCCTTTTTTAATCTGCATAATAACACCGGTAATAAATTCTTCGTTTGAAATTTACCGGTCAACAACAGCTTACCATTCCACGCGCTATTTGCCATGCAAAGCAAAGAAGATCCTTCGCTATAAAGTCTTCATCTTGTTGCACGCTGTCATGCAAAGTGTTCTGTGAGACTTGAGTGGACTTCTTACTGCCGTCCACGTCTGGTTTGTCCTCCTGTACAGCGTTTTCCAGATTATTAGTGTAATCATTAAGTGTTCGCGTAGAACAACTAGCCGAGTCTGCATGTTCCTTGCTTTTACCGTCCATGGCTGGTTCGTCACAGAGTTTTAGTTCCTTGCTTTCTTCTTCATCTTTCACCAGCAGAGCTTTAGATTCATCATCAACGCTAAAGTGCACTTCATTTGCATCCAGCATCAAGTCATTTCCGTTGTTATAGTAATTCTTTTGATAGCTTTTCTACAGGATAAATTGAATGATATTTTAATAAAAAAAATGTTGATTTTCTGTTTGAAAATAAACGCCGTCCTTATATTTTCTGATAGCGCTACATTTGAAAGCGATAGGCGCACTGAATGCATCAAGGTAATTGTGAAATTCGTAAGTAAAATAGAAATTCATTTTTAACCAGTCGCCTTCCTCAGCTTCGTCATTGCTTAATTAAGCTGCCTCCCTATTGAGACAGCGCAACGGACGTGTTACAAGTCATCATAGACGTACGAGACGGGGGGCCGGGGGGTCTTCAGCTCCCCCCAATTTCAAACATTTTCGACATCTTACGGGCAAAACGCTCATGATTCGGGCAACAGCAGTTGGACCCCAGTTGCAATGTTTAGGCGGTTGTGTACCGGCTTATTGTTAACACATTCAGAAATTATGTCCGAGGGTGCCCGTACCCCTATGCACGTCATCAAATAATACGATTCATACTAACTACCGTGATGATTCAATCAGTGCCCGTCCACAAATTTAATTTGAGATCTCAAGAGAACTAAAAATTAAATATTTTTACCTCCAATATCTTTGTACTTTCCAAAGTAGCCAAACTATAATGCAAAATTTATTTTCCTCTTCAGTAAAAGGTAAGACTAACTCATGATTTGATCGGCCGTTCGCTAACTAGTAAGGCGGTGGCAAACGAGGACACAATGTTGCGGACACGTTGTTGATGATGTTTCCTCGCGCACGCAAACGAGAAAACATTTGTTGTGGACACAGAATGTTTCTGATGTTTCGTTTGGCACCACAACATGTGTCCCTTAGGTAAAGTTATAATGCAATTTGAGCCTACCTGTATTCTCTTGTTTCTAAGCCAATGCTGTAGATCTCCGTACGGAACATATTCCAGTAATAGGAAGATAGGATCCGAGTTGACCCAGCACCCAAGCATGCTTACAATATTCCTGTGTGAACCAATCGCTTTCATAATTTCAATTTCCACCAGAAACTGGTTCTTGGCTTCCTCGTCTGTTATGTCTAAAGATAAAATCATATCTGTATATATTTTGGAACTTGAAATGCGATCCTTTAAATAAGCCTGCGATATTTCCCATAATGTCATGTGCCTCAGTAATTATCCATTAATTAATAGCATGCCAAAGTGCATACAAACAAAATTTTTACCATTTAAGATTATATTCATTCTTCGAGAATGAAAAATGATTTTTCGAGCACTGTTGCTAGGGTAACGTCACAAAATGGTGTCGCATTGGAAATTGGAGTTAACTGCGATGATCATTATTCACTTTCATCTATATCCGCAGTTTAAATATGAATTATTTCATATATACTACACATCACTAGTTACTCAAGTATAAAGAAGGGTATGTTCACATCAGTGCCCAGCAAGAGTCGTATTCGGGTTACCCAGTGTGAACATTGCTTATTTCGGGATTTTACAAATTCGTATCAGTTACACCGGACATTTTGATTGGAAGTGTTCACTTAGTTATTCTAAGTAAAAATATTTTTGAGTCTTAAATTACTTTTTTGTTTGCTCAGAAGTAACCCGAATCACTTGCCTCCCAAAACTTTAATAGCTACTGTTCGGCCTTCTTTGAAGTCCACAGTCTGTGTTCTGGTCTTGTAAAACACTTCAATTCCAGGGGACTCTTTGAATGTGCCTTTCAACACTTTACCAAATGCCCCACGACCAATCTCTTCCTCGAAGACAACCTGCTGAGGTAGAACTTCCCAACGCCAAAGAGGAATAATGGAGGACTTGGATCTGAAGTATAAAAGCTATTAGTGATTAATCCCCATTCACTCTCCTCCGTTTGTGTTTTACACTAGTCTCGCCGAAGCATGTTTCCCTTTCGTAAACGGTCGACGTCATTTTAGCGACACTTAGAATTCTTTCCCCACAGAAAAAAGTGTACGTCAATATAACAGAATCGAACCCGGAACCTCTGACATGTCAACTCATGTCTCCACTACACTTACTAGGCTGACCCGCCAAGATGACTTTCTTAATTTATTTTACTTTAGTATTGCCCTCGCCAACAAATAAAAGCTGACCGCAAGCAAACCAATGTGAAAGTGAGCAATTAAGAAATTGGAGAGTGTTATTAGTTTATCACAAAATTATAATCAGTTTCGACCTAGTTCAGGCCTAAACTAGAGCAGGAGAGCAGATGCAGCATCTTCCATTCCAATTATAGCATCGACCGTTAAAAATGGCACAGGCCGTTTACGGAAGAGAAATAAGCCTCGCCGAAGTCTCTGCGTTTAAACATCAGAAGGAAACTAAAGAGAGCTCTTGTCCGTTCTTTTAAGCAAGAAATTCAGGTATAAAATGAGCTTGGCCTGGCCATCGACAGATGATTGGCACATGTTAGAGCATTTGTAAGCATATATCAAGTTTTGTCAAAGGCAATTTGATGTGTTCAGAATGTGGGCTTGGGTGGAAAAATTCTCAAATATTAGCATGGCTTTGCTAGAGGCCTAACAAGCCTCGTATTAACCCGAGGGCCGGGTAAATACAGATATGATGATGATCAGTAATAAAGTAGTATAGCCTGCGAATACAGCCATCCCTCGTCTTGCGAAACGCCCATTGGGTAGGAAGCAAAGAGGGACGGCCTTTATTCGCAGGCTAATGATAAAGCAATATAATTTGGTTTTATCAACTGGGTTGATAATGTCAATTGGCCACCGTAAAGAGATTCAAGTGCTGACGTTTCGAGCGTTAGCCCTTCGTCGGAGCGTTAGCCCCTCTAATGATAAAGCATGTTATTCCACAACAGTATTGAATTACCTTCTGGGTTGACGAGCATGTTTCTTGTTTTTTAGTGCTTTCTGTCGAAACCAGAATATTACCGTGAAAACGACGATGAAAAAGACGCTAAGCCCCGCTACTAAGCCAGCTAACTCCGGCGAGGAAAGAACATTGCCATTGTTAATTTCAAAAGCTGGAGATTTCACAGCCGAGTTGATTTCAGATTTGGTGGGCGAGGTATGAACGTCATTTTTATCTGAAAATTAAATGGAAGCAAGATAAAGACAAAAAATTTATATGACAATTTATATAGATAGACTAAAAAATTCGCTGTGACGAAATATCTGAGCTGCCAAACTATAGTTACACTGTTAATCTAGTAAAAGCTATAGGAAAAAATGTTTAATCTTTTACTTTCTGTTATTATTATAATTTTTCGTTCTGATAAAGATGGACAGAAGGCACCGAAAATTTGGTGGAAAATCAAGCACTGATTGGTTGTCAGACGACTGATGTTAACGTTGTTGAAAAGCAGTCACGTTGTGAGAAAAAAGTGAGAAGAGTAAACTTGGCAGACAGAAAAGTAAAAGAGTTCGATGATTTTACCAGTCATAGTATGGAGATGAATAACATGTTTTGCTATTTTTGATAAAAAGGTTTTCAAAACCGATCTGGACTCTGCGGAAAAACGAGAGAATGGGAACATTTTGACAATTTTTAAGGAAGCCCCTGAATATTTAAGGTTAAGATTTATACTAAAGGTAGATTGTAAATGCTGGTACCTGATTTTGTTTTGATTATCCACGGTCTCGACCAATCGCTCTCTCCCAGCTCATTCCAGGCCGAGATTTCGATCGTGTACTGCCTGTTACAGGTTAATGATAAAGTGTAGTTAGTCACTGTAACGTTAGTGACGTTAACCTGTTTCCAGCACACCTTTGTTATTGGCGGCTGAATCTGTCTGTAGTATATCGAATACATGGTCAGCGGACACCCATTGTCTGCAGGAGGGCTCCACTTCGGGTTGACATCACATGTTATTGTTTCGGATTCTTTGTTGTTTATAAGAGGAGATGATGGAAGATCTGCAACAAAGAAAGGCTTTGATAGAACTTTGTGTAAAAGGGTCCCCGGTTAAAGGGAACAGTTGGGAGTAGTACCGGATTCAGAATTTGTAAGGATGGGGGCGGGAGGGAGGGATTTTTCGACACTTCGGGCCTTAAATTAAGGTGCGGGCCAGAAAAATTTTACGCCCTTTGGGCCTTAAAATTTTCGCCAATAAGGGAAAGGGGGAGACCAGGGCCCTCGGTCCCCTCCCCTAGATCCGCCACTGGGGAGATAGCAAGCGACGTGCTGCAGCACTTTCAAATATACACAGTGTGTACGGGTTTGGAAGTCCTCCAGCACGTTTTGATCAGCGAGTCTAAAATTCCAGTCTTTATTTCACATTTAGTTTCCTTTCTTGGACTTCAGTTAGAGATCTATATTGCTGTAAAATCTTCTGTCACCAACGCCCGATATATATTGCGATCGGTCACCGACGCCCGAAAACCTTCAGCTTGAAATCCACAGGACAGACAATATTTTCAGTTTTACAAACGATGAAAGATCTCTATCCGAATCTGAACTGATAATACATCAAACAGAACGTATTGAATCGTATATATAAATTTTGAAGTTCCAAGTCCTTATTTCAATATGCATTACAGCATTACCTCCGCCGGTTTTGAAGTTCCATATCTTGCTTTCGTTCAACGGGTTCTGCCCATTCAGTGCGGTAATTGCTACATCATACTTAGACCTACAGCTGAGCTGAAGAGTCAGGCTTGTTTTATTTCTGTTCACGGCAGCCGAGTACCACTTGCTTTTTCTCGTGGGTGAAATCACTTTTCTGTATTTCACAGTGTAGTTCACAATTGAACACGCTTCTTCGAAAGGTGGTTCCCACGCCACAACAACGGTCCTGCGTGGTACTTGGCTGGTCGTGTTTACGATAACAGGAACTGAGCCTATAAAGAAATATGGGTTAAAAGATCCTTGCAGTGTTAACCCGTTATAAGGGTAGTAAATTTAGCATACTATACTTGGTTTCAAAATAGCAGTTACAATAGCAAGCTATTATTTCTCAAACTGTCCTGAGAAACAGCACTTTGTCTTCAGCGACTGAGCGAAATAATGTCGCTTTATTTTATCGTTCGAAGCAGTGTAATAAAACTGCCCTTAGAAAAAGTGACAAGCGAAAACTGCAAGAGATTGATTAAGTATTTGTAAAAGATATCTTCTCAAGATATCCACCAGAGTATATTGAATTTGAAAACTCGCCTCTCCATTCAAACATTTATGATGTTTATTTCTAACAATTGAATCGTCACGGTATTGCCCACCTCTCAGTTGATTGATTTGTTCCAGCGAAAGTGCCGTGCCAAAGACGTAAAGATCCATTATTGATCCATAAAACTGATGATTGTTCAAGTGGCCATCCCCACCAATCTGGTACCTCCAACCTGTGGGCGGAGAGAACGCGTCCCCAGCGGGGTACAATTTTTCCCCTTTCACCTCACCGTCAGCGTAGATCTTTACAGACCCAATCACGTGATCCCACGTGACAGCCACGTGGGTCCAACTGTCCATAGTGATTGTATCACTTTTTAAGGACCACGGTTTATCATAGTCCTTTTGATGGCGTTGTATCATGATTCTCTGGCCTTTTGTGCCTAGCAGAAACTGTCCTGGATTAAACCAGTCGCCGTAAATCGCTCCGGATCCAGACTTCCTGGAGTCAAGTTTGGGTTTAATCCAAAAGGCAATAGTGAAACTCCTCCCGTTAAGATTGATTATCGGCACACTGGCGAAGGATCTAGTTTGGTTGAAATATACAGCTTTACTGCCAGGACACCTTCCCTCGACAAAGGATGGCGATCCAATTACACTGAAAAACAAAAATGTGTAATTAATCCTTGCGAGCACTAAAAACCGAGCATGCCTGAGCACTTATCAAAATATGCGAACAAGAACAAAAGGACACCCACTAGAGTTTTGAGATAATTTCGCAAACTTTTGTACGGGCTATTCATGACCACTACTAAACGTGCTCTCTCTAAAAACAATAAGAATTCACGAAGGAAAACATCTAAGTTTGTTTTCCAAAATAATTCATGGTAATTCATGGTAATTCATAAATAACCTTAATAGGAAGATATTTTTCAACTAGTCTTCGGAGACATTAGCGTTTCAAGAACTAATACTTTACGTGTAGTTTTGGCAGTGACATTTGCGTAGTAGTAGTAGTAATAGTAGTAGTAGTAGTAGTAGTAGTAGTAGTAGTAGTAGTAGTAGTAGTAGTAGTAGTAGTAATAGTAGTAGTAGTAGTAGTAGTAGTAGTAGTAGTAGTAGTAGTAGTAGTAGTAGTAGTAGAAGTGGTAGTAGTAGTAGTAGTAGTAGTAGTAGTAGTAGTAGTAGTAGTAGTAGTAGTAGTAGTAGTAGTAGTAGTAGTAGTAGTAGTAGTAGTAGTAGTAGTAGTAGTAGTAGTAGTAGTAGTAGTAGTAGTAGTAGTAGTAGTAGTAGTAGTAGTAGTAGTAGTAGTAGTAGTAGTAGTAGTAGTAGTAGTAGTAGTAGTAGTAGTAGTATTAGTGGTAGTAGTAGTAGTAGTAGTAGTAGTAGTAGTAGTAGTAGTAGTAGTAGTAGTAGTAGTAGTAGTAGTAGTAGTAGTAGTAGTAGTAGTAGTAGTAGTAGTAGTAGTTGTAGTGAAATGACCAACCTTACTTCCTTGTCTTGTCCATTTAGCCTCCAATGGCCAAGAACTACCATATCTGAAAACAAAATAGTAAAGAAATCTATGATAGGTAAAGTCTACGTACGTCTTGCGGCCCATCAGCCTAAGGGTAAAGCTTATCCCGGTTTTCGTAGCATTAAGCGGTTAGGAGTATTTTTACTCCTCTCGCTTGATTGACTAGCATCCCATCCATGGAGGGGTAGGGAGTGTGTGTGTGGGGGGGGGGGGTCAGGGAGTAGAAAGACTCTCTGTCGCTTCATGCCAATTATATGACCGCACGGGCTAGTGATAAAGGACTTAAATTCGTACCTGTAATGAAATTAATAAAATGGGCATGGGAAACTGTAGCATCCGAACAGGATTCTGTCTCGGCGGGGTGCTATTTTCCGGCGCGAAGCCCCGAAAATATGGCCCCACCGCCCGAGTGGTCGGGAAGCCTGTCAGCAGGCCAGGGAAACTGGAAATTAAACTATCTACTTATCCCGACTAACAGGCAACAAAATGCCCTAGAGTGCACTAGCTGAACGATTGTAAGCAATGATTGCAAACAACAGAGTTTTTCTGTAGAGGAGCTGCTAATAGTTGCCCCGTGGAAATTTGATGTTCTTCAAACAAATGTCTATTAGTTTATAATAATATATATATTTCAGTTCGAAAACATCAGACTTCCAAGGGGAAACCATCAGACACTCCACTGTCTTGTTTCCCTGTAGGGCCACTTGTTTTCAAAAATATTTCACCGACTAGTACTTTCCATCCGGAGATTTTCCTCGGACGGGCAATGTAGTCTGATAGATTCTCTCCGCGGATGAACATTATCGCGTCAAGTGATCAATTTAAATTAATCAGAATCGGACAAAAATTTGGTGGTGAATTATAAGGCTTTAATTGTCGCTCTAGGATTAATGTTCCCCCAAAAAAGTTCACGGTCTGGGATCGATGTTGGAAAGTTTAAGGGTCGCTAGTACACGCATACGATGTTCGAAAACAAATATCACTCCATAAACCCTCGAAAGGGACACCACATTGCTGTATTTTAGTAAATCTTGGAGGGTATACCTGAGGGCGTCATCCTGCAACATCTAATCATCTCAATGCAGGTCAGTTTGTTGCAGTCTCCTTTGTACACGCCGATTATGTAGAACCAGTCTCGACACTTGCTCCAACCTTTCTTATCTATTGTTGTCCTCACATCTTCCTCGTAGCACTCCCTTGTTACGTTTTGGACGTTCCTAGGTCTGCAACATAATGCTTCTTCAATATTTCTCAGCGCAGTCTCGTTTGAACGGTAAATTCCTTGGAGAAAATGACCTTCAGGACAAGAAGCCCAACTGTTTTTTCTAAATTAAAAAATGATAATAGAACTGAAGTTACTGGTTTGAATGTATATTACACGTTACTTGAAGCAATATCATAAAATTCAATCAAGTAAACTCAAAATAATCGTTTTCTAAGGTCGCCAAACAAGTTAATAAAAAAGCCGAAAGGCAACATTTTGGTTAAAAGAAACGCGTACGTCATCTTTAACAAATTCATGATAGTGATAAAAAAACCAGTTGATTGCTCTGCTGAATCCGCCCTCGTTCCTGGTATGCAGTAAAGTATAAAAAAATATTTAAAATAATATATAAAATATATAAAAGAAGCGTCGGTTTATGGTAGATTTAAATGACCTGCTTAATGAAGTTTTCCATTTTACTGTTTGACAGACAGGAGTGTCATCTTCGTACTCCTGTGGAGGAATGCAACATCTGCCCATTTGAATATTGTCAATGCCATCAGATGCGGAAGAAACAGCATCGTTTTCCCTCCACAGTCCATTCAGGTATCTTCCCAATGAGCAGTTTGCCCATCCTGGACCACCCAAGGCTCTTCGCCAATCTACCTCAAAACAGCTGTCATATCCTGTAATCAACATAGTAGATGATGTTACAAGGGACGATTTTTAACAATTAATTTTCCAGTTTTACTAGGTCGTAAGCGTTCTTACAACGCCGCTTATACAATTCCGACTCCATCGCTAGTGAAAACCAGGCTTTAAAACTTAGTGATGAGGGTGTTGCTCGAAAGCAATCGGGCAACAATTAATGTTGCAGGTTTTGAATTGCTCTCAAATTGTTGCAACATGTTTCTTCAACAAAATGTTGCGAAAAAATCCTGCGGCGCGCCATCATACACGGCGTCCTCTAACGGAATAATGTTGTAACCTAAAATGGCATGCCGAGTTAATATTACCCAAATCACTATTAAGCTAATATCACGCTACCCCCTGTGATGGGTGGGGACGGGGCTGTTTAGTGAGGTTGCCTGCTTATATTTTCTGCAAGTGTCCTCCAGTTTTGACGTCGAATAATCCCAAACTCCACAAAACATAAGCAATAAATACACTGAAACAATAAACCCTCAATCAACTTTTAAGCCTGGGTCAGATCCTGCACCTTCAAGGTCAAACCATCCCCCAATCAAAAACGTGTCATTAGGATAGCGAACAAGTCCTATACACCTTATTCCAAAATGGCCGCTGATTTATGTACATACAAATTGGCCCTTGTTGCCTCGTTTAAGATAAAATATTCTTTTGATTTTTGAGCTTAACCCTTATCACACTGACTTTCCGATCCGGATGACAATCACTGGGACTGACTTTATTTTGAAACATTATAATGCGCACAACGGTTGCGCGGTTTTCCAGTCGTAAAATCTTAATTTTTCATCAAACCCCAACAACCTATACATCAAATTAAAGCTTAATAAATTGCCTTTCAGATTATGCTAAAAAAATCACATCTTGCATATAAATAAATTACACAATCCATTTGTGAAATAATATATTTTGGAAAAAATGTCAAAAATTATCAGACATCAAAATAAAAAATGAGATAAATTTCTTAACAAATTATTTACAAAGGCCTGCATGGCAAACACAGTTGAATTCCAATGCCATAAGCTTACTAAAACAAACATCTTAAGAATTTTAGTGACTGTGGCAGTGTTATATCTTTGTTTTTAAAGCAGTGAAGGCTGCAGTATTATTTTTCAACTCGTAATCAGAAATAATCATAACAAAATTTGTTTTTCTTTTTAAGTTGAATTTGCCACATGAAATATGCAGTAAAACAGAGCTCTTGTGGTAATCAACTATTACTGTGTGAATTTACTCAAAACCAAACAACAAACAGTGGTTGTAGTCAATAAACATGGTTATATAATCAAAAAACTGTCATCACGAGCAACATCATTGTTATTCATGTGCATGAACATAGGCAGCAACATAGTCCTTAACAGTGTGGTACAATTGAAAGCAGCCTTGAATGCATAAGGCCACCTTGCAGGTAGAGCACTGATAACTGGACTCTTTTCCTGGCCTCTTCCTCTTCTCTCCTGTCCTTGCCAAAATCCTCGTTTCGCCAGGAAAACAAACTGCACAGGATCGTGTGATGTTGGTCTTCTTCCCAGTGCCCTGTATCTTCTCTGGAAAATGATTTCCAGGTACGAGACGAGTCAAACCTTCAGCTGACCTCCTTGGACGGCCTCTTGGAGTAAGAGACGGAGAAATTCCAGAGCTCCTTATAAGCTCCTTCACAAGTTCTCTGCGGAAGGCTCGGTGTAGGACAGGTGACCGGGTTGTTTCCTTGTACAGAATGTAAGCATTCAAAATTGCCAAGGAAAACAAGTGGAAAAACACTTTTTTCCACCATTTAATAGTACGTCGTCTAAAGCAAGAGTAGGCAACCATTTGATCGCACCTGTCGACTGCCCCCATGAACTTGTTGTAATCATGGACAATCTCAGGCTTTGTAACTGGAAGGCCAGTTCCATGATGATTACGGCCAGTCTCCACCTCATTGACTGTATGGACAGATGACAACATTTGAAAAACAGTCCTGTCTTTGAATTTCACTGCCAGCAAAGTACCATTATTCATGACAAATTTGTCACCTTTTCTCTTCACCTGGGCTGTTTTAAATTCTTGGGGAATACCTTTCCTGTAGCGGGCTGTTCCACAGGCCCCAGTGTTCAACCTATAAAGGTCAGTGAATAAAGTTGGGGATGTATAATAGTTATCAACATATAAACATCGACCAACATTTAAGTATGGTTGCATGAGCCTCATTACAAGGTCATATGTTTTCCCTTTTGCACTGGGTGGATTTGTATCTACACCAGTGTAAATTTCAAACATGCAGCAGTAGCCATTACTTGAATCACACAGCTGGTATGACTTGACCCCATACTTGTCTGGCTTGTCTGGATTGTACACTTTAAAATGAACTTTCCCTCTGAATGGAATCATCCCTTCATCAATGCAAACATTTTTCCCTGGCTTCCAAACACTTGAAAACTTTTCCGTGATAACACTATATACAGAGCCAAGCTTTTTGGTAGGATTATATCCTGCCTGTCCTCTAGGGAC
>OX393563.1:11171005-11193505 GCA_947652115.1 Blastomussa wellsi
ATTTTCCAAAGAACAAACATTACAACAAGAAAGAATAAATAGACAGAAATCCGGGAATAAGGAGCGAACGAGGCGTCTAGATGTCTAGACAGGTCTAGACATTTCAGACATTTTTTCACATTGTCACGATTTGTGGTTTGTCTTAGTTTTTGGCTGTTTATGTTGAGCATCACCCTAAGTATGTTAAAAACTGAAAAGAAGTACAAATGTTATTGTTTCAAACCTCTCGGGAGATAAAATCTTATTTTTAACATTTTACACAGGTCTGTTTTTACTTTTTGGGAAAAAAACGGGGGGGGCACGGGCCCCCCCGGCCCCTCCCCTTGCTACGGCACTGCCGATAGCGAAGTTTGGAAGCTCAATTATTCAATTTGTTGAATAATAAAACAATGATCCTGCTCAATCTTGCGGAATATTGTCTGATTTTAGCCAACTCGGCCTACAGCCTCGTAGTATCGGGGATATTCTGCGCGATTTTTCAGGAGTTTGACTGCATCACGTGAAGTGTTTTAACCAATCGCGGAAGGGAAAATAATTTATGGATTATAATGGACATAAGATTCAGTAAAAATAGTACCTCGACCGGCGTTTTCAACTGCATTAATTTGCTCTGCTGTCAAAGCCACGTCATAAATCTGCATGGCAGTAATTCGTCCCTTAAAATATCTGTGATCCTCTTTTATTGCACCCATTCCTGCGTTATCTTGAGTAGCAAGGGTCTGGCTGGCTATAATATTCTGCTGCGACACTTGTTTGCCATTAAGCCATAAATCTGCAACTCCAGTATCGTAGTCATAGGATACACCAACATAATGCCATTGGTTTAACGCAAGAAGTTGATCAGCAATCAATGATGGAGAAAGTAATCTGTAGTCTCTGCGACTAAGCGCACTATACAGCTTTCCTGTAAGAATCCACAGATGAACACCCCAGAGACCAGAGTTAAACCCACCAGTTATCTTGTAATTGAACAAAGGTCCGTCTCTATTCTCCGGATACACCCAAAATAACATGGTGATGGAGCGCTGCGCATCTAATCCTCCATTGTTAGGAAACTCAATGTAACTGTTCGCTAATCCTGCGAATTGGTATGAGCCACCCGCCTCACCATCGGGACCCGCTGTAAGGTTTACACCAACTGGGGTAGCCTGGGGTTGTCGATTTTCTTTTTCACGTGTTGCATACTTGCTGTTCAAGGGATAAATAGCAATTGGATCTGGAATCAAAGTGTCGGCTACAAGATTGAACAAAATGGAAGAATGTTAGAAATTTGAAATCTCAGCGCGGACTTAAATTCGCCATGTAATCGGCCCTAAGTATGAGTTGACTGAAGTGTCAGCTCCCGCGGTTGTTTTATTCATTAGGCTGTTTATGTTTATTTAATTTACAGTAAATGGTTTGAACGTGGGGGTAACAGTCGATCGTGTAGTTTGATTGTCCGGTTACGGGTGAGGGTAGTCCTGGGAAGGACTTCAAACGACTCTGATGATAACTTCCGCTCAGGTTGTCGAAACGTCAGTAACTGTCACCGACAACAGTCCTTCTCAGGACTACCCTCACCCGGACGATCAAACTACACGATAGGTTGTTTATTATCACCGACGTTGCTAATAGAATAAAATCGAACTTAATCAAACTTAACCGAACCCAATCCCTCGATTGGGTTCGGCAATCGAACACAATCGAACTCACACAAAAGTTTGAGCAATCGAACGTTTGATTGCATTCTACTGGGTTCGATTGGATTCGATTGAGTTCGATTAGGGTATTTAAACCAATCACCAAATCGTTCGATTGAGTTCGATTAGGCTCGATTAAGTTCGATTTCCAAACATTTCGATTTAATAGCAAAGGCGGGATTATTCAAAAGAGAGATAAAGGATATCCTTTTGCGAAACAATTTAACATTTAACGTGATTTAATTTAAGCTGATAATCATATCAAGCTCGTTTATTACACTGGTTACAACTAACGTAATAGTTTAAAACAATTTAGGAAAAGATTTTCGTCCTGTAACTGTAAACAGTGAAGATCGGCTTTCCAATATATACTCTTTCTGTTGAAGTATTTTTATACCACTGGAAAAAAACTTACACTTGTCTTCAACTTGAAACTTGTAAACTTTGTTTGCATAGGGGCCTCCTCTCCCGTCACCTTTGCAGTCAAGACTTTGACCATATTTGTAGAATGTCTGCCATGCCGATCCACTGGATGCACACCATCCGCCATCTTGAAGAGCAAACGCGAGGAAATCTCTTTTGCGAGCTGCCACAGCGCATTTTACTATTGAGTTCTGGCGGTCTCTGTAATGGCTATCCAAAATGGGATCTGTTCCTTCAAGTGTCGGAATCGCACGATTTGCGGCGTCTCTGTAGCATCCCACACCTTTAAAATCTATTAAAACAGAAAGTTGTTCGCTTAATAAAATATATAGGACACGCAACCCCTTCTGTGTTTCCACTGAGCGAGTTTCAACGTTTCGAGTGTCGTAAAACCAAAATCACAGTAATTACTTTGGCAAATCACAAAGGACGGAGACAATCCAGTGAACCAATCAAAAATCGAAGTAATTACACTTCTAAACGTATTATAAAAGTAGTTTGGAAAACGAGAAAAGTTGCAGAAATACCGGCGAATAGTCGGTGAGTCTTCGCTTGACGCAATAGTAGCATGATTGGAAAGCAAGTTTTTTTAGTTTTTTTTACTAAGGACTGAAACACCCCAAAAGTCTTCGTAAATGGTTTTTAACCAATCACAGCAAGGATTGATGGTCAAACAGTCAGCTGGCTCACGAAGTTGACTGAACGTTTCAGATAGTTTATATTTTCAGTTTTAAAAGAGTAAACATCCGATCGACAATTTGATAAATATTACAATTCTGCACACAAGACGTTCATCATTGTCTTCATTAAGTACTTCAGGTAATTAAAATGAAAGGATAGGCGAAAAGCACTGATCTGTATGAACTAAATGATGAGCAAACGTCTAGAGTACGGCGTGGTTGCACTTGAATAAATTAAGTACCAAACTAGTTATTTAAAGCCATGTTGACAGCTATGGCATCTTGGATAGTTGCAACGAAATGTACAAGCGTGCTCGACGTATCGATTTTCAACACTGGTATACACCCACACTTTCCTGTTTCACGTTGCGGTCTGGACGATATGCTGGGAGGGGTTTGGGGTGAGTAGAGATGCGCGTGTCATATTTGGTATTTGAACGAACGTTGCATCGCCCATTTGTTGTTGTCACGTAAAAGTTTAAGCACCACTGATGAAGGGCCTTTTTGGGGCATTTTCATACGTCTTTAATTGTGTTATATTGCTATGTTTAGCTCAGTTGGTTGAGTACCAGACTGCCGTGCGGGAGGTCGAGGGTTCGAGTCCCAATACTGGACCAACACTCAGGGTTTTAAAATAACTGAGGAGAACGTGCTGCCTTTGCAATGACATCTGCAAGTGGTCTCCCCGGACAAGGACTATAAACCGTAGGCCCCGTCTCCTATACCTAGAGTATCACATGGCTAGAAGGGGACGTTAAAGAACCCACACACTTCTCGTAAAGAGTAGGGCATGGAGTTCCCGGTGTTGTGGTCTGGCCTTGGTTGAGTGTTCTGTATTTCATGGGTTGGCGCTTTAATAAGTTGTTAGAAGCCTGTTTGTGCCTTTCTCCCTTGGACTGATCTGTCCAGAACATGCTTAAAGTAAAGTAAAGTAAAGTAAAGAATAGTTTCAGTTGAGCGGTGATACCTTTAATGTAATAGACTTGATTAGCCAAAGGACCACCTTCACCATTATTTTGGCAATTCAAGGATGTTCCATATTTGTTGAATGTTTTTTCAGCAGTAGCACTCGATGAACACCATCCACCATCCTGAAGGGCGAAAACTTTAAAGCCACGTTTTTTGGCGGCTTGGTAGCATTTCGAGATTGGGTCACTTCTAGTCTTTGCGTTACCATCCAAGATGACATCTTGCCCTTCTAATGTTGGGATTGCGGGCTCTGACCTGTCGCTGTAACAACCGATCGTCTCAATATCTGTGTTGAATATAGAACTAATTGGTCTTTTTATCACCCGGTAAATTCATTGGATTCCATCTTACAAGGAAGATTTAGTTTAAAGAAAAGTGAACAAAAAAAGGACAGAGAGTCGGTTAAAGGGAACCTCTACTCTTTTGAAAAATTGACCTTAAATTGTTTGTAGTAATGCCTAAATTTCAAATTTTATCGGACACAAGAGAAATATGATTTAATAGCAACAAAAGACGGAAAAGATTATTGCTTTTATCAATAAAGGGCAAAATTACTGAGCGCTGATTGGTTGAGAGAGAGGGCATTTTTACTTAATCGAGGGCATTTTTAGTAATCAAGAGAGGGCATGATTACCTGTTAATGATTGGCTAATCCGTTAATTGCCGTAGCGCTAAACAGGCTTCCCAGATAAAAATAGACTGCGCGCGTGATTTTCCTTCGTATAAATTTTGCCCTTTATTGATAAACAAGTAATCCCATGAGACCTCGTACTATTAAGGATTAATTGCACTTGAGTTTTCAAAATTTTCCAAATTGCCCTCGTCGCTTCGCGACTCGGGCAATTTTGGAAAATTTTGAAAACTCTCGTGCAATTAATCCTTAATAGTACTTGGCCTCATGTGATTACCTATACTTAAATTTCCCGCACGCCGCCATTTTGGATTTGATGACGTGTTCTGGTTGCCGCTATTGTTATGGAGCACAGCATCTTTTGTGTGAAACAATAGATCTTTTTACCGATACGGCGGCCATTTTGAATTCTGTTGTTTCAAGTAGCTATTATGGGATGCCCAGGGGGACAAATTGGATATGGGTGCGACTATATCACAGGCGATGAGCCGGGATGTTCATCGGTGGACACCTGGCGATGAGTTATACCACATCGTATAATAGCACGCAGCGCTATTGTTTTAGGGCTAGGGTCCATTATTACTGTTTTTTGTTTATCATTTTTTCAGCCAGAACTGTGAGACCCCTTAAAGAGCTGCGCACCACCCCCTCTTGATAGCCTCCATTTCACTCCGGTTAGCCTAATAAGCACTTCGGGTGAAAAAATGATAAACAAACAACAGTAATAATGGACCCTAGCCCTAAAACAATAGCGCTGCGTGCTATTATACGATGTGGTATAACTCATCGTCAGGTGTCCACCGATGAATATCCCGGCTCATCGCCCGTGATATAGTCGCACCCAATTGATATGTATTTGCCACCTGGACATCCCATAATAGCTACTTGAAACAATAGAATTCAAAATGGCCGCCGTATCGGTGAAAAGGTCTACAGGGCAACCACAATACGTCATCAAATCCGAAATGGGGAATATTTAATATTTATTTTTTTGTACTGATCTTTTATATCAATCTCAGACACATTTTTTAAAATCAATGATTTATCATTTTCTTTGAATTCCCATAATTTCCCTAATTACATTGAAAATTAATGAATTAACCGCGCATGAGGAAAAACACCGATGACATTTTCTTATGCGCGAAGCTTGAAGGTGCCAACTCTTAATAGGCTTGGTAACTTTCATTTATTTATTTATTTATTTCAATTCATAACAAACAAGTAATAAAAATAAAAATTAAACAATAGTGAATTAAAAAATAACAAACAAGAAACGTTGGAACGTTAAAATCGCGGGCTATTTTTTGGTTAACAAAGTTTAACTTCGGTAAAAACCTCGCCAAAGTGACACACGATCGAAGAACAAACATTACACCTTTTAGCAAGCTCTCTCGGTTCACGCGTTTCCCAAATGAACATCGAAACTCAGTTACCTTCGCGCTTGCTGTTTGAACAAAATCTCACGCCGGTTTCGATTACCCTATGAATGGGAAAGGGACATAACAGCATCCTTTGTTGTTGTTGAATATAATTTGTATGTTGAATTGAAAATAATTAATTCTAATTACAAATAGCGCTTCATAGTTATCACAACACAACGCTTGGAATTCCGATGCTAAATTGGCCGTAGAATATCAGAACAAATCAATATTTCAAAACAACAACTACTAACTAGATAAGTTTATAAAACCATTTTAGGACTCGTAACTAAGATTCTAAGATTCGTTCTGGGAAGATTCTTTTATTACACGTACATTTGAGCTAAACCATGCCTGATGTAGTGTTCAACATTCGACAAACCTAGGTTAACTTCGTTTGTTTTTGTTGGCATTCACTGGGGTTTAATCATTAAATGTTTCCTTCGTTCAAGTTAAAACAAAACAAGGTAAACACACGGTGTAAGAGTATTAGTGCACCATCAGTCCGTAATCTGTGATGACGTCATGGCGACGATTCATTAATCATTAACGTTTAATTAGTTGGCGAGGAGAGATATTATAAACCGACAGTAATCATTTCTGTTCCTTGAAATCTTTTTCAAATTATTAAAAATAAATCCTCTCTTTCAGTTATACTTTGTGCTGTATGCAGTTTGCCGTTTCTTGAATTTATCAATTGACTGTTAATTAGCTGATATACCATGCCCTGGTTCACCGCGATTAAAAAAAACCGAAAGTAAATTATGAACCGCGCGCTATGCGCCCGCGATCAATAAATTAAGTCATTAATTGGAGGTACACAAAAGAGCCCTCGATCCCATAACTATAATGAAAAGAAGAAGGAACGGACGAGAAAACAAACAAACAAAAGCCACCGAAGCTTTCTTTTACTCCGGGGTCGAAGGATGATGGATGGCCTTAAATTGTGGCAAAAAGCGTGGCGGTTCTTATGGCTAATCATGGCAGGGTTATGTTACAGGGAATGTATTACTGAAAATTTATATTTACCGTCGATTATTGTACAGCACGGCCCGCTGTATCCACTTTGACAATAACATTCTCCATTTCTCCCGGGAATCGGGGTTCCGCCATTAGAACATCCCGTATTACAAGAGATGATTTCCACTAGTGCGGGACAGGTATTACCGCATGTGGGATGTCTGGTGATAGAGCGTGAACGTGACTGTAACCCTCCATTACCACAAGGCTGGGTACAAGGACGCCACGAGGACCAAGAACTCACGCCACATTTAGTGCACGGTGGCCATTGTGTTTTCGCTTGGCCGACCAACAGTGCAAGAGCAACGACCAGAAAAGACAAGAAGAACCTTGATGTCATTGTGTCACGCTTTTGTCAAACTAGAAGGAAAACATAAAACAACCTCATTTGACCTCTACGATCTGCCCACTATACCGCTTCGGTTGCACGTTTTGTGTGCAAGGGCCAAGTGTATGGAGATATTTTCTGAGAACTGCTTTGCAGAACGGCATCTTGTTCAAACCTAACCATGTAATGAAGGTAAAGTCTCCATAAGAGCTATCAGACAAGATTTTATCCCGGTTTCCTTAGCACAAAGCGACTAGGAATATTTTTCTTTCACTAGGAGTATTTCTACTCCCCCCTGGATTGGATGCTAGACCATCGCAGGGTTACACCCCAGCACTACCTTTGCTGACACCCATTTATACACCTGGGTATAGTTGCCAAAAAGTTGCTGAGCAACTTGTGTAAAAGCCCAGCTACAGACTTCCGAGATATTTGGAAACAGGGGTGCTCCTCTCCGGCACCGGACCAAAACCCGCCCCGGTCTCAAATCTAACAAGCTCAAATTTGTTGCTTATCTCAGACTAAAGAATTAAAAAGTGCAGGTGTTTGTCTCCGATTTCTATCAGGACGGAGTGCAAGCTTATAATCCGTTTGTCCTACAGTTCGCCGCTACTCCCCGATCATGCAGTGGCGAATGCAGGCGGGAGGGGGGGGGGGGGGTCGGGGGTCCGCCCCCTCCTTTCACTGACCAAATTTTTTTACTTCCTATTTGTCTGACGCTAAAATTCTCGCATCGAATGCCTAAAATTGATTGGGTTGAAAATTTAATCTAACAACACAAAAGAGCACCCAAGCCTTAGTCAGATTGTGAAATTTGAGCATGATTGGAATAAAGGGGAGTCAATTGTGGGTCTTCAAAAATCCCTGAAACAAGAGAGTTTAATATGAAATGAAGGGACACCGGTCCCTACAATCCATACAAAGCTCTCTTAAATATAAGATTTTCCTAAGTGTACTATGTCTTTGTGTTTAAGCCAATATTACAACACTCAAATTTGACAAACCTACTAATATTTAAATGCTCGGCTTTCCGGCGAACAGGCTTATTTTTTCGATTCAATTGGATTTAAATGTGCGTTCACAGTCCCCTGCTCGCTTAGAAAATGGCTAATTTATTTCTTGGCTAGGTTGAACTCACCAGACATTGAAAGCATGGTGTATTTGTTTGATTCTGTTACTGAAAAACAGAAGTTTAAAACTGGCCTCGAACTACGTAACTGCAGCTTGGTACAAAAAGAGATGTTTATCGCTTTTTTGGGGGCGGTACGAAGCTCTTTACAAGGCCCCACAGTATTGGCTGAAAAAATGATAAACAAACAGCAGTAACAATGGACCCTAGCCCTAAACATGCTAAAGCAATAGAGCTGCGTGCTATTAAGATCCAATGAAATTAGAGGTTCTAGAGAGCTGCGAACTATCTCCTTTTTTGTGCAAGAATATAACTAGAAACTAGTTGTCGTATGTTAAGAATCCGTGAATTTGATCAGCTCTGTTCTATTGTTGTGTCCAAACATGGGCACCGAGAAAAAAAAATTATAATTGATGCAAGGTTAGTCAAATTGGCGCAAGAAGAAAAATTCTCCGTTCGCAATTATATGATCAATTTATTTAATGCATCGATTTGCTAAAATAGTCAGTTAGACGTCTCGAAGACCACAACCTTGTAAAGCTACAAGCAAAGATAATTAATTTAAATTAGTGCCTTCGATATTTACGTTAGCAGATGAAATGAGGTTTTTCAGTCATTTCTATTTAACGTAAATTGTACTTACATCATGATTTTTTTTGTGAACTGACATATATCTTTTCACGTTAGCAGGTGAAATGAGGGTTTTCAGTCATTTCTATTTAACGTAAAATGTACCTACATGATTAAATTTTTTTGTGAACTGATATATATCTTTTTGCGAAAACAACATCAATTACCGGAACCCTTAACCCCATTCAATTTTGCGTGCATTTATGCATGTACCATAAGAATATAAACTACCCTAATTCCTTATTTTCGCAAGTCTCATTCATTTGACTAACATTGGATAATGGTAAAACAAAATGTAAAAACAAATGTCAAGTGTTCACGGCTCGAGTGTCCTCACTGTAAAACACGGCTTTGTCTTAACGTGCGCTGATGGAAAGTTGGAGATTATCATTAAATCGCATTCATTTGGTTATTCGACTTTAATCACAGTGAAAGGTTCTTCACAACAAAAGATCTGGACTGGTACATAATTTTAATACATGAAATGGCCGATGACCTCGAAGATTAATCTCTAGCACAAATTTAGTCATTCAACCTAGAAAAAGCTTAAAGGCGGTGGCTATAAATTAATAAACTGTCGTTTCCGTTAAGCTTTCACCTTTCTTTAAATATTGATGTCTTATTGTGAGCTGACAGCTAAAGTCACGACAACTTTAAATTAAGACATCATTGTGAAGTTATTCAGCCGTATTTTTTGTCGTACGTGTAGACATTTAGTTCTTCGTGTAGACATTTTTGTATATATTACTACCACGTGTTTCAATGACAGCCAGTAGCCGGTTTCTATGATTTCGAACAATTATCCTGCAAAATCGCGCGGAATATCGCCTGATACTTAGCCGACGAGCCGAAGCCGCGCGCTCGTGGAATAATTGTTAATTAGACAATAAATTGTCACTGACGAAGAGCATTTTACAGCTAGAAAAGTTGCTGTTATGCGGCGCTTTGCGAGACTTCGACACTGTCACGATGATATTTGCCTAAAACTGTTATAAACTGAATCTACGAACTGGTCCCTACAGTTATGTAACAAAAAGTTAATTAGCGCCAACTAAATGATTAAAAGCAATTTCTTGAATAAAGTCCACACTGCAGCAACATTTTTGCAAAATTTTTAACGATTTTCTAGCCAAACGTGAACCTTTTGAAAAACTGACATCCTGACGCTTTTTCAAAAATCCATATCACAAACCGTTTCCATCCTCGCCATCGTCAGCCATCGTCACTTCCTAATAGGTTCTAATCATTTGCCGAGCACTGCAGTACAAAATATAAAAAACATTATTGTTCTGCAGCTTTCAAAGATCCATATACGTTTTTGAGATTTCCAAAATCATGCTAAAAATGGTGACAGCGTCCCGTATACCGCAGAATATCTGTCAGGCTGCAGTTGACGGATATTGAGAGCATAATGACCATATTTGGACAGTGTTACAATTTGTTGAATAATAATTATCTGAATTCAGTTCTGAATAATTCGCAAATTTGTACAAGTTATTTATGTTGTGTGTGTACCATCTCAGTCTGCGATTTCTATTCAGCTGAAGAAAAACATTGACCTACATACGAAGTTTGCTCTCATGGAATCGGGTGGAAAATTTCCGCTTATAACGAATAATCATTGAACTTGATCACATCTGAAAGACACTTTAACCAGCCAATAAAGTACATATACACAGTAAACGCCCCAGATAAAACATGTCATAAAATGTTCAAATTTTTGTATGGCGAAAGACTTAAAATAAAGGATTTTTGACATTTTTCTGATGCACATATAAAATTACGTTCAAATTGAAGGAAACATTGAAAAATATTAAATTTCTAAATCACCAAAAAAGGGAAAATAGAAAGAAATTAAAGGAGGGTGGTTTACGACCGACGAAAGTAATTAAGACTTGGCGGTTTAAAAACTTCAAAACGTTTTGAAAAATTTCAGCGAAATTGTGTCAATTGTGCCGTCCATATAGCTTACTGGTTTATATTTTGTATACAATAAAATGTAGACCTATAATGTAGAAATTAACTATACACAAGCCACATACATGTTAGATATAATGAACATTTTTGTAACGAATACTAAAAAAATGGTAAATTCTCAGCTCGGGGAATGCATGATAACGATGAAATGTCCATTTTGTCGCCGGCAAGCACGTGGAACAAAGAATTCTGTCGGGGACTCAGTTCGTGACAAAATGGACAATACCTCTTTATCATGAACATTTAGATGTAAAACGAAGTTGATGCTTACTCACCGTAGTTTCGCTATATCATCTATGTTAGCTTTGTCGTTTGATGCATGCAGTGTAAGGCTTCAGTAAAACAATTCTCGTGCAAAGTTGCACTAAATAGTTGCATGCAAGGGTCTCGTCGCAAAGATGGTGAAACCAATTAAGTGAAGAAATTTAAAAAAGCATTTCATACATTCATATTTACCTGTCACGTATCAGCAAATCGCTAATTACGCCTTCCGTATATAATTACCGCAAAAATAGTACGTCAATCAGAAAAGCCATGAAATATAGGACGTATTAGTAGCCTTGCATAGTATGGCGGGTGTTTTATCTACCTTTCCCCAGACGAATGAATGGGAAAATGGTATTTTTAGTGCATTCCAGTGACAAAAAAGTAATTTTGACAAGAAACTCGTGAGTAAGAGCCTCAGGGTTTCAAATAATTAATTAAAAAATGGCAGACTGATCCCCACGGCAAGGAGAAGCGATTGAAACAGAAATAAAATAACATGAAAATAAGTAGACTATATTTTATTTTTATTTTTTTTTACTATTATTTTCATGTTATTTTATTTCTGTTTCAATCTCTTCTCAGTCTATCGTTTTTTTGTGTGTCTTAAAATTTTAACTGATCAAGGTCTACACAAGATCCGGCACTATTCATTGGTTTGTAGTTGTGGTTTTGCTTATATTAGAAGATTTGTTTTCCAAATAATTGCAGGTGTTTAATCGACCTTAAGTACATTTTAACAGCAATATGGACACAAACGATGTAAGAAGGAGAATAATTGAGAGGCGCAATTCAATATCTCTCTAATGGCTTCAATTTCTAAGGAAATCGAACGCGCTCGTGAAAGAAAGAAATTAGGATATTACTGAAACTGTGTATTAGCCCGGCCCCGCGTGGATTACTTTTCGGTTGGATAGCATCTCTCACAAGGTTTTACATAAATGGCTGACTGCACTTCGACAAAACAAAAGAACAAATAACAGGAACGATGGCCCTAGCCCCCCTTCCCCAACCCCCCCCCCCCTCCCCCCACACACACACAATAGCAACTGCTACCCTAGAGGACCAGTAGAACAATGAATAAACAACAGGAACAATGTCTCTAGCCACCAACGCAATAGAGTTTTTTCACGTGACTAGCATCATGTTATTTTACTGAAACGTTTAGAGTTCAATTCAAATTGCTCCTTTTTGTTTACAAGTCACTCCACAACCAAAGTCCATCCTACATTAAAGATCTTTTATCCCTGAAGCCATCTGTTAATTATTCTCTTCGCTCGTCGGCACAATATCTTCTGTTCGTTCCAAAAACCAACTGCTCTACACTTGGGGATCGGGCCTTTTCTCATGCTGCACCTGTTTTATGGAACTCGCTGCCATTAACTATACGAACAAGTAGCAGCCTCGCCATTTTCAAAAAGGAACTTAAAACATTTCTTTTTAAGAAAGCTTTTGATTTGTTGGAATAGTCCTAATGTTTAATTTTAATTTAGTTTGGAATTTTCGAATCTCATTTTGATTTTATCATAGCATACATATCATTGCATTATTATAGCTTTTAGGGATTTTTAAATTTTTTACTCATTATTTATTCATTAATTTTAACTTAATGTTAAGCGCTTTTGAATATTCTTTTATAGTTTTAGCGCTATACAAATTCGATTCATTATTCATTAACAAAAGGAAGAATGTGCATGAAAATTGAGTTTAATTCCCAAAAGGCTCGTTCACTCCTCAAACATGGCTATCATTT
Organism: Blastomussa wellsi; assembly: GCA_947652115.1. Classification (NCBI taxonomy): domain Eukaryota; kingdom Metazoa; phylum Cnidaria; class Anthozoa; order Scleractinia; family Plerogyridae; genus Blastomussa; species Blastomussa wellsi. The sequence continues at coordinate 11,183,907 of OX393563.1, forward strand.
CTTTGTTGTACTCCTCCAACATGGCCGCCGTGACGTCATGCGAACACAGTCAATAGCAATTGCTACACTACAGGACCAGTAGAGAATCACATGCTTACAAGAGATGCGAAAATTTCGATATTCGCGCATAGAAAACGAGGGCGAGTCGGTCCAATTGTTTTAGTAGAAACTCTATAGGATATGCATTCCAAAAGCTGCCATTTTATGTATTTTAAAGCGAAAAACCAAGAAAAATCTTGCCTTCAAAGAGCAACACGCGAGCGATCGTTTTCTATCGGCGAATAGAAAACAGTCGGAGAACCAATCAGATTCAAGGATTTCCAATATAACACAGCTGAGTTTCTACTAATATAAAATAGAAAGAAGAAACACATATTGAAATGTTGGAAGGATTTTACCCGATAAAAACAAATAAAAAAAAACAAAAATGCCGTTTGCAGTTGGTACTACCGGTAAATATGAGTCGATAACCATTTTTCTTTTGCAATATTTTTGCCCAACATTTTTTAAACAAGAACGTTTCCTAAGAGGGAGCGGTTTTTCGTGGAATCAGTAGTAATTATTCAACTATCACATTAATGTGTTATTCTAGCCAAATATGCAAAAGCAGACTCTTTATACAGCTGCACTTTAATGCACTCTACCAGTCGTGATGTGCTACAAAACACGTGTTTGTCTTTTGCCCAGAATTTGTCTCCCAGCATATAATCGGGTTGCCCTATAGTTTGCCGCTACTCATTTTTGCTTCTGGGTGCAGCGGAGCGGTGAGAGCACGGTGTCTTCCAAAGCAAACAGCCCAAGAAACACACGAAATGCTCCGCCACCTGGTTAGCTCAGTTGGTAGAGCGCCGTAGTGTTGAGCGGAAGGTCTCGGGTTCGAGCCCCAGATCGGACCAACACTCAGGACCTCAAAATAACTGAGGAGAATGTGTTGCCTTTGCAATGACATCTGCAAATGGTTAGACACTCTAGTCTTCTCGGATAAGGACGAAAAACCGTATACGTGGGTCGCGTCTCCTGCATCTTCAGTGTTACGGCAAGCAGGGGACGTTAAAGAACCCACGCACTTCTCGCAAAGAGTATAAGGAACGAGGTTCCCGGTGTTGTGGTCCGGCCATGACAGGTTGCTGCTTAACATAGGGATACCCTCACTGCACCCTTCCCCTTGGACGGACTTGTCCAAGAAAAAATGAATATGTAAGTATAACCCGGATCAAAGAACTGTTAAATTTTACTGCATGGTTAGTATTTGGATGGCCGACAGACAGAAATACCCCGATTGTAGGATTTCCTTCTCGTTTTCTTTACTTCGTTTTCTATGATTATATCAGCGGCAATTCAGACCCTTTCTTTTTCATTCTGATGGATTCTTTTTGACTTCGGCTAACGCCGTTTCGTTTTGTTGATCAAACGGCTCAGCTCGAGAGCGGCGTTGGAGTGTTCCGGCCATACAACAGTTAAATACATGATCTTTGACGAGATCCCAGTGAAATCTCCAAATACTGTAACGATTCTAATGAGCGCCCTCCCTATAGTAAGTGATTTCATCTTGAGTCGCCATTATAGTGATTGACCGCGTATGCAAAAAGTTAGTTTTTACCGTGGCTTGAAAATTTTAATTTACGAACGTAGTCGAGCGGAAAGAAACACTTTGGAATAAATGGTTTTAAGCAAAAGGGTGGCAGTTATAATAGTGTAATGAAAAGAAAGGATATATGCCAATGAAAACTGAAGAGAAAATAATAATCTGTGACTAGAGGTTACCTTTACGCTTGGGTATGCCCAAGCTACGCTTTACGATTGCGGTGTTGGTTCATTACTAGATAGATAGATAGATAGATAGATAGATAATCTTTATTTACCCACGGACAATTCATCAGCTATAAATAATAAAAGCATTTAAAATATATCAGTATCAACATGCATTAAATGGGTAAAATACTATTGTAAGAAACTAAGCTTAAAACCTAACCTAACTAAAGCTGCTTTCCACGAATGCCGTGCCTCAACGTACTTTTTTAATTAAACGCTTAAATAACCCAAGGGACTCTGCTTGTCTTGTGTCCCGAGGAAGACTGTTCCAAAGGGTGGCGCCACTATAGCTAAAGCTATTCTTATAATAGTTTGTGCGCGGCAATGGAACATTAAGCTTATTCTCAGAGTCTCTTAGGTTATACGCAGTTTCTCGCCTTTTAAATTTGGAACATAAATAGTCTGGAGCTAAACCGTGCAGAGACTTATAGACCATTGTGGCTCTTTGTATTTGCTGCTGGGAAGCTAGGTTTTTCCATCCCAGGAGCTCAAACAAGTGACCAGCATCAGTGTCATAATTTGAATAAGTCAAAACACGGGCTGCCCTGTTTTGTAGTTTTTGTATCTTATTCTGCAAAGTTATCCCACAGTTTCCCCAAACAATATTACAATAGTCAAACTCACGTAATATCGCTATCATTTGCATGTGTCAGCTACTGTCATCGATGTTCATGCCCGTAATCAGTTATGGCTTCAGTACACAATTAGCTACAATTCTCATACCAAGATGCACCAAATAATTCACACCTCGTTGCAAAGACAGTGCAAAATAAAATGCGCAAAGTGCATGTGCAAAGTGCAAAGAAGATTTCTTGTAGTGAACTTTAAGGGCACTTTATACATTGATATTTACTTTTCATATGTCAACAAATCGCTCAAAATACATAGATAATGGCCTCATTCTCGATAATTTATTTGCTAAGTAGGCTAGACTATTGATAAAGCATTAATTAATATATGCTGTCCACATTTCGCCAGACGCTTCACTGAGGAAAATGTTATTTTCCAAGTCCAGATAAATAGGACGGTTTTCGACGCCGTCTTGGCGGGTGGGCAAAGCGGTGAGACATTACAGTGTCTTATTACGCCCACTTTTGCTCGTTTCAGATTGGTCGATAACCCAGATTTAAGTTAAAGGGGGTGACGTTTTAACTTCCGTCATACTAAAAATTAAAAAGCTACAGTAAGGCTATTTCAGATAAAAAAGTGAAAAAAGGTAAATTAATTAAGAATAAAAATCGGTCTACATATTGAAGGACCTTTGTCAGCCACGTCTTTGTTTTATACATACGAGAGTTTCGGAATTATATTTTACGTGGCGCGTGTCGGAACGAAAGATCATTATGAAACTGCTAAAGACCGGTAAATAAACTGACCGACTTCCAATAACACAACTTACAGCAGTGCAATAAGATTTCGCAGTGCAGTGCGACAAGATTTACGAGAATAATTTAATATTCACAAATTTAAAGATTTACAAAGATTCTCTTTTTAAAAATCGATTAAAAAGGTTCAGACTATCCATGTCTGTGATATCCTTTGGCAAAAAATGTCCAATCATTGGTGACCAATTTGTGGTCATTTTCTTGACATCATTTTACTAGTTAACATAGTAACAGTGTAGCTTGTCTGTTTTTCTGTTCCGTGTGTCTCAAAATAGTTTTTTTTCCCATCGCATTTGAAAAAGTGTTTCTTTAAGGTAAATCATAGCATTTCCCTGAGGCTTTGTTTACACGGAACCGGACCGAAACCGTTCCGAATCGATCCGGACTGTTTACATGGACCCGTTTGGAACCGATCTGGGTGTTTACACGGGAACGTTCTGGAACCGGTCTGCAGTCATATAAATTTTTACATCGGGTGAGTGTGAAATTGCTACAAATCTTAGAAGTTCCACGAGAAGAGTTAACAACCAGATGGTCACCATGGCGACTCGAATGTTTTCTGTTGTGACAATACGTGAGCCTCTCTAATGTAACTATAACTAGGTGAATTATAGATGAAAAGCACACGAAACGATAAGCTGTTGATGTGAGCTCAAAGAGAAGACAGAGAATTTGATCTTCTGTTTTACGTAAATAGACAATAAACGCCCGGCATCGACGCCCACCAAACAAGCCAACAAGATAATGGTGTTATTCTGTAGTCTCGGTATTCGACTGACTGCAGCTGTAAGTTTCACGGTATTAACCCATCAAAGAATAAGGCCCGGAAATGCACTTGGTAATGAACTTCTCAGACATTGCATTGTGTTAAGGATTATAGAGCCAAAGCGGCGAAACCGCGACGACAAAAAATGCATTAAGTTAAGAGATTTAAACAATAAATGTTATACCCAAGAGATCTCAGTCTTGACGTGCGTGCAGTATACAAACACCTCACCAAAGTTACAAACAAATTAAATTTGCTGACAAGCGCTTTATCGTTTTGAGTGCGCTATAGTCAGCACGAAAAAAAAACTCCATTCTGTCAAAGACCGTGTGTAGTTGTATTTTGAAAGACTCAGCCGTGGATAAGAGACTCTTACTAAATAGGTATAGACTTAATTACTGAAGCTTGGAATAAGCGAAAAACCAGTATCCACAGACGACAACTTGAGCCTCGCTTATTTGAAGGTTGCACATGGCTGTACTAGCAACTGAAAGTTAGTAAAACCGACTTGGTCGCTAAATCAAGTGGAATCAGCTAGCAGTTGCCCATTAGCATGCCCGAGAAGACAAAACTACCTCCGCTTCTCTCTATGACAGTCAACAAGACAGACCCCTCGAGGTCTGAGTACGGTCACAGCTTTACACCGAAAGTGAAACTTGTTCAATCCCACATTAAACTTGCCTCTAGTTTCATGTATCGTCGCCCGCCTGACTATGTTCGTGGCCAGCCTCGGGTGAGCTTTCAGCCAGGGTTTGTGCCGGCCGCGAGAAACGGAGGGCTTGGAGACTACGTGTTCTTACATAGCAACGCATTTTATAGCAGTAACAGAGAGGGACGATCTTATTTCACAGTAAGGCCGGATTGGGTGTCCGAGAGATCTGTGCGGAAGAACAACCCTTTCTCGTAAAGTGCTAACTGAGCCCTAACTGGGACTCGTAATTTTCTTGGACTTTTACATTTGACCGTTTTGGTTGTTTATCAGGTTCATCCCACGATGACAATTTGTTAATACACGTACTATGTACAACGAAGCTAGATACGAAATAATAGATTTTTACAGATTTGTAACGTTTCATTATGAGAGTGGAAGGCAGTCGCCTTCGTGTACTTCAGTGTGTTGTCATCGCTGACGGTCAGAAAGATTTGCACTACACAACACGATGTGTAATTGTGATCAACTTTGCACTTTTTATGTTCAACTGTGTTAACACATATGTATATCTTAAACTTCGGAATGAACGGTTTTGTATTGAGATTAAACTGTATAAATAGAAACTGTTTTATTTGCTTTGTTTTACTGAGGGTAATAGTAGCAATACACACAGATCCATGTTAAGTTTTAAGGAACCGTTTCAGACACTTAGTAAACTTTGAAAGACGTAGTACATTTAACCCATGTTTATTGTACAAAATACGAAACAAAGAAGTCACTTAAGCAAAGCATTCAGCCAGATTTCTTTTTTGAGAAGAAGATAAATTCGTCCGCTCTTTTCCAATCCTTTACAATATCAGGCCTGCCAGATATGTCCAAATGGGATCCTAAGCTAGTGCTACGCTGTGAATGAAGATGACACACACCTGACACGATATGTAATTTAATTATTTGTTTTACTGCGCTGACGACAAGACTACAAACAAGAACGTGCTAAAAAGCGATGTCCTATATGTCACAAGATAGCTTCGATATAATAATGAATCTTTGCAGAGACCAGCGAGAGAACTGAATAAAAATCACACGCTCGTGGTAAGCAGAAGACCACGAAGCCTTGTTCATGTTGTTCGAAAACATTTAGCATACAATTAACTCCAAAAACACAATTTTGCGTTTGACTTAATCCTAAAAAGAAAAAGGTAATTGCATAACAATAAAGGCTAGAAAGAAAGATGTTAGCTCAGGAGATGAAATATGTAAACGATCCTCGTTGCTATTGACGACAAGTAACGCAACAGTGTCTCGGCCTCGTGAATCTTCTATAAGCTGGCCGGATTTTTGAAGCATTGGAAGTAAAACCTCAAAAAGAGTTATACATCAAGAAACCAAGAGTTTTGTTGGGCTGATCTGAAGCTGTTAAGGAGCTGATTGAGAATTTGTCGACCAGCGCGAACTTCTGCTTATTATTCACCCAAGCTGAGCCGGTCGCGTTCAACAAAAACACTCAGCCTTAGCTTTGGTTTTGTAGTTATAGAAAGACGAGAAAATGCTCGCAAAGTACGGAAGCGAACCGGGATTGTTACAGGAAACCATCAGCAAGATTGCATATAAGAGTGAATATACGACAAGTTTTAGGGGGCAGCGTGTTCCAATACAGAACATCCGAATTCCAACAGGATTAAAGAAACGTGTTAGGATGACTGCATGGGACGAGGCACAACAGCCAGCAACTTCCCGAGCTATTCAGTTGCCTTTTCACCAAAGAAGAAATTATCCCGCAAGTATAAATCTACAGGGACTACAGCCATCACCAACTGCGAGGACTAGAAGCACTCAGCAAAGGCCAAGCAGTCACATGTCCGAATTGAGCCGAACAAGTGGTCGTAAATCTACGAACTCGCTGTCGGCACTCGCGAGGCGCGAACGACCGAGTACCAAAGATTTGCTCAGACGACCCCAGAGTCTGGTAGCACGAAGACCACAAAGTGAGCTTTCTCGTTTCCCAAAGGAGTTTCGGTACATTGACAAACAGTGCTTCTTCCATCCGGCTAACGAGCCAACTAGAAGCTACTTCGTAATAAGTCCTGACTGGGTGTCGGAACGCAAGAATTACTTCATTCGGAAAAATACCTTGTTTGGCTAAGATGGGCACAACACGCAGAACACCGGAGGCAAAGCTCACACATGATTTGAAGACGAGCATAACAATGTTGTCATAGGAACATGCTCCGGCATCGTGTTTGAATATCCACGAACGGATAAAACTGTTTGTAAACCGTTTCCGTTTAATTTGTAAATACTGAATTCCAATTTTACTTCTCTTCATTCTCACATTAATTTATTCGCATCAAAATAAAACCGGTTATTGTTTAATTTTTAGGACGCATACTTTTTTTTGTTCACTTTATTAAGCTGGCGGTCGATTGTGTTTGAGTGCTTGCTTCCCGACGTTTTAATCACTGGGGAGGGACTCCTCTATTAAAATGACATGACGATCGTCGTCACCTTTAAAGAGATATAATTTGAAAACTGGAACTCTTAGTGTGCCAGAACTAAAATGACCGCCTTTTTGGTCAAGGTCATCGATCTAAAAAAATGCGGACGAGAGCCGTAACTGCCATTAGTTTCTTATGCAAAAACGTTTATGAATTATTTGTTTTAATAGTGCCAATTAAAATTGGTACCTCTTTTAGGGTGGAAATGAATTTGAAGCCATACCCACAAAACGAGATTCTGATACCCGAGTTAGGGTTGTTTTCGAAAATTTCCCGTCAGTTTTGGTCCTATGGATATACCGAATGTGACTCCATTTCCAGAATGGGTATCCTGTGTTAATATCCCAAATATGGCGCTTTCTTCTGACAATGAAGAATCAACTTAACGTCAAAGAGATCCAGTCCAGGCTGCAGTTGAAAAACGTAGAAAGCAATTGCAACTTTTAAAATTTTTTAAGCAACTTTTGCGATTTTAAGCAACTTTCGAGCAACTTTCGAGAATATTTTTGAACAACTTTTTACCATTTTTTAAGCCATTTCTTAAGCCTGCCTCGGCCTAGTAAGGGGCGACGGCCTTTAATATGAATTACCCGGCAGTGGGACGTTTCCTTTGTCTACTCCGCGCATTGCACCTTTCGTTTCTCCTTTTTACCAAATTCTTACTATTTATAGTATTCAAAAGTTACGAAAACCTATGCATCATGAGTCTATTTCTGATATGACGTCAGAAAGTGATTTGCATGCATGTTTACAAAGACTTGATGCGATGCAAATCAGCTTGTGACGTCATATCAGGAATAGACCCATGCCCCTCATGACTCGGTTGTGGAACAAATGATGCACCGCTTTTCGTAACTTTTGAATGTTATAAATAGTCAGAATTTGGTGAAACGGAGAAACGGAGAAACGAATTGTGCAATGCGTTTCGAACTGGTGCAAAGGTTTTATTAGCGAAAAAAATATTTTGGGGTTAGGTGCACTTTAATATTCCTTTCAGCGAGAACCGGCAGCAGTTTTAACCTAAATGCTATAGTGACAAAGCCGACAAAACGCGGAAGGTTTCAAGGTGATAATCTCTTTTTTGCTTTCAGTGCCAAAGCTGAGTGAGCATAATTAAAAACACTTACATGGCGCGGACTACATTTGCTGGTGAGAGATCCTTATAAAGATCGGCCGGATTTGTACGCTGCGTTGTTAAATCAACTTTGTTCATCTAGCTTAGCTGATCAGTAAAGGTAATACTGGCACACAGTTTTTGGTGTTTTTTGGTCACCTAACTATTTTGGCAAAAATCGCTGCTTTTAATTTAAAATTTTTATCAAGTGTTTTGCTGCCGCAGGAACACGCGCACACATTCCAAACGCATGTTGCATCGTTCTTGTCCACGTCCCTCGCCCTCCATAATCGACTTGCCTTCAATACCACTTTGCTTTAAATTAAATGAATAATAACATTTTAAGAACATTTTTACGGTCAAATCTTAGAAAAATTACGAATGTTCTGCTTAGGCCGAAACTGATTAGACATTGTTATAAATAGAGGGCACAGAATTTGCATAAATTTTCAGTTAGAAGCATCTCGACAAACGCTAAAACCAATTACAGGGAAAACCGGTGAATAACACTGAGCTATTTTAAAGTGCTAGTATAACACCCCGCCATGAAAGCATCCACAAAGATCAATGCCCATCAATGGATTTCGCTGCAGGAGTCATTATTTAGACTCCCACACGGTATAAACTCTTTTCAAAACATAATTTAACTTAATTTCCCTATAAAAGATTTTATGCATAAACCGCGTGAATTAAGAGGCGAAATAAAAACTGCGATAAATTGAAATTGGGTGTTGATGAATCCATCTGATTTTTCAAGTATCGATAATAACAACTTTGAAAATCATTTGTATTTTAAACATTTTCGAGTGTATTACGAAAATTATTTCCCTCAGGATAAAAATAAGAATACCCATTAAAAGTAGCTATTTTGCTCTTCATACCCACAAAGCATGTTATGTTAAATTAGACACTTTCTATTAAAAATTTATAATTGTTAATGCGTTATCCATAGCAACTGGTTTCGTTGACAATACAGAAAGCTGCCTGGAAAGCTGCATCAGTGAGTTAGTATGATGGGCTGGTCCGTTTACAAGTACGTTATTTACGTACAGGCTTGAATTTGGTAGGGAAGTCTGCAAAACGGGTTATATTTGAAGCGTTTGGGTTAACTAGAGCATCGTTCAAACCGGAAACACCGTGTTTACATCGTGCGGTGAAGTATATATCGCGAATTTTGGCGCCGAAATCGACAACAACCACTTAGAAGTGCAAACAGATCGTAACTGAGATAGTTTATCTGTTCAATACGAAGCTAACAGATCCTCATTGAAGCCTCATCATTAGAACTATTAGCGTGTTAACATGGAGCTTGTGTACCCAGGGTATCAAAGCCATTTCCGCAGACTTCGCACCAAGCCATTTCACACCGAGTATA
>OX393563.1:11196005-11216005 GCA_947652115.1 Blastomussa wellsi
TTTTCATAAAACGTTTTCTTTGGTATTTCACTCGGTTTAGTGGCTAAATAGTTTAGCAATTATTTTTAGAATTGAAGTAGCAGTTTCTTATTATTTCATTAAACAATTTCTTTCAATATTGTTTTCAAGATCATACATGATTTACAGCCATTTCAACTGAAACAAATGCATTTCAGCTGGTTCAATATGTCTTTTTTAGATTTAATATTTGAACTTGCTAAATTATATTGCCACTTAAAATAGTAAACTCAAATGCAAATAATTGTTATAAATAATTTACATGGAATAAAAGCTCTGATTGGTTGATCAACATCAGGAAAAAAACAGTAATGTATTAACCCTTTAAAGGAGCTAAGTCACGGTTTGTGCCTTTTGAAAAATTTAGTCGCCATTTTGTAATCCGTCTCAATCTTCTCCATCTTTAACCATCCTTGTTCCTTTTTGGTTTAGTGACTTCTTTGTTGTTTTTCTTCCTTAGTAAAATATTATTTTTAGGTTTTCTACATTTTAAGGGAGATTTGGTTCGTCGCAAAAAATAACTCAAAATATCGAGACACAGCTCCTTCAATTCCAAGCAGTGGCAAATACTGAATAGAGATAAAAATAACGAACAATCATTGAATACGAGTTATTGAACTGATGTTCCACCATAATCTTAGAACCAACAACGAAGAAACTCGTTGGAAATATGCTTAAAATAATTAGTATTTTGGAACTTATTCTGTAAGGGTTAACCTAGTTGTCAACATGGTAAATAAATTAATGTGACCAGCACCTCACCATGACTTTGATTTAGTTAATTGGCACAAATTCTAACACTGAACACAGCTACTAATAGCAATCTTGGTTTGACTTTGTCAACAGCTATTTATTATGATTTGACATATATACGCATGCATATTAATATCAAATGGAAATGCAGCAATTAGTATTCTTTCAAAACAAACATAATGTATGGCTTGCATGTACATGGGTCTTTAAAAAAACATACAGATACATGTATGTTGCAGTTTAAAATGAATTTCAGTTCTAAACGATTTCAGATTAGTTTCTTTGTCTTACCATCATCTCAATAATCCTTAAAAAAATACAAAGCAATCTACTGTAGTTTGAAATCAGTCCAACCTGAAAACGTAAAGCTTCAGGTTAAAGAGCAGAAATTAAACTGTACAGTACATTTGACATAAAGGTATACAAATACCAGTGTATACAATATAAATCATTGCTGTGTAGTGTACAAAGTGCACTGACATGTTTTCAACAGGTTTTGATGCCCAGCTATTTTTAGTAATCATAGATACAGTGAGCATTCTTAATCTTAAATCTTCAACTTGAAGCACACCCAAGTTTGCGATTTAGTTATTTTTATTATTTTTTTTATTATTGTATTTTTTGGTTTAATTTTATTTGTTTGGTTTCGTTGTTTTTTTGTTTAACTATTTTTAGGGGGGGTTTGTCATGCCATTTAAGGTAATAGTCTTTGGCTACTATAAGAAAAAGAAGAATTCAAAAGATGGCTGGTTATGACCATATTACAGTGCAACTAATTCCACCGTGGCCACCCTCAACATTTTTAAGCCAATCACAAGACATTCAGAACAAAAAAAATCAGAGTTTTTCATCAGCAGACCAATCACAATGGGAGTAGAAAATTTACCACTGTTCTGAACTCTTCTTGGGATTGGTTGAAAAATGTTGGGTGGCCCCAGTTGAGCTAGTTCAACTGTAATTTATATAATTTTACAGAAGATGCCAGGAACCCAACTTGTGGGTATGGGATGCTGAAAGAATGCAAAAGCTTTACATCTTTCTGATGGGTTCTGTTCTTCACTGTATAGTATCGAAATAATTCGACTATAAATAAGTTTTTTATATAATGACCAAATCACCAAAACTAGCATGGCCTAGCCATTATCAGATGAAGAATTAAAGTGAAAGATGAATGGTGTACCTATTCGTTTTTGGTTAATTATAGTTAAAACAAATTAAAATACCTATTAGGTAAATTGAGATACTAAAAAATAACACAGTAGGCAAACAATCCTACTGTAAGTAATATTTTACAAGCTATTCCTTTTCTGTTGCATTTAACCCAGATGTGGTCATTTCTTTTTAACAGCCAGATGAACATTTACCCTCAGGTCCAGTATGGGATGCCTGTCGAGCCAGTAACTCATAAGACTCACCCATTCACACAGTGCTGCAGACTTCAAGCCTTCCTCACGGTCAGAGTTCAACTCTGCATATGTAGTGTATAGCCTAAACGATTCATTTTCCTTGTACTCTTCACGTTCTATGCTGTCTCTCGAAGGGAATACCAAGCCTTCAATAAAGTTCTTGGTTTGAATGTGTGCATTGTCCACAAAGAGAAACAGACATCCTGGTGTGGCTCGCTTGAGAATGTCCAACAGATACTGGAATGCCCCTGGAAGATTCTGAACCGCTGAGACAAATTTTACTAACAGGAACAACTTGGACTATGGTAGAAAGAAAACGAAAAATCGAATAACTTAATGTAAATGTATTGATTGCTTTCTTACAGAACACTTCATGCCAATTGATTTGAACAATCACTTTGCAGAACCGGGACACTGATCATGTCAATCAAAAAGGTGGTGGTACAGGTTAACAGCAAATCAGAGCTTGAAATTAATTTGAATTCCAGCTCGCCCTTTGGACAAACAATTGTCATATTTTGCTTGTCTGAGGGTTGTTGTTCTTTGGGCAGAAACTTCTTGAATTCTTACATATACAATGCTTGCTTCTCTCAAAATAATCCTGTCTTTTCTGTGCAACAACTCAAGTGGGAAATACTTCAGGGTGGTCAAGAGAAGCAGTCCAGCTAATCCAAGAGCAAGAGTTTGCATGTCAGGCTATGGCAAATATCCGTGGGAGATGTAGGGCACTAATCAACAGTGAGAGTGATTTACATGTTTACTGTGATTGACAGAATGCAGAACTCACCTTTTTGAAAGCATGGTTTGGTGTCAGCGGCAGATTTCCCCTACTGCTTCGACCTTGGTTGTTGCAAATGTCAAGGGCACCATAATGGAAAGGCACATTGCAGACATCTTGCAGCAGAATCTGAGCTGTGTGCGCCCACTGCTCACAGTTATCCAAAAGCAACCACTCAGTGTTAGATGGAAGCAGCTGATGGAGACCTAGAATCTCACTCCCGGGTCCTGCACCAAGACAGCAGACATGCAATCTGGAAAGAATAGCAACACCTAGTCAGTCATACAATCAGTTTGAGGGCTGTATTGAAAGCTACATACAGTGTAGCCCAAGGACATGAAATTGCTGCGGTTATTTTGGGCTATGTTGCCTGTCTGTTAACTTTGTATGACATGTGATTTGAGTGGAAATGTGTCAAAGCTGGTACAAAAATTTTAAGTTTTCAGAATGTTTGTAGAATTTCAGTGAGAATACGTGAAAACTGTCAAACCCACACCGGCAGCCACCGAAGTGAGAGAATATTATGCAGTAAGAAGCACATGGCAGCCTGCTGCACAAGTAGAAATCAACAACAAAAATACACTCTGACTTTTAATGGTTAATTTGAGTTTACGAATCTATTTCCTGTCGTCATCCACAAAATATTTACAGTTTAAGTTGTTTGATGTACTTAGTACTTAATGGTAACTGGACTCTAAAAAGAGAGGTCCAGGTTCGAGGTCTGACCACTGTCATTGTGATGTGTTTTCAGGCAAGACACCTACAGGTGTAATTTCGCAATTCCACTCTCCACCCAGTTGTACTGTACCTAAACAGACACTAGCAAACTGATTGCACAACAGGGAAGAGAGCTAGGGGGTATTATTATTATTATTATTATTATTACTGTAAGTACAACTAACCTCTCCTTATTGTGGCTTTTCTTCACAAATTCTGTTAGAGGCTCAAACCGACCTGATTTAACAGTTGCATGAACCAAGGTGGCATGAGCTGCTGCATAGGTGCCGAGATAAGCCCAGCGTGACTCAGCATCATTGAAATGAATCTGGTCTGTTGCCTGGCTAGAAAATAGCTGCGAAACTCGCAGTAGCTTGTCTCGCAGTGCAACTTGCCAAAACTGAGGATCAGATTGCAGCAGCTGAAGTTCCAGCTTAGTTTTCTCTTCCAGTTGGCTAAATGATGCCTTCAGAGCTTGGAGTACTTTTGTACAGAATAACTCTGCCAAGCAATAACAGAAAAGAAAACAAGATCAGCAGGAAGTTTAACACATCATGCTCACATCGTGGGTGGCTCCACCTGAAATGTTCTGCAATTGGTATAGGATTAAATGGAGCCCAAACCAATTATGGAATTACAAGCATTTTAGGCATCCTACTGATGAACGGTTATGGCAATTAGATATTTTTTACAGGAGCCAACATTGAGATTGTGGTCTGTCGCCTTTGAATTATCTTGTACAATTGGCTTGAAGAAAAATGTTGAAACCCTTTAGTTTGCAAGAAATTTCCAGGACTATGTATACATACTGAGCAGTTTTGTTACTAAAGTATTACAGCAGGGAAGAGAAGAAAAATTTCAACAGCAAGAAATACATTGTGCAAGTAACATTAGATTTGTATTAAGTTCAGCTTAACGCCAATTTGCAAATTGGACGGAAGTTTCCTCACCGGAAGTAGTAATTGCACGTCTGTGATCAGATAGACGTTAGTTCTATTTAGAAAGCGAAAAGGTGATCAACAAAACAAGCTGCATGTTCAAGCGCGGTAATCCAAAAGCTACCTGCAATGGAAACAGTCAATTCTGATCGGCAATACAAATAAACTTCAAATATTTCTATCACTAGACAAGTCCTTGTAAATGCATAAACATTAGATGTCATTTCCGATGGGACAAGAGAGGATATACCAGTTAATCGCATAAAATCGCAAGACCTACGCAACAAATATAATGCGTCAGCAAACCTGAAAAGTACCGAAAACACCTGCAATATGCCAGGCCTGAAACTTACCTTCCAAACCGGTGCTAAAACATTTCCCCTTCACACGATGTCCACTTTCACCTGGAACTTTCAATTGCATTGCGACTTCTCTAGTTATCTGATCATTTTCACTAGCCGAAGAAGACGATTTACTATCAGAAAATCCTTTTGTGACAACTGACGCATACGTAGCGCCCTGTTGCGCGACCGCCGCTCCTTTGCCACCTGTCCTTGGCTGGTTGTCATCACCCAACACCGGTTCTTGCTGAAGTTTTTCTTCGTAACGATCTCGAAGTTGTCTCTTATATTGCACGATATCGCGACGGAGTTGGCACTCGAAACAATCCTTTAAAGTATCGTGAGGCTTATGTTTGCTCCAGCTAATGAAGGAAGGTAAATATTTAAAATGACGACAAACCGAGCACTGGCGAATGATCACACTGGAATGATAGCCGGTCTGAAAAAGTCCAAGCGCTTCGAAAGTTGCAGCGCAGTCGATACAGTTCCGATTTTTCTTGTCACTGAACCACTCTGCGATTTTGAACATACACAGAGGGGCTTTTTTAGCGCAGCTGTAACACTCCTGAAGGCGATCGTACACACAATCACCGCAAACAAGGAATGCGTTTTCTCTCAGAGATTCGTCTTGTCCTGTCTCGTCAGTTTCTGGGTTGCTTGCTTTCTCCACAAATGATGGGTGTATTTTAGTTATGTTGAAAAAATCCTCGTGTCTCCTTCCTGTATGGTCGCAGTTGAAGCAACGAAGGACTTCCATCTTGAGATCTAAGAGAAGAAACCCGAAGAAAAAACCAAGAAAGAAGAACCGTGAAGTGAACTGGAGAAAATGATGAAAGTTCTTGCCGAAAGTGACACAAAGCCCAGAATGCTTTGCAAACGTATCACACAGTCCCAGTCCCTCAGACCTTTTCACGCGTCCAGACAATTTTTTTTCACGTTGCAGTACGTCTAGTCTCGCAGACGTTATCAGGGGATTGCGTTCAGACTTCAGACTTCAGATTTCAGAGTTCAGACTTCAGACTTCAGAGTTCAGACTACAGACTACAGACTCCAGATTTCAGACTTCATACGTCAGACTTCAGAGTAAAATGATCCAAGGTAAAAAGATCTCCATTGTGGCTGTACACGCTCGTCACGACACACGACCGTTAAAAAACTCCTTGGTAACCCCGCCTCGATAATCGTCCTGAGGGGACCAGGGGAGTCAAACAAAACTTGTTGAGAGCAATTGACGGTGTGGTTTACGGTGTGGTAGTCCGGTGAGGTATAGTTTGTTAATGAGGCGGGGTTACCAAGAAGTTTTTTTGACGGGCGTGTGTCGTGACGAGCGTGTACAGGCACAATGGCGATCTTTTTACCTTGGATTTTTTAAAGCAAACGGCCGCTTGGCATCGATTACAGAGCCTGGACTGAGTTGTTGTTGAGTTAAAATGAAACTTGAACATCTCTTCTTGGAATTCGCGATGGATTTGAGGCCGTTTGACCATTTTAAGCTGGGATTTTTCGCTTGGCTCGTCGGGCGTTCCGAACTGGAGTGTGCAGCCTTGTTCTTTTCTTTGTAGTGGGAACCCAGAAAGCGATAACTCGCCTAAATGGCCAAGAATCGGCAAAATAAGCGTTCAGACAAGAATGAAAACACAGTGAAAGTAAGGTAAGTCAATTTTATTTAAGATTTGGCAGTATTTCGGTTTGCTAAAAGGTGTTGTAAATTATTCCCATACGAACTCTTATATTTTTGCCATGACAGCTATTATACAGTATGATCCTGATCACAACGTGAGCTTGAGCTGTCTGTGGTAAGATAAGAAAACCTAACCTGAAATAGTTTATATTTTTTGTCAACCGAAGTACAATTCGTGGGTATTTCGGCTCTATTAAAATGTGGCAGTGACTGAAAGAGTCGAAATGTGTGCGCTGTCATAAAGAGCTTGGTCGAATGAACGATGAAATTATCATTCACACTGAAGGAGATTTATTGGATAACAATGAGCTTATAAAGTGTAAACACGGTACTGGCAAAGAATAGTGCTTCAGTTTTGTAGACTCGAGTATACAATTATTTCTTGTTGATCACTGATTTAGAGCATTCACTGTTCACTGTGTAAATGGTTTATTGTTATATCATCTACAGTACTTTCGGTGTAGCCGACTGTTATTTATTGGGACGCTGCGCAGCATATTTGTATGCCTTTGTAGCGCGCGCCGCAGGCGCAAGCCATGTAGAGAGGTATGGGGACATGCTTCCCCGGGAAATTTTTGAAATGTAATTTGGTTTTATCAACTGGGTTGATAAATGTGAATTGGCCACCGTAAAGAGATTCGTGATTTCTTGAATAACAATAAGCTTATAAAGTGTAAACACTTTTTGCTCTCGCCTCAGTTTTCGCGGGACCAGAAATCGCTCTTCGTTCGGGCGGGGACGCTTGCTACGCAGGCTACACCGCCCCTTGTTGGAATTTGATGACTGAATTTTTAGAAGAAAATATTAACTTTATACACCAACACGCTCACTATGAGTCCCCATACGTGTATCTCAGGGGTTAGAGCAGTACTCAGTACGGTCGGTCTTCATTTCATTTCACTTTGTCTAAGTCACCATTCCACTTGTACTATTATGGCAGGACACACATGAGTCTCCCAATTACCCAAAGCTGATCAGTGGCGATAAGGGGAGTGAGGGAAAAGCTAAGAAAAATTCCTGCAAGGCAAAATAGCGGCAGGAAAAAATCATGCAAAGAAAAACCAAAGACAAAAGAATCTTGTAGAGGTAGGTGCTCAAAAAGTTTTACAGGGTTCTGCAACCGTGGATCCCATTCTGCGTTTGTTTCGAGTCAACACCTAGGAATTGCTTTCTCTGGACTGTCCTACCAAGTGAAGGAACTGATCACCACATAGATGCCCAGAGCAAACGTGCAGCGCACAAGGCAAGTATTAAGCAGATTTTGAAACAAATCATGTAAAGGGTTGTGAGTCAAAAGTCCGCCATCCTCCCCCATTCCCTATCACTTTTCCAATGGTCCGTCGGCTTAGATCGTCTGACCGGTTGCTAGAGGTCGCGGGTTCGAGATTTGTTAATGGGAGCTCAAAAATTATTTTTCTGAGTAATTTGACTTGAGACCGCTTCTTCATTCAACTACAACGTCAGGTTGTAAACCTTATTTTATTTGTCACAGTCGAGTCGACGTCGATCAATTTCATTCATCGTCATATTTTCTTCGGTTTTAACACCATAATATTTAAACACCGTTTCAGCGCTTTTCACCGACGTTTTTTATAAAATTTATATCAATATAGTTTTGCTATAACACTAATAAATATACATACATCATTTATGTTTTCACACTGTCGATATACATGGTCTTTTATACTCCATGGATATATGTGAATGTCTCAATGGAAGGGGTCCTAGCCTGTGAATCAAAACAAATCAAATCTCCTATGTTTAATGAGGTTAGCACATACAAGTCTTTCGACTGACAAACCTGTGGCCCTCGGATTCCCTATCGAATTGGAATACAACCATCTTCCTTCGCTCCCGGCCGGTTTAGCGTTTTGCGGGAGAAAAGAAAGACGGCTTTATTCGCAGGCTACTGGAGGGTCCTGAATGGTTTCCTGAAAAGTTTGCAGCGGCACGCACACAAAATTAGACTGCTGCTCAAATTCGAAATGCTTGCCAAACTTTGATGTGTGCTTGTGTGCTCGTTTGCTCGTGCTCCCATAATTTACCGTAGATTTTTGCAAATTACTCGTTGCTCGCGAGGCTGATATTTTTGTGAATGCTCGTGCTCGCAAAGAGAAACTATCCGAGCTCTACGTGCTAGTAAAACACCATTCGATTCCCCATGCAGTGGCCGGGTTACTCGTCAACCCTCAAACGACCGAAAAAATTACCGTCAACCGACGAAAATGAAAAAAATATTTAACCGTCAAAAATCAGTGAAGCCTTTCAGAATTAGCTGACAACCGTCAAATGGCACTCTCCGATATTCTTTATAGAACTGTAACAAAATAAATTGTTTAGTTTATAGCACTATTGATTTCCACGGAATATTTTAAATATATTTCTGGCCACACACACGACAACTACAGGCTGTAATAATTTGAACTTTCTTAACAATTTGCTTCTTTGTCCTGGATGGACAATTTAACACAACACTTTGCATCGTAGAATTGACCGGAGTACAAAACGAACACGACATAAAAGAACTCTTGCGAACCGGAACGTAAAACGAACGGCATTGACCATAGCACATATTGTTCATTAAAGTTTTTGTTTTACATCCTCGCCTGCGAACGCTCTGTCGAATTGGTTTCATTCTACACCAGGGCTGGTCAATGTTCTGTCCTGTCAAGGGAATCACGGTTCCTCCTTTTGATGCTAACATCTTGTGCCATCCTGTAGCTTCTTTTATTGTGGCTTGTGAGGCCATCAACATCGAGGTGACTAAAGCTGCGAAAAGGAAAAGGGCGCTTCCTGAAGCTTGCATTTTAAGAAATTCTCAAGAAGAAAAGAAACCTATGAAAGATCGAAAAAGATTGCACAGTCAGTATATTCGAAAGTTAAGGAAATTTCTTGTAGTTTCTTGGTGCGCTTCCTGCAGGTGACTTGTAACGAGTTGTAACTAAACCTTAATATAATGAGAGTCGTTCATTAAGTTTTGACTTCGTTTAGGGACCTTCAGATCATTGTACGAATACGAGATTGAGCATTAGTACGACTTTTAAATCCCTTTTTACTCGGGCTAGCCGAGTTGTAATTTCGGCATTATTTTTTCCCACGTTCAGTCACAAATCGCCGTCTGCGCATGCGTCGAGTAGGTGAGCGGTCGCTCAGCGCTCTGCACATCGCTGAGCACATGGAAAACAGAAGTTGTTTGAAAAATTTATTGTAGCACGGATTCCATGACTTCAAGTGAACTGAAATCACATAGAAACGAACACGCCGTTCGCGGTAGGCCCTCGCGAAAGGACGTTGAGCATGTTCGGAACGGGTCAGTCCGCATGCCTTACGAGAGATCAATTTACGAGCGGACATTTATGAGTGAACCTATCGAGAATCATGTTATACCAAATGAGCTATCAAATCTTACTCTTGATAAAAAGCATCTTCAGAAGCGTCATCGTAATTTTAGACGTGATCGTGAACCAAGTAGAATTCCAGTACGAACTCTACAACGTCTGAGTAACAAGAGGAGAAAGGTTAGAGAATTTGTTTACAAATGTATTTGTTCGAGTACACCTAAGTCTTCGTGAACTTTGCTTTCAGATGACACTGATGTTTCAGATTCTTAAGATATAACATTTTGTTAAGTTTTGTTTACAAATTAGACATGTGTGGATGTCATAGCTGTTGATGACAACACCTTGGAATAGAAATTACTATTTCTTGTGAACTTTGCTGCAAGATGACACTGATGTTTCAGATTATTAAGATATAAACGTTTTGTTTACAAATTAGATCTCTGTGGATGTCATTTCTATTGGTGACAACCCCTTGATACAGAAATAACTATTTCTTGTGAACTTTGCTGTCAGATGAAACTGATGTTTCAGATTATTAAAATATTATGTTTTGTTAACTTTTGTTTACAAATTAGATCTACGTACATGTCAATTCTTGGGTTTCAACCACGTGACAGAAATCTCTCAGAGAAATAGCAAAAAATTCACTCGTTCACAAAAAAGAGAAACCGACTTATTTCCGTGTATATACACCTAACGGCAGATCGCAGAAGTTGAGTTTTTGCTGTTCGCGGGAAAAACGAACGTTATGCTTAATCTCTCTAATATTCCAATCTGAACGAATCCGAGAACAGAACTAAGTTTTTTGGCAAAATTAGGATCAAACTGACTTACAAATACATTCCGCACAAACATACAACCCGGAAATAGATTAAAAATTTCGTGGGCGTATCTTGAAAAATAAAATTGTTTCGCACTCAATTACTGAAAGTAATGCAACCGAAAAAAGTTACGATATTAGAATAATTAATATGCACCAACTCACAATCAATTATGAAAACGCATCTTTGATTTGTTTTTGAAAATAAGCATTTACCTCTATTCTTGATATCAATGGGTAGAAGTTATCTGTGAATTTAAGGTGAAAGCTCCTTACCAACGTTTAATTGTTATATCAAAAAAACTTTGTCTATTCTGTTGCACAACTTTTAAATGAAAAAGGGTCTCGCTGTTTTTAAAATTCAAAAATATTCCCAGCAGGAGCATGCGTTCCACTGACGATGGCGACTGCGTAGCCAATCTCATTGTGTGTTTGTGACAATAGTCAATGCTGAAATTAATCTTCAATCTTCTCCATCCTTAACCATCGCTCTGACTTCCTTTTTGGTTTAGTATCACCTCTGCTTTGGTCTTTTTCTTCCTTAGTAAACTATTATTTTTAGGTCCCCCTGTATTTTACCTGCAACTTGGTCAGTCACAAGAAATGACATGAAATAACGTGACGTAGCACCTTTCATACCAACCTGCGTTCTCGTAGCTTGTTAATGTGAACTGATCAAGGGAATTAGCCAAGGTGGTCAGGGGCGTTCCTGGCCAGTTTTTACCTGAATGTAAGCCAGGATATACAGTTAAAAAAGGTATAATATTACATAATACAGCATATGATTCTTACCGGCAATTTTCGTATTTGCAGTAGGAGAAGCAATTTTGGGTCGAGCGCCTTATACCAAGCCAATAGCAAGTCCCGGAGTACGTCACAAAGAACACAACAATGGGGCCTAATCCTTAAACAATAGCACAATGGACTTCACACAAAATTCGTCCGTATATGATACGTATGCGTAAAATGCATGCAGACGAATTCGTGAAAACGTTTTCGTATAGTACTTCATCAATACTCCAAACTGAAACGAATCCGAGGAGAAAACAAAGTTCTTTGGCAAAATTAGGATAAAACTTACTTGCAAATATATTCCGCACACACAAACAAGTTGGAAATAGATTAAAAATTTCGTGGGCGTATCTTGAAAATAAAAATTATTTCACACAGCTAAATTACGGAAAGTAATGCAACCGAAAAAAGTTAGGATATTAGAATAATTAAAATCTGATGCGCCAACTCGTAATCAATCATGAAAACGCATCTTTGATTTGTAGGTCAAGAATATCGCGATGATGTAACATCCTCGTGCTTTTGTGAACAATGATGTTCTCAAGTCATTGTTGTCAATTGGATATTTTTGAAGCCGATTTGAAATTACGTATACGGACATTTAGTCGTCTGCACCAGGTACACTTGAACACAAGTAAAATTTTATTTTATTTTTTACCGTCTGAAAAAACTGATGCAATTGGCTGTTCAAAATGTATTCCAGTTGCATCTAGATCTTTGTTGACTTTTGGATGGACGTCCTCGAAACTCTTGACAAAACCTGTTGGAATTTTCATAGTGCAATGACCCTCGGACCTATAAAGATTTCAGCGAAATTTCAAATAAAAAAGTGTACGGGCTTACCCGGCTTGCAGGCAGGGCGCGTCTGGAGTTTCAATTGAATGTCATAAAACCAAAATTAAAGTAATTACTTTGGCCAACCACAATTCAATCACAAAGGACGTAGACAATCCAATGAACCAATCAAAACTAAGTAATTTCACGTACCGACACAAAGCGCGGGAAAACTTGAGCGCGCGAGTCACGATTGGTTTTGGTTTTACTTCGGATTGGTTGAAAAAGTGGCGCGAGATTTTTAAACCAATCAGTAAGGGAGATATTGCAATGCCAAGACAAACGCAGAATTACTTTCGACACTGAAGTGAAAACCGCTCTATAGAAGTCATGCAATTTGGCGTTTTGTTAAAGGAGGGAGTAGAAAAGGTTTGATCCCAGTAAGCGTAGCACAATATATGATACACAGTATATGAAACATCAACAAAACGTGGAACACATTGCAAAAATGTAGCTTCTACGTCCCAAATTGTGGATAAGAAATGCTGAAGATAAAAATACCGTTTTCTTCTAATGCTATCTGGTCATATTACTAAAAAGACGAAACGTTGCCAGATGGTAGCAAATAGTATTCTGAAAGTGAAAAAGGAGACTTTCACGTATCAGTTATCTCGTATAACGTTTCACTTACCGTTTTGGTTAGGAAGAACGAATTCACCACTTGTGAAAAATGCAGCTCTCCGGCTTATTATATACCATTTTCTCTTTGAGCCGCCGCTTACGCTCGTCACGTCCGCGTCTGACAGCACCAAGTACAAACGTTAAGAGCTTGCGCTGGTATATTCACCTCCGTCCGTCGCACCCACACAAAACTAAACGCAAAACACACATCACACTAAACACACATTACACCAAAACATACATCGCACAATCACGCGACATGCTGACTCGCTCTGCAAAAAAACTGACCAACAAAATGCACAAGTTTGACTCTTATTTTTAAAGATTATGTTCAGTTTCTTGTCTTCTTGTTTTGAATTTCCTTAGTGAAGATTTATTTTAGCATCAACGGTACAGGATGTTGTTAAATTAAGATTTCAAACAAACCATTCAGACCTAATTTTGCCTGTTCAGCACTGCCCACGCGATTCAGAAACAATATTAAACGGCGAAACGTTCTTCATTTGCTGACGGAAGCTATTCTTTCAGATGCTACTTTTTAAGGGATGTTTTTAGTTGGTAATTGGAAATGCAATTGTGATAATTTAACGACAAATCAAATTTCGGTGGTATTTTGAGAAAGGTCGACTGAGTGACAAGTTAAAATGTTTTGTATCCTGTATTTCTTCAGAGGTGATAGAGAGAGGAAAACGGTAATGTTGCTCAATCCCTTACGTTGTAAACATTTCCGTTTGCTATTCGCAGCGTGCGTAAAAACTTTGATAATTATCAAGCACGTTTTTCACTCATTACGTACAAGAATGACAAATTGACGTAACGCTCTGTATGTGTTTTTTTCGGAGGCATTCTTCCTAAAAAAATCAACTTACATTGTATCTTTGCAATTGTGCGGATATAAAAATTACAAACCTTGCTGGCGCTATTTGATGTAACGAGGCAATTTACAATTGTGTTTTAATTCAAGATGGCTGATTATATGGCAAGACTTATGTTTGACAGAATATCTTTCAGTGTAGTATTTTCTGTAACAAAAATTACCAGATTAAATTGAAAGGGAAGTATCATAAAAATATCACAAAAAGTTCTCAAACAATATGTTTGTCGTTGTTTAACCTGGATAAATCAATAGGTATAAGGAAATTGCTTAATAAAAAACGAAGCCTATGAAACTTCAATATTTGTTTTTCTTCTTAAAAAAGGATCTAGTCTTTTTATAGCTGAACTTTCGTGGGAAAATTGCTGAAAATAGCTATTGTATGGGTCAAACCGTTTGTGCACTATGGCGTTGGTTGGTATGATTGAACGTTTTCATCTTTCCTGTGTTAGAATTTCGAAAAATAAATGAATAGTAATAAACACACACAATAGCAAAAATGAAAACATACGCAGATCTTTTTTCTTTTTTAGTTAGCGCTTTTATACTTGCTTTAATTTTCGCGATGATTTCTTGCAAATACGTTGAAATGCTTCACAACTGCCTAGATCTGCTTTTTCTAAGTTTTTGTCTATCAGCATTGTCTTATTTCATAACAATCACATGGCAGGGCGGTTTATTTTAACAACCCACGTCGAACACTCATGTTTACACAGGAACATGTAGATGCGAAAACAAATAGCTATTTTTAGCAATTTTATGGAGGCAATTCTGTTTCTTCCAGTCAATACACAAAAACCGTCAACCACAAAAATTTTGTAGTGGGATATATCTATTCAGCCGATGAAATTAAAAATTCTCCCACCTCTGAATTGAATACCAGAGTCAAGGTTTTTATTAATAGTAATAGTAATGATGATAGGTAATAGTAATGGTGCAATGGTGAAAGGTAATAGTAATGATGATAATGAGAATGATATTGATAATGATATTGATAATAATAATGATAATGAAATTGATAATGATAATAATTTATTTATATTTATTTATTCATTCATCTCGTGTTTATTTTTATGAATTATTAGATATTTCGGATAGCTTAAAATTTAATTAGATATATATATTTTGTTGATATAAATAGGTTATCTAAGTTTTAGAAGTTTCGGTATAGTCAACGGGTTACGCTCACGCGCCTCGCCAAAGTCGAATATGTGTATCCTGAAAAAGGATTGGATAAATAGGCAAACAGAAAAAAAAAGAGAAGTGAGAAGACCGACGAAAAAGGCTCTATGTCATACCAATCAAAATTCAATAAATTTGTCTTTTTGTATGATGTTGGGCCTCTATCGACATCAAAACAACATATTTAACAAGGAGTATACACTCAGATCATAATACCCCCATAATTTGCCTCAGTATAAGAAAAATAAAAAAAATTGGCAGTTCAAAGCTTCAACTAGCCTTATAATATTTGACGGTTCAAATCTTGAAATTTTTGAGGCTGTAACTCAGTGATGTTTCGATGTTTTGGCGGGACAAAACTCGGCGAACTTTTAACATTTGGTTTGTCAAACTTTTGATATGTGGTTGGGAAAATCTAAGGGTTCGTTTCTTTAAAAAAATCTAAGATTGGATTCTTAAATGACTTGAAAAGATTCCCAGCATTAGCCTTCATTGCAAGCTAGTTCCAGTACAATACCGAGCCATTACGAATATGAATAGAGGGGGTAAGTTTCTAAAGAAACTGTGGTGCTGCGTCGGTGGGAAGTATAACAATATAATTTTGTTTTATCAACTGGGTTGATAATGTCAATTGGCCACCGTAAAGAGATTCAAGAGCTGACGTTTCGAGCGTTAGCCCTTCGTCGGAGCGGATTCGCTCCGACGAAGGTGGAGGTGGTAAGGTGGTAAGTTAAGAGGTAGGAGACCAGGACGAGCATGATACTAGGGGCGCGATCCATTGAACCAAAAATTCCGGTAGGAATTTACGAAATTTTCGTGTGCCGAAAGGAACCGTGTATTTTCCACTTGACCGAGCCGGTCACAATCAGTATGGTGGGTTTGTTTGTAGTCCGATTCATGCTTTTTACTCGACTGCTTTACAAGTTTAACAGCCAATATCTCATAGAACAACGCGGGCACAGTAAAACCTGCAAGCTGCTTCACAAGGATAAGTAAACTTACCTTTATTTATGATTATTTTGAGCTCAATCGTTCGAGAAACGTTCGAGAAAGAAATGGAAATTATTCACATACCTCTA
Organism: Blastomussa wellsi; assembly: GCA_947652115.1. Classification (NCBI taxonomy): domain Eukaryota; kingdom Metazoa; phylum Cnidaria; class Anthozoa; order Scleractinia; family Plerogyridae; genus Blastomussa; species Blastomussa wellsi. Next base: position 11,212,181 of record OX393563.1, read on the forward strand.
CTCGAATTTTCCAAAATGTCGTTTGCGTTGTTTATTTCCACGAACAAACTTCTTTGAAATGTCTACAGTGTTTAATGTGTCCGTAACAGACTTATGACAAGGCTTTTAGGCGACATAGGGAAGAAAACGTGCGCAATCTTAGCAGTTGGTGGACCTCTCTTAGTAGCGTTTTGTTGACAGGAGTTTTGTTGAAAGCTTCGCAAATTTTACCAAACCAATTTTATGCTGCACTACCGATGTTTTCGCTTCCAAAACGTGGGGGGCTCAGTCCCCCGAAATTTTTGTTTGGGGGGGGGGGCTTCAGCCCCCCTGCCCCTCCCCCTCCGCCGCCTATGTGACGAGGGCTCTATATCTGGTAGCCAGAGCAACGAAACTGGGTAGATATGTCAAATGGAACAGAAAATTTCCGGAAAAAAGGGCAGCATCGAGAGGTTGTCGAAATTGTTCGAACGCACGTTTCGAAAATGACCGTTCCATTTGATTCTGTACCGGAATTTCCGGAAATTTTGGTCTAATTGATCGCGCCCAAGATTACCATGTCATGTTTCTTTCCCAGAAGAAATTGATGTATTTCTAGTTCCTGTCTTTCTCGTGTGTCAAACAAAAATCCCGTCCTGATTTAGGCGTCTAACGTGAATTTAAGACGTTTTTTGAATTTCCATCTAAGACGAGTCTATCTTCGTTTTAGAGGGGAAATGGACGGATTAAATTCGTCCTTCACCTGATTCAAGTCAGACGAGTTTCCCGAGGTTCTCGGGTTTTTGTTAAAAATTAAACGTCAAACCGAATAAAACCTAATTGCTCTTGCATTTGTGTACAGTTAAATCGATATATGACGTCTCTCCTACGGGCGTTAAGCATCTAATCAGTACTTAACATGTGATACCACCGAACGGTAAACAGACCGATTCTATCCAATCAAAACTTGTGAAATATATAAGTTGCCGTAAAAAGAACAACAGGAGTTCTTTAATTATTTATTTTCTCTTCTTTTTATGCACATAAAAATAAAACTGTTTAATCTTCCCCGTGGAAATGTTTAATCTTTAGACTTTGTGAATAAACCGAAAAGTTTAAACACCTGCTCTGTAGAGTTCAAGTTTATTTTATTTGGCCACTGGTTAATAACAAAGACCCATGTTCCCGGGCGGCACAGTATAGGGTTATGATTATTTTAAATTTCACCCCGAATTAATCACGATGATGAAGAAAACGCAACTTTAAATATACGAGCAAGAGGCATTGTCGTTAACGAGCGGACGGCACAGTGATCGCCATAATGATGCCAAATGCGAAGACAGTTCATGACGATTTTGCGTAAGTAAAAAATTCCCTTTCGAAGCCAAGTAGAATTTTGTCGCCCTGTGCAAACAAAACAAGTGCTGTAATCGATCAAAAAAATAAAAACGCATAAGAGTGACTTGCTGTAATTTTATAATTGGTTTATGAAATTTATTTATGGTTCTCTAAGATCTTACGTTATTGTAAATGTTTATAATTTTGTACGGCATCTTTCATATATTTGACAAAGATGAATTAGCGCAGTTTGATCGATCGAGCTTGGGAAGCAGACGGTTTCTTAGGCTGGGGCCAGACACGACTAATTATAAGAAGTTCATTTTCAAATTTGCGTGTACCAAATTTGCTTGTACCAAGTGCATGGAGCCTTTTGGTAAGGGTGCTGAGCTTTCTTGTTATGTCCTGTTTCCCATAGGTTTAAATTAAAGTAAATTGAGTTTAGTCTACCCTGAGATCAAATAGCTGATTACGGTTGGCATTTTTTGCTTGAAGCATCATATTATACTAGGATTATTTAACTTCTTCGTTTAGATGAGTTGGATACTAGTTCTTCAATACAAAGATTTTGTGCAACCTGGATATTATCAACGAGTCGCCACTGGCAGCACCCGCGATTTATACTCCAGTCCAATTCTTTGAAACCAAGATTCGTTCCTTTTTTGTATTTGAGCTCAATGAAAGTGGAAAAGTGAAAAAAGCGCAGCCAAGTCAAAACTCATCGAAAGACAATACAAATCTCAAATTTCTATCGTTAACTTCGGTGGTGATAATGTATTACATATTGATCTGTTCTAGCCTTATTCCTGGCGCTGTGACTTACACAGAACACAGTCACGGAGCAGAAGATGTTCATTCTAAACATCACACAACGGAACTACAAAATATCGAAGAGGATCCCAGAGAAGAAGGGCGGGTCTCTTTCAAGGCGCTGCTGTCAAATTTTGCATCCACCACTACTGCCCATGGTGTTGGCAGGATAGCGCAAGGAACAAGCGTACTGAGGCGGGTGGTGTGGTGTTTAGTTTGCGCCGCGTTTTACGCGGCAGTATTTTGGATGTGCGCTTTGTTAGTACTGCGGTATATGGAAAAGCCGGTGGTATCTAGAATGGAGATGAGCTTTGAAGAGGTAAGGAACCGATTAGGTAAATTGGCGTGACTGCCGATATCTTCAACTTCGTCGTGTAATTTTTGATGTCTATTCGTTTTGTGTAATTAATGTGTGGCCGTTCCACAATCATAGTATTCGACGCAAACTGTGTTTCCCATGCTTTCGATCAAGACGAATCATGTGATCGCATATAGGACAAAGTTTATGGTCATAATACCCATAAGCATTTAGTACTGGTGCATCCCATGACATCGGTATCATACACATTCGGCCTTTCGCAGGGTTGGCATAGATTTATATATAGATGTACCTTTTGTCTGAATTAGCGTCAAATCGACATCTTCGGCTTCTTCTTCGTCTTTGTTACTCGGGCAAAGGCTTTGAGACCTTGGAGGTTGGCTATTCTCAGAAGTTGTTTCCTTCTTCTCCACCTCCACCACCTCCACCACCACCACCACCACCACCACCACAATTCTACTGTTTACCTCCACCTCCTCTACTAGGCCTGTCCCGATTTTGCTCGTAAAATGCTGGAAATGTGCTCACTGGAATGCCAAAAATTTGCTAAAAAAATTGCCAAAAATCCAAACAGTTGCTACCTAAGTTTCTTGATATTTTTATATAAGCATTAATTAAAAGGTTTATTTTTCGTTCTTCACAATAATTGCTAACATCAGTCAAGAAAAATAGCTTGAAACTTAGCTTTAAAGAGTTGCTCGTACTGAAATATAGGCGAAATTTAAGGATACTCTTGTTAAATGCTACGATCAAAGTTTTGATATCCATTTTTGCATTTTCGTGAACGATACGACTTTTCTAGATATCATGGAATATTTTAATCCATTACAAGCGTTATAAGTTATCATTTTTGGCTTTGATTTCCGAAAACGTATGGTCGCCATCAATTCTCCTGGTTCCAAAGCTTTGTTGATGGCTGGGAATTTGAGAAAATGACGTCATTTTCTCAACATACCTAACGGGTTGAAATTTTATGCAATGAGCACAGAAAATAGCATCACCTTGAAGAACAAAAACTTTGAACGTTATCTTCGTGTGGTTTTCTGTACTAATTGTTATTGTAACTTGAGGTATTTTGAGAAAATGGCATCATTTTCTCAAATTCTCAACCAAGCCGTGGAACAAGGAGAATTATTGGCGGTAAACTCTCGGACATAAAAGTCCAAAAACCTTAACATGACTCCTAAAGTTCTTAATGGATTTAAATTTGGCACGATATAGAGGAAAGTCGCATTTTGCACTTAAATGTGAAAAATAGGTATTAAGAATTTGATCATTGTGGCATTTTAAGTCTAACGGAACAAAATACATGGTTAAAAAGTTCAACAGACATGCGAAACGTTGTCAAGTGACGGATTATGTGTGCAAAAGATTCATAAACGTTCAAGAAATTCGCACGA
>OX393563.1:11221005-11231240 GCA_947652115.1 Blastomussa wellsi
CACCTGCAGTCTCCTACATGTTTCAAGCCATGATTACCCGCTATAATCATCATAAAGAACGCTCCGGTCATCTTTAGCACTACGTCTGAATCCTGCTTTAATTTAAAGTCTTGTGGCGCTAGAGCATTTGCTGTTTCCGCTCCTGAACGTTGGAACAAATATTTCTTAATAATTATCTTTTTAAAAATTATTATTTTTAGTACATATTGTTATTATTATCATGTAAGTGATTCAAATACAGTACAACAAACTCAATATTCAGTGATCTCTTTGTCGAAAACTGCAGGTTTAGGCATTTCTTGTTCTCGTTATTGAACATATTCTTTGAAAATTGCTGTATGATGGCACAATACCCCGACAGCAGACTAGTTTACTTACTATATCTACGCAGGCTTGCAGAATGTCGTGCTTAGCAAACAAAGAAGTTGAAATGTGCAACTGCTCAGAAGCGAGGTTTCCTACCAACAGCTCTGCGTGTTTCAGCTCAGAACAAAGTAAGCTTAATCAATTTGCGTTGGATAATGATATAGTGTGGTGGCCCTGAGACCGACAGTTTGCGTTTTGCTACACGAGATAGCCCAAAGAGCTCTTTGATTTCATGATTAGAACAAATTTAGACTTTAACAACTTGGCACCCTTACTGTAACCAATTTGAAAACACATGCCACTGGATTTTTAATCACTAGAGAATAATTTAAAATGCTTTTCATATATGCGAACAGGTTAAAAATGATAACTAAAGCATTCCGAAGTGTAACGCATGACTTTGGTAGCAAAATCTCACTTTCTTTCTTCTTGCAGACAGTTTTCCGCACCATCGATATTGGCATCAACATGTCCCATAAGGCGGAGCCATACAACATGTTCCGAATTTTGTTTTCCCAATAATTCACAAAGCTCTGTAATGTTCAGAATTTTGTTTTCCCAATTATTCAAGACCGTGGGTAGAATTTTACTGACCTTTACGATTGCTGTTCGGTCTTTCTGCAGGGTTAACTTGGCTGCAATGAACACTGCGAAGTTATTATAACGCTTATTATGAATTATTGTAACGCTTTGTTTTTATTTCCTGTTGTTTATTTCAAACCAGGCAAATGCATACTAGTAAGACGGGTGAAAGCTATGTTTACATCAGCAGGACTTGATTGTGTCACCAAGTGTCCACAGCCATGCTTGTAAGAGTCTATTTCTATGCAGCTCTGGTTCTTTGATTAAACTTTATTAAAACGTTTCAAGTTGCATTTCTGTCCTTTGATGTGTAGCGTTCCCCTTGAAACAATCTAACTCGGGATTTTGCAATCAAAAATTAGATTTTCCACTCCATTTATGGAGAAACCAGACTGAGATTGAAACCTGAACAATTCACCTCCAAAGGTGGGTTGTTCAGAGTGATACTCTGATGCTAATTTTAGATTTTTCCATGTGAGCAAGCGTGGTCGAGGTTATAACACGGGGTGAGTCACCTTTGTGCAAAACAAACATATCCAAGAATGATTTGATTGTACATGTCCACAAATACTTATTTCATTGCTTTTCTTTTTTCCCCGCAGAGAAAACACCTTCGGTTACACCATATCAAGTGCTCGATGGTCAAAGTCATTCAACGTAAACAAAAATTTCATTCATTTTTCCTCTACCTTCTAATCTCGTACAAGGGCCGTTTCCTTCTCTAGCCTTTGAAAGGAGGTTTAATTTTATTACTTGTTAAAGGGCTTACTATGGTGATCTCAGCTACTGGTTGATCAGTGGCAACACCATTTACCTCTGAAAATTGTTCTGAAATGGTCAACAAATGACACGTGGTATATAGCTGAATAAAGTAAATAAAACACCCACTGGAATAAGCGAATGAGATGCAAACGGGGCAGCCTTTTAGCATTATGGAGGGTCTCAATGGGGTAGTGTCTTTTATGGCTAACGGTTAATATTTTGGCTTTTTTACGCATGACGGTTAATTTTTTCCGTTACGGTTAACGGATCTGTTAAAAATTAATTACCATTGTTTAAAAAAGTTAAAATTTAATTTTCATTGTTGTAAAAGTCTCAGGAACATTATGGGGTAAGACTAGAGCCGAAAAAATCGTCTGCTTTCGCAGGCTATACCACGGTAAACTACATCTGGTCTACATATTCATTCCCACACAATGCGGCACTTTGACGAAAACAAAACACGTAAAACAAGAAAGTATATTTACTCGTCTTTTTCAAAGCGTAATGATAAATGTGCCCTAAACATCAAACCGTATCCACGCTTTGACTTGTCTTCCAGACCTTGTTATCACAGATTTACCAGTGACCAGTTCCTCTGAGTCAAAATATGCTGAATCAACATCACTGTGTTCGGAATCGCTTTCCTATTCCTCCCCCTGGTTGAAATCAGCCTCGGACGCAAGCGTGAGTTGCGGAACAATGGTATCACTTACGAAACTTATTGCGCACCCTTCGTCAGTAACAGAGCGGTTTCTAGGGCGGCAGTGTGCGTCGGGTTAAATTGGTCGGCTGGAAAATGCACCCTTGTAGCAGCGTTAGGATTGCCTTTTGCATACACTGCCGGAGGAAGAGCTTTTCAGCCACCGAAATGATCCCCAATTTGACCCTGAAACGATCCCGACCCCGAAATTATCCCCACTTTTTTTCACGCTAACCCCGAACTGATCCCCGAATAATTTTGGGAATTCAAGACACAAAGTCTTTACGCGAGATCTTAGACTTTTATTTTTATTGCCAGAATTTTTTACGTTTAATATTTTTTTACGGCTAAAGGTTAGATTTTTGGACGTTTTACGGCTTACGGTTAACCCCATTGAGACCCTCTTATGGGGAGACTGAAATGATGTGTCCATAATCAATAAATATTCACAAACATTTCCTTGTGACATGTAATGATCATTCCCCCCCCCCCCCCCCCCCCACCTTGATCGGGTGCTGAGGCTTTTCATGCTTGCGTGGTTTCCGGTTTCTGGAAGCCAGCTCAGTACTATAATCTAGTTAAATGCTACAATACAGACAGGTTCGTGGTCTAATTACATAGCTTTTCTGTCTTTTCTGTAGACACGCTTTTTAATGATGACAGGGAAACTAAACAACATCACTTACATCTTATGCCTAAATTTATTAAGAAGAGTAATTCAAATCTTCAAAGGGCATGCAGGGAAAATAGTGCTTGTCTTTCATTCACAGGAAATGATAAAAAGAAAGTACTTGAAGGCTCAAAACCTAGGAAATGCTGCACTGGCAAGGTAATAAGAATATAAGATATATTTTTGGCCCATTGAAAGTGTCGGTTGCCCTAGTACCACCTTGGTTTTCTAAAGAATTAGTCGTAAGTAGTCGAAATTCCAGAAAAGAAAAAATCCGTAACTTCGTTCAATGTGTTATAGTGATGCAACTTCAATCCGAAAGAAATTAAACGTAACTCGTGAAACCAAGATATATTCCAAACAATTTACGTGGGAAAAAGACGATGAGCAAATATATAGATTCCCAAGACGTATTTTCGGACTTATGGTATTTACAATAGTCCTTTAACACTCCCTAAGCTATGAGTGAAGATAAATCCCGGTGCATGGTGATGGGAGTCAAATATATTTTTTAACAAAGAGGCTCCGTCCAGAGGTCCAAACCCTTCAGTACCCTTTTGTCATTTTTGACAAAAAAGTAATGCCTTTCATATACCTGATACAAAATTAATGGTACCCCTTTCACATACCTACAGAATGAACACTGCATCTATTTCAGTCCACATTTTTCAATTGAAGTCACTGAATAACCCTGTACTTCAACTCGCGAATTCGCTTCCTTTTATATACATTCAGTGGGAAAAAGGCAGCCCTTTCAGGCGGAGTCTTTCTATATAGCCCACTATAGTGGAACACCGTTAATCTGGTCAGCAACGGGTCAAAAAAATCTGTCGGTATCGAGAGGTGGAGTTATTTATACAATAAAAGAGAAAATGACTGACTGAGAATTTGTTTTGTGACCGTATATGGAATCCCGAAATCTTGGGAGAAATACACAGTATTCGTTTAGGCTAGATATTTTTCTGTTTAGAGTCTCGAGGGATGGAAAGAGTCCTTTGTATAACTTTTTGTCGTATTTAAATTCAACAGTGACAACTTTTTAAGATTGCAAATATTCTATGAAGATCTGAGTGTTTCCAAAACTATCAACGAAGAGGCATACAAGGTAAACTGAGAGTACTCTTTGTGGAAATTTACTCCAAATAGCACCTTACGAGGCTTCCAACATCATGATATCCCAGTGTTGCTATTTAGCTCGTGAGGTTTAGGAATCGTCCGAGCTTCAATTGAGTGTCGTAAAACCAACACCAAAGTAATTACATTGGCCAATCAAAATGGACGGAAACAATCCAGTGATCAAATCAAAACTCGAAGTAATCACACGGAGCGACGCAAAGCGTTGGAAAACGTGCTTGCGCGAGTAACGATTGGTTATGGTTTTACTTCTGATTGGTTGAAAAAGTGGCGCGAGATTTTTAAACCAATCACTAAGGGTAGTAATGCAAAATCAAAGCAATTCGCTAATTACTTTCGACACCCAATTAAAAACCGCTCTGAAGGCACTCACTTACTCACTCAGTCGCTTACTCGCTCGGTCGATTCTGTCAGACAGTAAAATTTATACATAAAGCGTGTCAGGAGACTTTGATGATTCTTGTTTGAGGTAGGAAAAGCCATTGTGGACTGTTTACAACTTTTATTAACGATTTATTTTGTTTTTATACTTCAGATTGAAAACCTTTTGGCGGATATCGGAGGTCAGTTAGGCTTGTGGATTGGTTGTTCTGTAATAACAGGTGTTGAATTATTGGAGTTCATCACAAATGTGTTAACGTATCTATGGGTTAAACACAGAGAGAATTAAAAGAGATGACAACTGATTAGACGCCCTCCAATATAACAAGACACAAAGAAAACAATTTAAACACTTCTCTAAGCATATTCTGCTTTTAGACTCTTATAATCCATACGCAAAACGAAATATACTTTGCTAAACAGTTTAAATCTTTATTATCCAACTGTGCTTCACAGAGTACAAATAACACCCAAAACGAGTACAAATATCACGCGGTATTGGTACTCCAGAGAACCGGTTAGAAATTCTAACAAGATATATGGTAGACAAAATTACTGATCTCCAAGTAGTTTGCACTGTGAAACAGAAACGCATTAAAAATCCTGCAACTGACAGGAGGCTTATCAGATGGGTATTTGCAGTATTTGCAATCGAGACCACCGAAGACAAATCTATTCAGCAGCCGGGAGAAAGATTTCAACCGGGACCTACGAATTTCAAGTCCAACCCGCCCAAAACACAGGGCCACGCTGCCTCCAGTTTCATTTTCTGGCCATGGGAGCAAACTTGACCACACCTCAACGATTTTAAAAACATCTTTGATTTTGAGCGATGATAACGGTAGTATGACAACAAAACCTGGGGTAGGAGCAAATATATTAAACATCTGAACCATCTTTACGACTAATCTAACAAATCAACGTTCATTTCAGTTTAAAGCGAATATTAATAAACTAAATTATTACAAATGCTTGAGTGAAAAGCAGCGACGGAGTAAGCGTTAAAGTTAACAGATACGAGAAAAGGTGTTACAAGCCGGGACAGTTCTGACAAATAACAGTACTTATGAGCATTAACGCTAGAACTCTTGTGCTAGACGAAAGACTTTGAAATTGAAAAGGATGCTGCATATTAGCAGTGATTTTATCTTAATTAGACACTATATATATACAAGCTTTAAAGTTTTGTGTTACAGTTTTGTATGAAACGAAACCAAGTTTGTCAAGGTTACATCGCCATTTGGCAATCAAGTGCATGGATAAAACCTAACCACTACATTGTAGCCCGATCATAGTCCTAAAGGTCTATCAAGTTTGTGTTTTCTCAATCACTGACTGAGTTCTTGCCACATGTCTCCTTTCATTTTACACTAGAAAACATGATTCTGCTGAAGGGGCAAACTTGAAAACTGGTGTATATTAAATTTATTGCCATGGATTGATAAAGTATATCATAAACGTTATCGATATCATTGTCATTATCGATATCATTGTCATTATCATCATCATTATTATTATTATTATTATTATTATTATTATGTTTTTAAAAATTTGATGATTTGTAAATAGGTTTTCAGATGAGATTTTAATAAAATTTATAATTATTAATTATTATCATTATTATTATTATTATTATTATTATTATCTCTACTTATTATTATTATTATTATTATTATTATTATTATTATTATTATTATTACCAGCTTTATCATGTTTCAAAATTTCTATATTATGACATGCTTAAGTCTTTTACTGCTTTAATGTCGGTGGTATAAGCTTTGCGGCACAGCACTCTGATGATGTCTAGGAGAAGTTTAAACACTTCTATAACTGTTATAGCTGACACGCCTATCCAAAGACCCAGCTGTCCACCAATGTCACTCATCAGATTCTCGAGCTGTGAAAAAAAATATGAATCAAAGAAGAACCGATTCAATCAATCAATCTTTTATTTAACGTGGTCGGTACAGGTAGGCCACCAAATAATACAGTACAATTAGAAAAACCACAACGTCGTTAGAAGTGTGTAAATTATTATAAGCTTAGTTAAAAATGAGTACGAATTAAAATGGTTATTTTATCTAACTGTGTATAAAATTTAAAGTTTTAAAAATGGTAAAAATTTGTCGCACATCTCGCTTACAGTTCCGTGAGATTTAATATATAAATGCTTGAATCTTCCAAGACTCGTCGTGGTATAGAATTCCACGATTTCGAAACCATAAGTTGTTGATTTCACTTTTGGAGGGGGGTGAATAGGGGTACGTGAATCCGCTAATCCGTGCTATTTTTTGGCCAAATCCGTCAATCCGCCACTATTTTCGTTCAAATCCGCATCCACATTCCTTGAAAACTTTCTTTGTAATAGTTTAACTGAAAGGGCAGTAGATGTTGTTTTCAGTGAAAAAATTTAAAGAGGTTTCGTTTCATTGCCTTTTTGCGGCAATTCTAATGTAAAGCGGTGGTTTGGGTCTCGTGCAAACAGAAAATGGACAAAACGAGAACATTGAGACCAGGACTAAAGACACGATACGAACTTCATGACATGAAGAGTCCGGAATCCGAGCTAAAATTATCAGCTAATCCGTGATCCACTGTAATATCGAAATCCGCAAATCCGCATAATTTTTCGCTGAAATCCGCAATCCGTGTACTTTTTAAGACTAAATCCGTTGATCCGCCAACCTATTCACCCCCCTCCTTTTGGAAGGTCCACCATTCTGTTGCCTCTGAGGTTATTTCGTGTCCGGCTCACCGGCTAACTTTACGTTGAATAATAGACATAGGTGTTAACGCTAAGATAGCTAGCCAACTTTACTTACTGCGTAATATTCTGAGTATGTTATTCTCTCCATGTTCAGCTCCTCAAAATAGATCTTTATTCGTAAAAAATTCTCCCTGGAAAAAATAGCAAAACCAGATAGAGCAATTGCTTTGGTTTCAGTTTTTTCTGCACCATATGATACCGCGCGCTCCTCGACCGCCAGAAAAATTAGATTAAATTAGACCAGCTCATCGGTACTGTACCATATCATTGGTACTGTGATAATATATATACATATATAACTAAAAATGTGAGAAATTGAAGTCAAATTCCCTGGATGGCAAAAAAAAACATGAATTTCACGTCCTTATTAGGTACACTCAATGCCTCGATAATCCATCAAATATTTTCGCTCGCACGCAATTGGTCTAAACGAGTCACGTAATTGAATATGCCCCAGCTATTAAAAAATTGGCGAACATCTGAGACTACTCCCCAAGTGATTGTTGCGAAAAATATTTAAAGGACAATAGCCTCCATATGACTTTGAAAATATGTTCAGATATTTGTCCTTGGGCATTATCTGTTCCTTGAAGCTCAATGCTTCGAGCTTCGCTCTCGGAAAACTGTTCACTACTCAGAACGGATATTGTTGCGTCAACTGCAGACTATTCCTTATTTATTATTTCATCTGTTTTTCGTCATAAAACTATTCTCTATGATGTTGATTGTTACTAACCTTAACCTGTCAATGCTTTTTCCCATATTATCAAAGTCAGGGCCGCCTTTTCTGAGCATCATTGCTTGTAGTTGTTTCTAGAGAGGACATTACACTTAATCCATTTGAAAATAAGGGACTGTGCAATAATTACCTGGAGGGGGGGGGCGTAAAATGGGTTCCAAATGGCCAAAAATTAAGTCATACCCCCCTCTCGTTAAGCAAAAATTAACTTCAACCCCCCCTCACACAATAATAACATTAAGTTTGACCCCCCCCCTCCCCCTCTCCCTTGGAAAAACAACTTCTCCCATTGATACAGTCCCAAACCGCGTGACAACAGCAACATTTCAAGGTGTGAAAATGAAGCGAAAAGCCTTAAGGAAAAGGTGGAAATTATTAAAGATAAAATTACAGCACATGATGACAGTCTTTTTAGTGAGAGAACAGGAAAGCTGCAAACAGGTCTCAAGTGCCACCATAAATTTAATTCAAACACTCTACACTTAATTTCAACTGGAATTCAAAATAATATTGATAGACTGATTGAGGACCTTGAAACTGCAACAAATAAATACAGGGCCACCTATTCTATTGGTTCCAAAAGTAATGCATCAATATCCAGAAGAAAGAAAGAAGGGAAAAGAAAAGCCAAAAAGAGGAGTTCTTTGGCTGTGGAAAATCGAAAGGGTAGAGCTTCTGTTATTTTTCGTTCACTGGGAGGAACAGCAGTTGATGGAGAATATGAGCCAGAAAAATATGGAGTGCCACAGATTGATAATGTCGATCCAGATATTATTGCTTTATTTACGTCTCGCACTGATAAAGCTTGTTTAGGAGACCTGTTAAACTCTAAGTGCTTTGTGGGAGAAGCTGAAGAGTTTGTTGAAGACTTTTTATCATCAAGCTCTTAAACACTAACAAAAACATGTATCATTTTGATAATATTCTCAAGTGAATTTCACTTGTTACCTGCATTTCCAGTTTTTTAATTATATCCATTGGTAAATCTAGAGGGGTGTAATGAGGTTGATGTGATACTTACCTTGGGCCTAAAATTCCGTACATTTATTGTCAATCAGAATTAATTTTGTTCTTGGTTTCCTGTTGGGGACATCCTCTACTTCTATAAATTCTAGATTTACCCCTGTTGTGTTACTCATAAATAGGGTAAAACATCAAGTCACCAGACATTTACATGAACTGCTGATGGTTTTGTTATTGCATGTAATAACTAGTTCTGTTCTATTTTATTTTATTCATGTTTTATTTGTATCATTGAAAATCAGTCCCAGATTGGTGAACTGCTCATGGCTGTGTTACTTTAAATGTTAGGTCATGCCATATGAAATTTATATAAATCAGTCCAGAAAAAAGTGAGTATAATTTTCAGTAAAATAATATCTTTGGTTTTTGAGTCATAAAGTCAGTTTTTTAGTTGCCCCCCCCCCCCACTTATTTAGAAAATTACATGTTACCCCCCCTCCCTAAGGCTGTTAGTTTACATTGTGCCCCCCCCTCTCGTTTTACGGCCCCCCCCTCCAGGTAATTATTGCACAGTCCCTAAATATTTTTTGGTCTGTACACATTCACAACACGCTAGAATTTTTCTCTTTTGTTAGGAAATCGTGGCCTTATTTGATTAAATAGTTATCCCCAACGGGGCTTTCCAGCAGGGACTCTTAGTCAGATGAAACAAGAATGGTTTCGAATGTTGAGGAAGGTCGAGAATGACTGTAATTGCCAAACTTGAAAATTTGAGGCTAAAATTTTCAAGATTTGTCGTCCATGCCAGAGCTCTTTTAAGAATACTAACTGACAGACGGCGGACAGTTTGGGCAAAAGCTTGGCTGAGGAGTGCAAGCGCAACCCGGGACTACAGAACAACATCATTTGTTGTATGGAGCCACCGCGGAGTGCATGAAAAACTTGAACTTCGGACCACTCGGTCGAACTCGCTGTTGCCTTAATTTTGTCTCTCATGACCCACGAATTTTGACTAATTAGAACGGAATAGCATTTAGTTAGAAAGTGAGATTCAAGTGATCTTAGTTACCAAGCCTTTGAATGGACGTGAGGCTGAATGTGACCTTGTTTTGTTACAAACCCTCTTGCTTTTGATATGTAAATCATTATATTCTTATGCTAACTAGTTTCT